>JASGCC010000176.1:0-377285 GCA_030067915.1 Hydractinia echinata | reverse complement strand
GTGCACTTCTCTTTTATGACTATGTTGAAACGGCATATCGGAAAAGTGGGATGCGGGATGCGGGATGACCTATCGGGATGACCTATCGGGATGCGGGATGCGGGATGCAGGATACGGGATGCGGGATGAAGGAAGCGGGATGCGGGATGCGGGATGCAAAAAATTCATCGAAATAAATACTGACCATGCCGTTAACCGAACATCGCGTAGACATTAAAATAAACTACGCCGGAATTTTTCTAAAAAAAATACAACAGTTAGAAATACATGATTTGATTTTTTTTCGCTTGGTGAACTTAATGTGATACGAAACAATTTGTTTGACATTGAACTTTTATGTATCCTTTGGCGAGGTTGAGATATCAAGCAACAAATGTGTAAATGCCTCCGATCTGAAAAAGTAGTGCTTTCGAGCTATACACTCTGAAAAGAAATTGAAATAGTTGATATTGCAGAAACCAGTCTATGTGTGAGTGTTTATTTCATTGAGTAAGAAAAAAGAAAATAGAACCAGGTTTTCACAGCTTATATATAGCATAGAAGAGTAGACACAACTCTGTCTCGTTTTCTCGTATCTCAACCCAACTATCCGCGCTACAATTGACTTGGTTCACTTTATTATTGAAATATGCCTATATAAAGTTTTAAAATTCTTTCAAAAGGGCAGAAATAAATTTTTGGTTATTATTTGTACTAATTGATACCATAAAAAAGTAATCCCATTTTGAAGGATATCCTTTCTACCCACTCTGCACATTTACAAATTCTTAAAGCAAAGTCGCCTTCCCTTATCCTTTGTGTTTTTCATAATTCACATTTTTTTGAACTTGTTAAAATTCTGTTATTTTTCGTTATACTTTGTTAAGTCTGTTAAAAATAAACGAAAATGATCATTATCGAGTTTTTCGTGCGTTGAATTCATGGCGAGAAAAAAAATAACATTGGCGCGCATTCATTATTTATTTCGTTGATTTTTTTGCATCCCGCATCCCGCATCCCGCATCCCGCATCCCGTGTCCCGGTCAGCATCCCGCATCCGCATCCCGCATCCCACTTTTCCGATATGCATGTTGAAACAAAATAATTGAACCGTGAATATTTATGATTGATTGTTAGTTTGTTTCGTAAAAATAATTTTTGTCTCTTATGTGGAAATAAGTAAAAATAGCACTCGTTTCTCGGTAGAAAATAAAAATATAGCATATATTTCGTGTAGATTAGCCAATCACAGTGCGAGAAAAACTCTAAGCATATGAGAAATTTAAATATTTTCTAATGACATCAAAAATTATTGTTAAATACCTCTCATTCCAAACATCAAATTTACCGATTTGTCAAGCTTGTAACGTAGAAACACTTGTTAAACTATGTTTTACACCACAAGTAGTGTTTTTATTACTGTTGCATGTTCTTATCCTTTGCCACCTTAACCCCTTAAGTGTCTCGTCTTGCCCGAATTACGCTATGTAATAAATCACGTTCAAAAGTTATGTAATAAAAATTGTTGAAAATATTTTCAATCACTGGAATGAAAATAAATCAGCCTTCTTCCTTTTCAATATTATTATTTCTAACTCTAAACGAATTGCTTCTATATCAATCTCTGACATTTGTATATTTTGAATAAAAGAAAAATCTTCAGCTTTTGTAGGATTACAGTTCTCACACCAATCTTCTTGTATTTTGCATTTAAAACTTAAGCATTTCAGTAATGATTTTCCTAGACTACCAGTCTCTTGACAATAATCTTTAACTGATTCGTTCATTATTGATGTCAAATTTGTTGTAGTATAATATGGCTTTTAATTGTGCAGCATTTCTCCCTATGTCTAATTTCTTGTACATAACTTTCTAGTTTTGATGATGGAGAAATATGAATGATGTTAGTAACCCGAGGTACATTACCACCATACCAAGAGCAGTTGTTACAAATATTACTCTTTTACTCATTACTCTTATTCGAGAGTTTGAGAATTTTAATTCTCGCAAAATATCTCCTTCATATATGAAGTGGTTTTGATGCATGATATTGAGCATACAGTATAGCTCTTGGAGTGATCTCATTTTTACGGAAGGGATTTTTGATAACCATATCCACAATATTTTAAACTCATATATACAATTGTGATAGGATAATCTTACATTGTTTTTAATTTTGTTGCTATGAGTAATAAGACTTGTTTATAACTTTTACTGACAACAATAACTATGTTTCTTTTCTCCCGTAAAGGAATTACAAAAGGAAGTAACTGATACAATATAAATTTTTCATTGCGCAGTAATAAAAACTGCAAGGGTATCGTTTCCATTAATTAAGTGTTCAAAAAAAAACGATCTGCTTCGGCTTGAACACAAAATTTGAGGCAAAACGTTTCTCTAGGGCAAGTTGAAGTTTGGGAAAAAGTTGTACTATATTTTCCATGTCGCTAGCTAGCTAATTAAATTTTTACTCGCCATATGCTTGTTTTATGCTCGCCTACCTACCCATGTCCCTTGGGTAAAAACTGGACAAGCAAGACAAACGGCTCTTTCAAAAAACCCACTTTAGTTGGGTTTTTTTGACCGGTCAGTCCCAGAGCTACTTCTTTCGCGCAGCCACATATCAGAAAGCGAAAAAGAAGCCCTGGGGATGAGATTGTACAGACAGCCAAGACGAAAGCGAAAATTCGACTAGATAAATTCTGCAGTCTTACAACTGCAGCCCCGGGGTTATTAGCCAGGGGATTCCATCCCAATACAAAAACTTAACATTTCGTGGAAACGAGGTTGGGGAACTGAAAACAAAAAATGGAAATTTGAAAATTTCTACAAAATAGTGTAGCTAACTCGACTGTCATATTTTTTCACAGTTTATTTCAAAAGAAAACAACCGTGGTAAAGAAATTTAAGTGGCTTTTGCGAACAAGATTTCTTTGTCTCTTTTTATGTTTGTATACCGTACAATAGCCCTGATAACAAGGACAGTTCAATATCATTTTTACAACTAGAAGTCGTTATGACTAGAATTAAAATTGTCCAACCTCGCTTTCAGAGCTTGTTAGATTTTTCTTATACTGGGACGGAACCTGACCAAAGCCAAGGGACGAGGTTAGACAATTGTTTTCCGTCGGAAACTGAATTTTGTACATACCTGCGGTTACCTGGATACGAGTTGAAAATCTTGGTTTGGTTTTTGTTTGTTCAATGAGAGTTCTAATGTCTCTGTCGTTATAAGGAAGCCTTCCGTTGATCATAGCGAAGAGAATTATACCTCTAGATAATTAAAAAAAAATTAAAAGCCAAAAAAAGTTAACCGTTTTTTAACACTACCAAAAAGAATGGTGATCGATTTTGCAGAAGTGACTGAGTTTCTCTTTTGAACTTCAAAAACGAATAATTTTTAGAGGTTGCTAAGAAACTGTGTAACACTTCAAGTAAAAGTCCTGTGCACAAGGTTGTCAACCTTGTCCTCTTCCACGCCTAAGATATTCTGACAGGACGGCTCCGTAAATAGCCTTGGTCCTAGCTGATAAAAATCACCTCCATTATGGGTGATTTTCAATCGTGAAGTGGTGAGCGAAAAGTAAAAATGGATGCCGGCGAAGTAGTTGGAGAAACGAGTGAAAGATGTTTGGAGAAGTTTTGTATTGTTGTTCTTTCAGCATTTTTACACTCATTACCTTGATAAACCATGAGTTGTACGAGTTACTTACATGCTCCATATGTCAGCAATTTTTCCATCATATTTTTCGGCTTGAAGTATTTCAGGAGCTGCATAAGCATAACTACCGCAAAAGGTTTCCAGCATTTTTACTTTGTTAGTAGGAAATCTGGTCGCGAATCCAAAATCTGCGTAAAAAAAAACAAAAAAAAATTACGAATGATTTATTTATCTTAAGAAGAATTGCCCCAAGTATCAAGTATCATCTCCGACCATGTGCGCGGTACCAAAAAGATGGTAGCGCAACAGTGTACATAAAGCCGTTAGTTTGTTCATGGTTTAATATTCATTCGCCTCAGTTTATTTTACTCGTATCCCACTTTTGCCCCTTATATGTCACAGTATCCAACCCGCTTTTAGCTTGTTTCAAAGCTCGCTCCTTTACGTACTTACGTAATTTTTTTATATTTTTATATATATTTTTTTATATATGCGTTTCCAAAGTCGAGAGGCAACACAGTCCTTTTTATATGAAATATAAATTTGTCAGACGAAAGAGCTATTGAGCTTTGTACGTTGTTTGACCAAGTTGACATTTGTCTATGACCATACACGTTTGTCGAAAAAGTTTATCATAAAAAAGACCAATGGAGAGATGTTCTTGTGGAAACTCTCGAAAGGCACAAAGGGCATGTTACCTGATAGCTTAATAATTTCTTCATCATCATCAATTAGAATGTTTTCACATTTTAAATCCCTAAAAAGAAAAAAAGGACCCATGAACAACTCTTCTCTTTTCAATCTGTATTGAAAGGAAAAAGAGTGAGTGAGTGAGTGAGTGAGTGAGTGAGTGAGTGAGTGAGTGAGTGAGTGAGTGAGTGAGTGAGTGAGTGAGTGAGTGAGTGAGTGAGTGAGTGAGTGAGTGAGTGAGTGAGTGAGTGAGTGAGTGAGTGAGTGAGTGAGTGAGTGAGTGAGTGAGTGAGTGAGTGAGTGAGTGAGTGAGTGAGTGAGTGAGTGAGTGAGTGAGTGAGTGAGTGAGTGAGTGAGTGAGTGAGTGAGTGAGTGAGTGAGTGAGTGAGTGAGTGAGTGAGTGAGTGAGTGAGTGAGTGAGTGAGTGAGTGAGTGAGTGAGTGAGTGAGTGAGTGAGTGAGTGAGTGAGTGAGTGAGTGAGTGAGTGAGTGAGTGAGTGAGTGAGTGAGTGAGTGAGTGAGTGAGTGAGTGAGTGAGTGAGTGAGTGAGTGAGTGAGTGAGTGAGTGAGTGAGTGAGTGAGTGAGTGAGTGAGTGAGTGAGTGAGTGAGTGAGTGAGTGAGTGAGTGAGTGAGTGAGTGAGTGAGTGAGTGAGTGAGTGAGTGAGTGAGTGAGTGAGTGAGTGAGTGAGTGAGTGAGTGAGTGAGTGAGTGAGTGGTGAGTGAGTGACTTAAAAACAAATAGAATTACCTGTGTGTGACGTTGCGTCGATGAACAATGTTGAACTCCCGCTACGAGCTGCTTAAAAAATATCTTGGCTTTCGTTTCCCCTATTCCTGGTGATTTACCTGACCTTGTGTTAATGTATTCAAGTAAGTCTCCTTTTGACGCATACTCCATTACTAAATAAACACGATTTTCTGTTCGAAAATGTTTCGTACAACTGGATCTAAAAGAAACAGGTAAGTTGGTTTGGAATGTCAGAAAAACGAGGACCACGTCCGCCCTTGTTCTTAATTGAATTAGTCATAGCGTAATTGAAAGTACTGATTATAGTTTCAAATGATGCTGATTATAGTTTCAAATGCAGTCAGGAGCATTTTCACTTTTCATGGCGAATAAAATTATACTTACTAAAAAGCTTATATTAGAAATAGTGATGAGGGGTTCGGTGTCACAAAGTACTTACAACATGTGGGAAGCGGTAATGTAGCATGTAACGTCTCAATTTCTCTTGGCATAAACTTATTAATGTACTCGTTGGTGCGGTCTTTCTCGAAATTATTTGATAGGCAACCTGAAAAGAAAAATGTTACAAATATGAATTATATCTCTGTTTGCAATACCAAGCATTTAAATCTCATCTTATGATCTAAGGGAATAGGATATAGTCAACCATTTTCAACAGATTTCTTGTCCTAACGCACGGAAAATTTTATTTGTTTGGTTCAATGGAATTTTTCTTTTCGTTCAAAGGTAAAAACCATGCCAACATATCAACACCACCACTATTCTGGCTCAAAATTTCAACCAATCAAATAGACATGACCAAACCAACTTCGTTTATTCGTAATATACACTACCCTTATCATTATCAAGATGTAAAGCCCCCACAATATGCAAACTCAAAAGAACACAAAATCTGCAAACGCTAGCTTAAACTTCTCGATGGGAAATTATAACTAACTACCTTATTTGTGCCTTTCTCTTTCAGTTCATCTGCTAATCTTTTATCCTTTTCAAGTTTTGAGTTGTTAACATAAGCGAGTTTGACTTTTGCATATGCACCACTACCTAAGCAATTCTTTGTTAACTTGTACCCCCTTCGCTCGCAATCGTACTCTTCTGTTGTTTTTAACGGTTTCTCTGACGATGCGTCAGTATATTTTGGAATACTAGATGATCGCTTATCTGGCATGTTGTCGACGTTGGTTTTTTTTACAGAATTACTGTGGTGTTCTGCGAACAGTTTGATGTATGACGTTAAATATGATATCTGACGTCATATTAAATGGTTCCTATTTATCGTCGTTAATTAGACGTAGAATCGGTGCCGGAGTTTTAGGCTAGTATATTTCTTGTATAATCTGTCGATTTTGTAGGGTCTTATTTGTCTGATTGGGATTTATATTATACTTTTTTTTTTCGTTTAACGGGACACATATGGGGCGATGTACCGGGAAGGGTTTTCAACGTTATTGTGTAAAAACGATATGATTTTCGTTCCACTATAATGTATCACCTTCTCGCAGAGGAATCCGAATGATGAAAATTTCGACTACTCAGCATTTTCTATCGTAAAATGATACACCTTAGCCGTTATTACGCTCCCCTTTATTACCTGGCGTTGTCAAGGCGGAAACTGCTTGTTAAAGAAAACGAGGAGATTTTGAGTGGTGGTTTTTTGAGCAATTAAATATTGCGTTTAAAGATTTCCCTTCGTGGATTTTTCACAAGAAATACTATCTTCAGGATCAGTTAAAAGTAAAACGCAGCAGCACTATACAGAAGGTGCTTGGCTTCATCAGCATAGTGCTTAAAAAATATTACGGTACACGCTTTCTTCAAAAGCAACACAAAATTTTGCCAAGTTTACTCATCCACTTTCCTTATTTTTATTTCGCTAATTTGAAAGTAGTCAGCTATTAGAACAAATATCTTTATATTACGCAAAATAGAAGATGACAAAATGAATAATGAAAAGATGTACATCGGATTACGAAATTACTTTAGATAACGAGTTCTATCTATCGAGCATGCGCAAACAATGATCATGTAAAATAAAAAGTGAGGTCGGACATTATTCATTACACATGAAAGTTTGTAAATAAGGAAAAAAAAAAAGTTCTTGAATAATTCAATCGATACTATTTGTCACCTAGCAAAAAAAGAAAACCCAAGTTATTGGTTTGCGCCGGCGAAAGGCGGAATCTTTAACTCGCTTGGGAATATAGATAGAGACAGCCCAGATAGAGATAGATAGAGACAGCCCAGATAGAGATAGATAGAGACAGCCCAGAGCCTGGACGCGCGATGCTTTTTTTTGATTCCCATTTAAGATATGCTTGTCAAGTTTGGGCCCAGAAAATTAATCTTAATACTAACAGAGCCTTTTTACTTTAAAAATAATGTGTAAGGCTTTTGACATTTTCTGATTTTAACTCACATCCTTTATTTCATGAACTTCGTATTCTAAAGTTTACTGGACCTTGTTATGTTTTAACAATTTATCTACTTTTTAATCGACAACTTTCTTTTCTTAATAATACTTTTAATCTCAGATACTATCCCAACACTTAGTGATCTAGGGGGAAATCCAGGGGTTTATTAGCCAAAAACACTGTAAAACTTTAAAATATAGAATCAATTCAATTATTTATCAACCAATTGTTCATTGGAACGAGAGGCAATCTGTTTATCCTGGATCTTATTCTTTTATAAAAATCTAATCTAACAGCATTGCAGAAAAACATCTTACTAAACCTCCCTACTCCCCATCCGCTCGGATCCGGGGGACGGGGATAATGATATTTTTATAATAATAATATTTGCGTCAGAGTTTAAAAAATTTGAAGCTAAAGAAATGGATGCAATGAAATATGCTGCTAAATAGGCACTAAAAAAATCGTTGGACCTGACAAAATAACCCCTGTTTAGTCTGCAATCAAACCCTTTATAATAGAAAAAAAAATCACGAAGAAGTAGACAAAGGTCAAAACTAAATTAATAGAGACTGCAACTGATAGTGTTGTAACAACCTACCGTTTTGATGGTACTGCAGGTCTTGATGTCAATTGATACGTAAGGATATGTAAATGAGGATTACGTAAGGTTAAAAAGGTTAGAAAGGAAGAACATACAGTCGCCCTCAATGTGATAGCAGAATTGAAAAAATTAGACCCGATCACAAGTGAGTACAAATATGACAACCATTATCTTCGTACATCCAAGATAAAATATTTACATGACGATCAATTTGATGATATTTTTGAGGAATTAGTACACCATATTCTCGACAGAATGGAAAAACTATGTGATTCTAATGGATTTGGTTGGATAATGTCAAGGGTTGTAGGCATGGATGTGGAAATCAATGTATTTACACCATTAAGAGGATCAACTTATATCGAACTACCACAAAAACTAAAAGCAACAAAAGCCGTAATAAACGTTAAAAATAATGTAGTATGTACGGTGTAGTATGTAAAGATACAGACACCTGTAGATTGGAAGTAATGATATATTTCTGTTTCAATTTCTCATAATCAAAGGGAACGTTATGACGAAACACAACAGTTATCGTAACACTTTTGTTTAAATCATAAAAGGACGAGTCAAGACGAGTTTCATTACGTGATACCGTTATGTCTACTGGGGTTCCATTACTATCAAAGGTAGGCTTCAGAATATCAAAATTTATGAAATGTTTTTCTATGTCCCTGTCATACTCCTTTATAATATATGGTTAGACAAATCACCCTTAGCTTCAAAATCTATATTTTTGTTTATATCGCGCAACATACCTTACTATTGTCCGACTGGTGGCATCGTGGTAGAGTGTTCGCTTCCAGTGCGGGAGGTCTTGGGTTTAAACTCCGGCCGAGTCATGCCAGATACTATAAAAGTGTCCTTTCTGCTTAGCGCTCAGCATGAGAATAGGATTGATATCTTAGGCGGTTGTCTAGTTGACCGATTGCTGTGCTTGTACAACTTACTTTGCTCAAATGGGAGCTTTAAATGCGCTAGGACCCCCTTCGCAGGACCCTCGTTGATAGCAGTACCAATAGGAACTGAAGAGGCTATCCTGGGTAAATAATAAATAAAACTAATAATAATGTCCTTCGTAACTATACTCGAACTATACCCACAATGCACCCTCAAACCAATGCTAACGATATACTGCGAAACGATGGGTTTAACCAACAATATAGCATCTTCCTTACTTATCGTATAATCCTTGACAGCCATACGAATAATCTTAGGATTTGCGTATCTCTTTACGGTATCCTCAATAAGTTTAATATTAGGGTCTCAATATGTTTAACACTCCTCAATAACTCCTTCCTCTCTTCTGATAAGACTCAGCAAGTTTCTTTCCCTGTTCCACCCTTTTCGCATTCTTTTCCTTTTTCGTCCTTCGTCCTTCTCAATTTTTATCACTCCAAGATTTTTTCAAATAATGTTTTCCAGTTATAACACCAACACTTAAAGGTGCAAGATAGGAACCAAAGCTATACTACAATACACACGTAACTCTCTGCAAAGCTGCAGTCTTGGTCAAAATATGTTGAGACAAGACAGGTAATTTCGAAGTTCGCCACCACAAGTAATTGCGTAGGCTATTTCTATGTTAGATTCACATATTTTGAAGGATAAAGACGTTGTTTAGGTAGCAGGGGATTCTCATGGCATCTATACTTACAGCTATCGGTATGACAATTAGTACTATTGTGTTGGCTGTGGATGGTGATAGTAGCGGTGGTGGTGGTGGTGGTAATACTGGTTCTAAGAAGACTGTGAAGTTCGTTGCTGATCATTAATGGACGACATTTGCTGGTGTAGGAGGAATAGTTATCATTACCAACAGGGTGTGAGTTATCTGATTGGAAAAGGAAGGGATTATAGAATTGGTGGTTATCCGTTAAGGGTTAGAGACTTACATAAACATCGGATATATGTGACGTCGAAGGACTTCTTTGATATTGAGTTCCCAATGTGTTTACGCATTATATTTCCAGTAGTATACATACTGGTCACCCCACCCATAGGGAGGATTTGAGGTTGTGGGGTAGTGAAAAGTACTTTGGTTATTGGTCTGTTCACCTTGGGTTTGCTATTTATTGTGCCTCTACGTGTTTAGGTGTTTCTGCCGAACATTTAGAGAAAGGTACTGGGATGTTAAAATCTCTACACAGGTTTCATATTTATTATTATGTCAGGAGAATATTACACACTCTTTAGGTGAAGTTACCTGGTGAAAGTGGGTTTTCTCAATATTATAATGTTTGGTCGGGTGAGGGTGAGGGTTGTAATGGTGTTTGTAATGAACATGGTGCTGATAGGAACGTGAAATATGGCCTTGAGAGGTCGTTTATGTATTGGGAAAAGAATGGTCAGAGTGATTGGTTGTAGAATTATATGTATTCGAGGTGGATAATTGATAGAAGTAGGGTTTGACGAGGAATGCTTTACCTTTGATTTCTTAAAGTGTGAGGGAATATTGTTATTTGTTGATCGTTAGTCAGGTTGGTGCAAAGAGGAGTGATGCGAGGCGGAGCTATCTTCAAAAACTTGAGGTTATTACTATAAGAGCCGTTGATATTGATGATGATATTAAGAGATATGAGAGTTTGTTGAAATATGTCAGGAGTAAAGTTGATTTTCCTGTGGCTTATGGAGTCAATATGTTGCCGTCGGGTATGTTGTTCAGGCTTGGTGTTGTTGAGGGTTATAGTTATAGTACTAAACTTGCGGGGGTTACTATGAGGATTGGGGAGACTAATATTGAGGTTAATAGTAATCATGTGTCTGATAATCACGTTTCAAAGATGAGTCACGATGTTCCTGTCATAATGTTGATGTTGTTAGTAGTCATCACGTTCCCAAGGTAAGCAGAACTTCGAATATTGGTGAAGAGCATGAAGAGGAGAAGACGGCGTTGGTCTTGTTGGTCGGTGCTGGAATTGGATTATTTTTGTTTTTAAGGAAATGCTGAGTGAATAGCGATGATTGTTGGTTCTGCTGTGGTTAATACTGTTGCTTTTAGTGGTGGTGGTGTGATTGCTTGGTGGTAGTAACGAGGAGAGAGTTACACAAGTAAGGCTTTGAACAAGCTTACAGAGGTCAGGGATAGATTTACTCGGGAAAGGGCTGAGAGGATTGATATGATTAATAAGACTTTGAAGGGGGAGAGGGAGGCTAGGAATGATTTTAGTGAGTATGAAGGTGCTCCCTGTATTATCAGCTTACTGGGATTAGGTTGCCGAAGTTGAAAGAGCCGAGGTAGTGTGATTATTATGTGCCGGGCGAGGAACAGAGGATTGGGGAGATTGTGTTTGTTGTTGGTGGAATTGGATTGTTGGGATATTATTTGTGGGGGAGGTAAATGTATGTGAGGAAATATTATTATTATAAAAATATCATTATCCCTTTTCCCCACCTGGATCAGAACAGTAGTACATAGGGATGGCGGATCCTGGCGTAAAAAGTAGCTGAATTCTAACAAACTTGGTTTATACCATACCTTGGATAAAATTTCGGAATTATCGGGTCCAAACTGGTAAGGAGCTTTTACATCGCCTAATTTATCACAATTTTTTTACTTGTTTCTTACTGGTAGTTATTAGGGGTTTGATTATTTATCACTCTATGGTGGCCTCCTTCAGAATAGTCCTCGACTAGTAGATGTGTCTCTAATTGAAAGTATAACAAAATATATATTGTATTTCTTTATTTCTTTGCATTTTATATGATTTTTGATAAATAAACAGTACTACTATAGAAATGGTTCTTTTTATTTTCAGCCAATATGAACTCTATTTAAAAGGAATCCCATATTTATTGCTTCCTTGCCAAAAGTACTTGCCCTAAACAGTCGGTTACCGTTTCTCTTGATTTGATGTATGGAACTCGAGAATATTTTTATCAAAACTGAATGCTTCTCAGATATAAAATGCAGTAATCTTTTAAGCTAGCTTGCTAGTTTATTTGTTTGTTTAGGCAAGTGATTTATATTTTATGTGGTTAGCTAGCCTCACTAATTTTCACTAACTACAAAGGTGGTTCTTGTGCTTGATTATGACTATGTTTCCATTAGACGATAAGCGTTATGTTTTATGATTACAACGATTAGATTTGGCCTAATGAGAACAGCACATTTACACACCGTTGTACATCCTGCGTGGACAAAAAATTTTGCAAACGAAATACGAATTGTGAGTTGAGAAGACATTTTTTGAGAAACCATAAAAACATTATTTTTAACAGTAGGAATATCTTTTGTTCCAAAACTGTATTTTATTATCTTCCCAAGTGTTGCAAAGATGATGGATAAAGTGGGACTTGAACCCCCACGACCTCCGCTTGCCGGGCGATTGCTCTACCGACTGCGCTTTCGATCCGATGCTATCTCGCTAGCACATGTAGTAGACGAGGCGAGGATACTACCTCCTTACGACATATCACGAGGGCGAAGCGTATGCACATTATCTTTCCTTGGGAAGATAATGTACAGGCTTACTTATACCATTTCAGAAATGCTTAAAGTGTGTTTGGTTAGAGTCACCTGATCTTTTCATCAAAATTTTTCCTAGAATGATGGATGTTTTTTTACTTCCATTATAATGCCTGCCATATTTTAAGTAAAAAATAAAAAATTGCGTGCGAGATCTCCATTAGCAAAGTACAAAAAAAAAACAGTAATTGAATAGGACCTGGCATTAATTCAATGACGTAATGTGCTCAGATTATTTCTGTTTCTCTATGTTTTACTTACAGTAATTTTTCGTGTTTTTTTAGGTTAGACATCGTCAACCATTTCCAAAAATCTTGACAGAGTAAGTTTAAAGACTTGAAAATTCAAGTGCTGATATTTACGTTAAAAAACTTAAAAATTCAAATGCTAACAAATACTTATGAGCTGGTTACATTAGGCGAATTAGATTTTTATCAGAAACTAGCCAGTAGACCGTGGATAAATTCGCAGGGTCGCCCGTCCTTAAAATATCACATTTCGTGTTTCCGTAGCACGACGTTTTTCTCACCGACAGACAGACAGAATACGGTTATTTTTAAATAGACTAGTCGGTAGCCCGTGGAAAAATCTAAGCTTACGCCTGCCTTTTAAAACCGCCTTGCGTACGTCTCGCTACTTGGGGTACCATTTTGTGTGACAGACAGACAAAATACGGCTATTATTAAAGAGACTAATCGGTTTATATATAACATTTCGTGTTTCCGTAACACGACTTTCTTCCCGCGCGCAAACAGACGGACGGAATACGGCTATTATTAAAGAGATTTTAACAGAAAATATCTCAACAAAGCGAGCCACCCCGGCTGGCTTGCCTTATGTGATTAGCCACTTAATCACAAAACTGATGAAATGTTGAAATACTCAGAACACTGAGTGTATTCGAAAGTATTGATTATTATAGTTTTTACTAGCCGATAAGGCCCGTGAAAAATCTGCCTAAGCAGAGGAACAATGAAAAATAAATTAAATTTTGATGAAATTAGCAATAATTACGGAAAGTTAAAAAATAATTTACCCATTGCCTGTATTGTATTAAAACTGAAATGCTAAGCAAAATAATGTACATGATCGTGTGCTTTCAACGAAAGGTTAAGGAGATATAAGGGGTTAATAATTTTGCTGACGTCAGCAAGAAACAAAATATTTTCTTATAAATTCCTCAACCCGTTGTTGCTAGTGTGTCGAGTTTGAAACGCTGATCAAGAAAATGTATAAAATGATGTACTTTTGACGTTCTTTGAAGACGTCATCATCCCGTTCATTCCGGAACGGATTCGGGGACCCAGGTTTGGGAAACTTAACCAATGTGGTCCCAAGTTGTCTCTACTTACCTGCGCGGTGAAAAATAGATGCTGATCTTGGAGGAAAAGAGAAAGGAGATACTGGATTAAAGAGATACGAAACTAACTGTTGGTTATATTAATATTCCTTTTTCTGCAGAGTTAAAATTAGGCTGGATGAATTCCGTTGTATACTTCCCAGACATAAACCACCAAATGTCCCAAGGACTATGCCAAAAAGAGTATTTCAGAAAAAGGTTACAAAAGGCCATAATCTGATGTTTGCAGGTCATGTTAGGAATGTTAAATTTTAACAATATCTCAAGTTGTTTAAAGTATTGTTTCATTCCAGGTAATGTAGTGCCTCAAACCAGAGTTAGCGAAATGTCTTATAATGTCTGGGTGTGTATAAACTATATGACAGTTGTGAAATTGTGACTGTAGGGTGTGGCTGTGTTGCATGATACAGTGAGTCGTGCAAGCATATTTTCGCTCTGTTACATTTTGTTAAAAATAAAGTATAACTAGGGCTGAACAAAACTTGTACACCAGCCTGTGCCCTTAAACTTAGTAAACTTTAAAAGACCTCATCCCGAAAACAACGACCTGCCAATAAAATGTCCGCGAAACATGTTCGATCCTCGTCCATCTCAAGAGCAACACTTAACTATTAATTGGAGTGAACTTGTATCAGCATCTGATGGTAAAGCTTCTGTTCTGTGCTTTAAGGACAATAACATTCCTTGTGAGCACAGTTATAATGAATTAACGCCAGTTGCAAGCAGACTGTTAAATATGAACGAACAGGTGGTGGGACAATCTACATCTGATGAGTTTTACAAATCATTAAATAGAAAACCGTACTGAAGTACAGATAATAGAAATTGAAGCTTTGACTAAAGGGCGAAGTTCGAACACATCATGGTTTGATTAACGCTGCGGTGTTAGCACAGCTTCAGTAGCATATGCTGTTCTTGCTAAATATAGCCGTTTAAACCCAATGGTCTGACCCAATCTCTGCAATAAATAATTTGATTGCTAAGATATTAGGCTATACACTAGTTGCAAAGGCTGCATCACTTTCAAGGGGTATTGAACATGAAGTTTATGCTAGAAAGAGATATACACAACAACAAAAGAGTTTGCATAAAGGTTTCTCTTGTAAAGATGCTGATCTGAGAATACATCATGAAAAACTTATGCTTGGTGCTAGTGCTAATGGTCTTATTTCCTGTACATGCTGTTAAGGTTTTGGAGTTTTGGATATCAAATGTCTTATTGTGCTGGTGATAAAAATATGGCATAACTCTTGCATTAAAGCTTAGCTTTCCAAGAGAAAAAAGCACACAGAAAAGTGAAATTATATTGAAAGAATGCCATGTTTTTAAATTGATTACATATCTCTATAATAATAGCCGTATTATGTGTGTTCAAAATGGTTGCGCGCAGTTTTTTTCGGAAAATTATCGCGGGCCCCGATTTTTACGGACCTCCGTTTTTCGGTTGGACGCATCTTAATTTCGGAATAATTTCGGAATCACGCCAGAACCGGATAAACAACATGCTACGGAGGCCATTTCAGTTTGGAAGTGATGGTGTCAAGTTTGCAGATCTGTTTGACCTTTTTGTCTTCTATAAGCTTTTTACTTTTGTAGTATTTCTTTTCTTTCTGTTTTCACATTTAAGGCACATATATTTACGTTTTTTTTTGCCCACATACAAATCTTAAATCATCAATTTTAAGAGTTTGGCAAGGAACGTAGATTTTGAATCAGCTTGGCTAGCTAGCTAGCTAACTTAGCTTTACTTATTCCTGTTCTTTTGACGTTTTTATTCAGTTTGGCATACTATTATTCATTCGTAATTAGTGTTGTGGCTATCTAATTAGCTTTTTAGCTACCTCTAACTTAAAAGTGACGGTAGCTAAATACAGTTTGGCTATCAACAAAATTCCTAATAATAATTATGCTAAATACAGTCAGGTGGCTGCAGCTTTTATTACTGTTATGAAAATTTATTCTGCAAAATAAAATAGCTGAGTAATTTTTTTAACTGAACCAGGTTAACGCCAGGCTGTTCACTGATTTTTTTTAAAACTAAAGCGATACGGATTTTTGGAAAATGGTATTACCCCTATGCTCATGTAAGACACGATTCACCTGTTAAGCGCTCAGCCTGGTGTTAACGACAGGCTGTTTCCTGTGTTTTTATTTGAACCGTTGTGATAAAGTTTCTTTGGAAAATGTTATTACGCCTAATACTCATGTATGACATGATTTAACCTGTTAAGTGCTCAGCCTGGTGCTAATGACAGGCTGTTTCCTGTGTTTTTATTTAAGCCGTTGCGATAAAGTTTTTTTTGGAAAAGGTATTATGCCTATATGCCCGTTCAACTCTGTTTAACTGTACTAACCGCTCAGTCATGTGTTAACAATGGACTGTTTCTTGTGTTTTTATTTAAACAGAGGCTGCAATAAAGTGTTTTTCAAAAGGGTATTATCCATACCCGCATGTGTGACTCCGTTTAACTGTACTTAGCGCTAAGTCTGGTGTCATAATTATTTTTTTAACTTTCACAGTTATTCAGCAAAATAAAATAATAGTGACCGGTTGTTTTTGCTATGACGGGGTAACAACGGTTTGTAAACTCTGTTTTTATTTCAGCAATTGTTGCAGGAAAGTTATTTTTTTAAATATATGTTACAGTCGCAAGACTATAATGTTGTAAGCGCTTCACTTAATTTACGACATACTGTATATATACTTGTACTAAAGCGCTCCACCTGATCATGTGGCACAGTTTACGGCTCTTATTAAGCGCTCCACGGAGTGTTCAACGCCGGGTCACACCTTGACTTGTGGCTTACCCCGGCGTTTTGACGCCGGGTTTCCCGGCTATCTCTTTAATAATAGCCGTATTGTGTCTGTTCAAAAGGGTTACCGCGTCCTGTTACGGAAACACGAAATGCGATATATAAAGGACAGGCGACTCCGTGGATTTTTCCACGGGCTAACGACTAGTCTCTATAATAATAGCCGTATTATGTGTGTTCAAAATGGTTGCGCGCAGTTTTTTCGGAAAATTATCGCGGGCCCCGATTTTTACGGACCTCCGTTTTTCGGTTGGGCGCATCTTAATTTCGGAATAATTTCGGAATCACGCCAGAACCGGATAAACAACATGCTACGGAGGCCATTTCAGTTTGGAAGTGATGGTGTCAAGTTTGCAGATCTGTTTGACCTTTTTGTCTTCTATAAGCTTTTTACTTTTGTAGTATTTCTTTTCTTTCTGTTTTCACATGTTAAGGCACATATATTTACGGTTTTTTTTGCCCACATACAAATCTTAAATCATCAATTTTAAGAGTTTGGCAAGGAACGTAGATTTTGAATCAGCTTGGCTAGCTAGCTAGCTAACTTAGCTTTACTTATTCCTGTTCTTTCGACGTTTTTATTCAGTTTGGCATACTATTATTCATTCGTAATTGGTGTTGTGGCTACCTCTAACTAAAAGTGACAGTAGCCAAATACAGTTTGGCTATCAACAAAATTCCTAATAATAATTATGCTAAATACAGTCAGGTGGCTACAGCTTTTATTACTGTTATGAAAATTTATTCTGCAAAATAAAATTGCTGAGTAATTTTTTTAACTGAACCGGGTTAACGCCAGGCTGTTCACTGATTTTTTTTTAAAACTAAATCAATAAGGATTTTCGGAAAATGGTATTACCCCTATGCTCATGTATGACATGATTCGCCTGTTAAGCGCTCAGCCTGGTGTTAACGACAGGCTGTTTCCTGTGTTTTTATTTGAACCGTTGTGATAAAGTTTCTTTGGAAAATGTTATTACGCCTAATACTCATGTATGACATGATTTAACCTGTTAAGTGCTCAGCTTGGTTCTAATGACGGGCTGTTTCCTGTGTTTTTATTTAAGCCGTTGCGGTAAAGTTTTTTTTGGAAAATAGTATTATGCCTGTTACTCATGTGTGACATGGTTTACCTGCAATAAACGTTCAACACGGTGTAAATAGGCTGTTTTGTGTGTTTTTTATTTAAACCGAAGTTGCGATGAAATTTTTTTGGAAAATGGTATTATGCCTATATGCCCGTTCAACTCTGTTTAACTGTACTAACCGCTCAGTCATGTGTTAACAATGGACTGTTTCTTATGTTTTTATTTAAACATAGGCTGCAATGAATTGTTTTTCAAAATGGTTTTATCCCTACCCGCATGTGTGACTCCGTTTAACTGTACTTAGCGCTAAGCCTGGTGTCACAATTAATTTTTTAACTTTCACAGTTATTCCGCAAAATAAAATAATAGTGACCGGTTGTTTTTGTTATGACGGGGTAACAACGGTTTGTAAACTCTGTTTTTAGTTCAGCTATCATTGCGGGAAAGTTGTTTTTTAAAAAATATGTTACAGTCGCAAAACTATAATGGTGTATGCGCTTCACTTGATTTACTGCATACTGTATACCTGTACTTAAGCGCTCCACCTGATCGTGTGACACAGTTTACGGCTCTTATTAAGCGCTCAACAGAGTGTTCAACGCCGGGTCACACCTTCACTTGTGGCTTACCCTGGCGTTTCGACGCCGGGTTTCCCGGCTAGTCTCTATTATAATAGCCGTATTTTGTCTGTGTGTTCAAAAGGGTTACCGCGTCCCGTAACGGAAACACGAAATGTGATATATAAAGGACGGGCGACCCCGTGGATTTTTCCACGGGCCAACGACTAGTCTCTATAAAATAGCCGTATTTTGTCTGTGTGTTCAAAAGGGTTACCGATATTCCTTTGATCTTTCCGCGACTTTTTAGAAAACAGGGGGTTGTTTAATTGGAAATCGTATTATTGATTAAAATAAATTTCGGAAATTAATTTATTTCCTGAATTAATTTAATTACTATAATTTATTAACCTTAATTAAAAAATAAATTAAGTGATTAAAATAAATGCATTATGTTAATACACTAAATTTAATAATAATAATTAACCCCCGTGATCTCAATCGCAGGCGGACGGAAAATCCCCGCGGCCCTGCTGCTTTATTTTGGATCCCCGGCAGACCCCGTTTTTTACGGCTTTGTTTTTACCGCGCTCACGCGTTATTAACCAATCACGAGGCTCGATTGGCACTAATAACCAATCCAAGTTCTTCGCGGCCTTAGCATGCCGACGGAGGACCCATGCTTAACTTACAAGGTCATTTTTGGTTTAGCAGTGATGTTGTGAGGTTTGTAGGTCTCCTTTTGATCCTTTTCTCTCTAAATACTTTGTACCTATAGGAATATTTATTTTCTGTGTGTTTTCACATGTTAAGGTTAATATTTCATCACGTTTTCTAGCCATGTATAAATCTTAAACAAACCAATTTTAAGTGTTTAGCTAGCTAGCTAAAAACGTAGATTTTGAAACAACATGCTTAAGACAGCTAGCTATAGCTAGCTTTATTTATTCCTACATATACTTTTAAAGTTTTTATTCAGTTTGGTACATTATTATTTATTTTTATGTTGAAGTCGAGTCTACCTACCTAGCTCCTCTTTTAGCTACATCCTGCTAAAAAGTGAAAGTAGCCAAATGCTGTTTGACTGCAACACAATTCTTATGTTCAGCAGTTAGGCAGCTACCAATTTTATTACTGCTATGAAAACTTGCGCTACAAAATAAAATTGCCAAGAATTTTTTTAACTGAATATGATAACGACAGGCGGTTTCCTGAATTTTTTTTAACCGAAGTTGCGATAAGTTTTTAAAAAAATTGTGTTACACCTATATACCCATGTGCAACACGGTTTACCTGAGTGTCACGATTAATTTGTTACTGTTTACTGAAACTTATTCTGCAAAATAAAATAATATTGACTAATTCCTTTTGCTATGACGGGGTAACAACGGTACCAATTTTATTACTGCTATGAAAACTTGTGCTGCAAAATAAAATTGACACAGATTTTTTTAACTGAACATGATAACGACAGGCGGTTTCCTGAATTTTTTTTAACCAAAGTTGCGATAAGTTTTTATAAAAATTGTGTTACAGCTATACTCATGTGCAACACGGTTTACCTGTACTAAGCGCTAAGTCCACTGTCACGATTAATTTGTTACTGTTTACTGAAACTTTTTCCGCAAAATAAAATAATATTGACTAATTGTTTTTGCTATTACGGGTTAACAACACGGGATGTAAACTGTGCTTTTATTTAGGCTAAAGTTGCAGTAAAGTTATTCATCATTCATTCATCATTCATTCTCGGCTTAACGTCCGTTTTCCATGCTAGCATGGGTTGGACGGGGTATATTAATGACCCTCTTCCAATCTGATCTAGACTGTGTTAGATCTAAACTCAACTTCCTCTGTATCAAGTCTGTCCTTATAACCTCCTGCCAAGTCTTTCTCGGTCTGCCTCTGGGCTTTGCCCCAGGAACTATCAAGTCTCTACACTTTCTTACCCAATTATCCTCCTCCATTCTTTCCAAGTGCCCCAGCCAATTCAATCTTCTTATCTGGATAACATCTTTAATTCTACGGAGACTTAGCCTGCTTCTTAGCTCATCTGAACTCTTTCTGTCTCTCAGACTGGCGTTACACATCCACCTAACCATTCTCATATCATTCCTTTCTAAACGGTCAAGATCTTCCTGCTTCACTGCCCATGTCTCACTACCGTACAACATAACACTTCTTACACAGGCCTCATACAACCTACCTTTTACCTCAATTGACAGAACTCTGCTAGTCTATATTATAATACCCGTGTGCGTCTGTCTGTCACGCAAAATGGTACCGTAAGTAGCGAGACGCGCTTAAGTGGTATAAAAAGGATGGGCGGACCCGTGGATTCTTCCACGGGCCATCGACTAGTATACACACTAATACTTCTACGATATGCTGTAAGTTTCGTGTGGAAACATTTTCAAATCAAAAGTTCATACTCTTATATGAAAAAAGGTTTATTGTATATATATGCCATAATATGCCATAAATAACATATTTTTAAAATGTGTGATTGCATATGCCTGACATTTCTTTGCAAATTGAAGGGAGTGGTAAGAACATTATTTTACCAAAGGTATTCGCATAATTAATATCGCCACAGCTATTGTTCAAATATTGACAAAGTATTACTCGGCATTCTAAATTCCTTTAATCTCCCCATCACTCTTTCTATATGGATCCTTGTTCTAGCAACACGTTTACCATGATATACCTCTGATCGAGTAAACTGTCTTTCTTGACGAACAAATGGGGGCAAAACACAGGTTACCCATTGTGATAAGAACAAATCTTGGACGTTGAAACCTTTATCAAAAAGTACCATAAAATTAGGAGTGAATTTTTCGAAACATTTGTGCCTTCTGTTATAAATCTGTCACTACATGAACCAGCGTATGCAGGTGATATGTATGATATTTAACCGGATTTTGTGCAAAATATCAATTTTTTCAAGATCTTGTGACTTTTATATGTGCTGTAGGTCTGATATTGTGCAGCAACATTATTAGAATGTTCCATCCACTGTTCAGTACAATTTCCAATTCCTTCACACTTGTTGTCCCAGCAAAGTGTTTATGCTTATACGACAGTGTCTCATCAGGACTGGGCCAATAAATCAATGGTTCCAGCTCCAAAAGACACAGGATAAATGTTGCTATTATGATTGAAGCATGACTTGCTGAGATCTCAAACCTGAATGTCAAATCCTCAACAGGTGCATCTAACCGAATTCTCATTAAGATCATTAATATTTCATCCTCCAAGAGAGACCTCACTGGACCAGGTCCTTTTGTTGACAAAAATCGGACTTGCGTGGTATTTCTTTACATCATCACGAGATGATTTAGAGACTCAATAATACTGCAGTTTTTTATGCTTTGGTCTAACCATGGTTGGCAATAAACATAAATACCCAGTATAAAGCTTGATGATACGATTATTATCTTTGTTATATTCCGAAAATCATTGGAGACATTTTTGGTGGATCCATTACAATATCAGGTGTACTTACAGGTAATGACGGATTACGGATGCCAATAGGTGAAAACATTTCTGTTAAAAAACTAGCTTGGGAATATGACGGCGATGTCAAATCGACACTGACAATAAAATCAAAAGCACTGACGGTATCAGGTGTAAAAATGTCTTCTTTTACTTCTTCACCGGCCGATTCTACGGATGCTTCTTTTTTTGTAGGTTGCGAATGCAAGAAATTCAAAATGGTGTCGCTATCGATGAAAAGGTCTATTGTGTGGAACATGAAACGCTGATGAAAATAATGTATAGGATCGCGCGGTTTTAATAAGGGGTTCAGGAGATATAAAAATTTTGCTGACGTCAGCAATGTCCCACCAATGTACGACTTCAAAGTAAAATGAACACATCCACCATGCCTGATGATACATACTTCGTACTATTATAGAGAGTAGTCGATAAAGCCCGTGGAATTTTAATTACGTCAGCAAGGACCCGTTAATACAAAAAAAATTATTTTAGAATTTCGTTTACCCGTTTTCTCTATTGCGTAGGGGTTGAAACGCTGATCAAAATAATGTATAGGATCATGTGCTTTCGACGAACGTTTAGGGGAATATTGGGGTTTAAAGGTTTTTTGATGATGTAATCAACAACTCGTCCAATCCGAAATATATTTGGGGATCCAGGTTTGGGAAACTGACCTAATTTGGCCCCAGAGCATATATCGCTAAAAAAGAACAACGAATTTAGTGCAACTGTTAGTTATGTACGAACAAGAGTTAATTACAGTCTGCTGAGATCGATGATTCTGTCCATCCGTGGATCACGCACGCACAAAAAGAGGAGATTTATCGAGATGGCCGATATCGAACTAGTGCAAAAAGAAGCAGATGCTCTCCGATAACTCAATCCTGATTATTTCTAGAACTATAGTGTCAACTTTTAAATGTTTAGTGTTATCTTTCCACGCTTAATGTCTCCGGTTCTATATGTGGTTTTTTCATTGTAATGATGTGGTTCTCTTTGAAATATATTTTATTTTACAATTTGGTCCTAGGGTGTCCCTAGTTACCTGCGCGGTGAAAAATGACTGACGTCACCAGCTCGTTTCCAAGTTATTTGGCCTCAAAAGTTTTAAGTGCATTGTAATGATGATTTGACCGGTATGGGAAAATTAGAACACCTGAAAACCTGGTGAGATCTCATAAAGAAATATGGTCATTACATTGGTTATGAGGTTAATGACCAAAAGTCTATGTTAATTGTAAAAGATGAATACTTTAATAAAGCAAAGGAAATTTTTTCAGATTCGGAGATCTTTATAACCTCAGATGGCAATCGTCACCTTGGAGCAGTGATTGGGAATCATGATTGTACTGAAAAATATACCAACGACAAAGTAAATTCGTGGGTTAAGCAGTTGGACAGTTTAATTGCTGTTGCAAGAACCCAACCACATGCAGCATATAGTGCATTTATGCATTGTTTAAGACACAGATGTGTTTTTGTCATGCGGACTGTTCCGAACATCTCAGTACTTTCGAAGAAATTGGACAGAAAAATTGACGAGTTTATTCGTGTTATTTTAAACGATTATCAATTTAATGATAGTGAAAGATTGCTGTACTCTCTGCCAGCCAGATATGGTGGCTTAGGTGTTATTATACCTTCTCAAATGGCGGATCGTGAGTATGAACGTTCTTTGACGATAACCAGTCACACAAAAGAATGTATGCTTCAAAATATTGCTGTTTACGATCACCGAGCTGAACATGTTGTAGCTGCATTAAAGACACGGATAAAAAGAGAAAAGAATGAAAATTATCAACATCAGTTAAATGAAATCAAAGAACAAATTACCGACCTCGAAAAAAATAAAACCCTTGAAGCCAGCTTGGATTTGGTTAACTGCTATTCCACTCAAAGAACATTGGTTCGCACTTGACAAACAATCTTTCTGGGATGCTTTACGTCTTCGGTATGCGATCCCACTTGAACGATTACCAACGACATGTGTCTGTTCCGCCCCGTTCGATGTCCAACACGCTTTTTCCTGTCCACGAGGCGGATTTATAATCAACAGACACAACGAGCTTCGAAATTGCACAGCGGAAATAGTAAAAGAGGTATGCCAGGAAGTTATTATGGAACCGCTTCTACAGCCTTTGACCGGTGAAATATTTAAGCTGAGGACTGCAATAACAACCAACGAAGCAAGAACTGATGTTGCAGCAAGAAGTTTTTGGGTAAAAGGACAAATGGCGTATGCAGATGTAAGGGTTTTTAACCCATTAGCCAAATGTCACAAGAATCTGACACAAGTTGCTCATAAAAAGAATGAAAACGAAAAAAAACGATCATATAATGAACGAATTATTCATGTTGATCACGGTTCGTTTACACCGTTAGTGTTTTCATGTTTCGGAGGAATGTCTGGGGAATGCAGTCGTTTTTACTCACATGCCGCGGATTTAATTGCCGAAAAACGCAAGCTTTCGAAATTAATTGTTAGTGCTTGAAAGACCCGATTGAATTTTTCGTTAATTCGTTCCATGTTGTTGTGTGTCAGATGAACACGATCGATGTATGAAAAGACACATAATTTAGACGGAGATATTGAACTTGCCGTGCAAGAAAGCAGAATTCAACGTCGTTAGTCGTGTAGTGTCAATCTTTATATTATGTGTTTATAGTTGTTATCTTTCCACGTATAATGTCTCCTGTCCTCTTTAAGTGTTTTTTTAATTGTAAAAGTCTTTCATTGTTATAAAAGATTATTAATTGTTAATCAAAAAAAAATTGTAATGGCTTCATTAATTTAAATTAGGATATTGACGTTACATTAATGTTATTAGGCCGTGCTGTAACGTCAGAAAATTTAACATTTAAGGCATAATTTTTTTGGCTACATCAAAGGAAAATGAACACATCCACTTTGCCTTTTACAGACAAACAAACAGAAACTCTGAGTATGAAACAAATGTCTTGTTGAATTTTTCTTTACATCGTATAAGCTTTTTTCTAAGAACATTTGTTTTAAGAATATAATCTACGAATAAGGCTGAAAGGGGTCAAAAAATAGGAACCGCGAACCTTGTGCCAGATTTTATTGCTTCTCATAAAAAAGCATGTGTAATGCTAATGACAGAAATCTCCAAGCCCATGGATTTCTTGTTTTCAGTTGGATATGTGATATTTCTTTCACGCGATGTTACGAACACCATAATTCTTTTTTTTTATTTTATTCGACAAAAATGAAGTTTATATATTTGTGTTGCACTTTTCTAATTCTTTACTTACACGTTGATACGTAGTGGTAGTGCAGCGATGAATTTGCAAAGTTTGGAACGTTCATCTTCAAAGAAGACGGCGTTATTTCGACGAGCGTTTCGCGGGAAATATTTACGCAAGCCAAATCTTGAACGACATAATGTTGATAATTTTAGAGAATGTGGAGTTTTATGCACCAGGAACACAAGATGGAAATCATTCAATTACCAAAGAAGCGCGAAGTACTGTCAATTGCTACCATTAGACAATATGGATGAGAAAATGGGCTGGTTTGGGATTATTACGACAGTTTGTCAGGTTCGTTTATTTTGTCTTATGTTTTTCTGATAACCATTATTTTTTCGCCTTCGTCTAATCATGGTAGAATAAAAAATGTAGAAGATGCGCTTCCTGGTCTTTCATGACTTGCATAAGGAAAGTCAAGTTCGTTTCTCACATGAGAACGGTGTCGTTTCTTCAAAATTTGTTTTATTTTGACTTACGGTGTATAAATATTCGGAATAATAATAATAATAATAATAATAATAATAAATGATGTGACGTGTTATCATTTTCTTTTTCAGCATTTCCATATGAAAGTTGTAAACAAGCACTGCAGTCTGAATACTGGTTGGTTTTACCTTAAACCAGTTGGTCACGTGGGAATCATAGAAGTATACTGTAGAGAAGAGGAGACCGAATATTATGTTAACGCCCATCGTGACAAAGAAACTGTACTTTATGTCAGCGGATATAAAGGTCGTGGCGCATATTCGAGTCAGCTTATACACAACGCTACCAACTTGGATGCGGTGATATCATTGATCGACCAATCAATAAGTTGCAATCAATATGCAAAAATGCGATGTCACGATGCTCAACCCTATTATAATAGCTATCCCCTGTCACTATTTAAAAGACCGGTACTATTCCATACTGGGCTGCTGGCGACACAAACAGCTGCTGTGCTTGTGGAAGAACAGGAAGTTGTTATAGTGCGTCACAGAAGTGCCACTGCGACAGCTCAAGTAGCACTGCCTATCGAGAAGATTATAAAGAGAAAAGGAGAAATTGCCATTAGCAGCTATTCATGATGGCGATACAGGAGGTTCGAGTGAATTGTTGTATCTGACGGCAAGACAAGTGGTTTGCAAAGAATTATAATGGAAAACAGTCATACCCTTCAAATTCTTCTACAGCTTCCCTGTTCCTCCTTCTCCACTTCTGCTTTCCTTTCCGTCTCGATGTTCAAACTCGCGCCAGTCTATATTTTTGTTATGATGTCATAAGAAAGTATGAACCAAGCTGGCCGATAATTCTTGTACCAGAAAAATGCGTAAATAAGTTCTTGTGGTAAACGAGCTCATTTCACATGTCAATAATGGCGGAATCTTCAACTGTAAAAACGGCAGAGGATATTTTACCATACCTTTTTGAGCCAGTCGTTATATCAGAGGGTGGGGAAGATGAATGGACTGACTGCAGTAGCGAGGCAAATGAGAGTGATGTAGAAAGAGAGATGGGAAAACAGGGAAAATGCGACCTGGATAGTGAAACGTGGTGCAAATGTGGACATTACCAAAAAAAGTATTTTCCTATTGAATGCATTTGTTGTGTATATATACCAAGAGCAGCATTTTCACGGATCTCACGAAGCATTTCTTTCAGATAATCATATGTTTTATTTTCGTAGAACTTGCGAGCAATAAAACGCTTTGATGGTTTACGATAAGCTATTCTGTAATGACTTTTAAACGAAATTTTCAGAGCTTCTTTTTTAACAATTGTTCGTTTTTGTTCTCTACCTGTATTATTATTGTTATCGAGCGAAGCCAGCATAGTTCCGATCTCCATGTGATCAAAACCGAAATGATATATTTTTGGCAAATACTTGGCTATTACGTTGTAATAAACCTATGTATGAAAATTACATTATATTAAAGCCAACCACATTTGATTTACTAGTAAATTTTAGAATCTTGTAAACTTACTTCTAACAAAGTAGTATGAATTCCACCTGTCATTTGGTGTAAATCTTTCCTGACATTAGAATGCATGATAATTTTTTTAAATTAATCATGAGCGGTACTACCAGCTTTCATCCATTTAACGCGCCTTTCAGGAGTGTCAGGTATTTTCTCATGCGCACATTGTTTGAAGTGAACAGCTCCTAAATAAGAGAAGTTAGTCAGCATGTATATTTTACGGATCGCACAAGGGGCGAAGGACGAGGCTGTCAGTTTACCTGGCCAATGATGTTTGTTTATGACGTGAAAAATAATTGACTGAAATCTTTCTACTAACTCATCAGGATTACCACTACAGGACGCCAAACTCCACCAGAAATGGTTTGACGTGCTCTCCACCCAATCAGCTTAAAATGAATAATAATAATGGTATAACATTAAAGTCAAGGTACAGGGGTTAAAAGTAATAGTTACAATGATTATACCGATAATTTCACAGCCTTTCTTTTTACTTTTAGCATTTAACTTTTTTTTTAATCCTTTTATTAAATGCCATGGATCAATTGAATGGGCGATATGTTTGTACTTTGGATTCTCTCGCATTAGTTTTCGTATTTGCATGTGCCGATCCGTCGAAATCTCCTCTATTGGAACGCCTTCCTTCAGTAAATTATCCAGTAAGCGGACAAACCCTGCCTTCTCCATAGCGTTAGAGTTGTTAACCTAAATGTTATAATAAATTAAATAAACAACATATTAACCGAATCTTACCAGCGAAATTGTTGTTTACCTCACCTCGGTTACTGAAATCACAGTAGTATCAGCTATCATTCCAGTATTAGAATCCATTAATGTGTATGTACCATATTTACGACCGTCTCCTATTAATGTTACACCACTAGATTTGATCATTTCAGCAACAGTTTATCACTTCGAGGCTAACTTGGATTAGCTATTTAAGGAACTCTACCGTTGTGTTAATAAAAATGCTAAATATAAGCTGGAAATAATTGTTTATATTGGACATCCGTGGTAGAGCGCTAATGTTATGGCTGATGCAATAATCAAATTGCCTCGATTTTCCGAGAAAAACATTACTACGAAAAAAAAGAGGAAGTTCTTGTTGCAAGGAAGTTGTTAATTCTTTTAGAAAGGCTTTTATTAGTTAGGCAAGTTGAGATTCTTATATTTTCTCTCTTGTTTTGTATTAAACGGCAAAGTTAGCTACTTTCTTATGACATCACAAGTACTTTGAGGACTGGACCGAATTTACTTAGTGGACGAAGCACACTGTCCTTCCAGATCATAGCGGCGGCCATTTTTTTTGAAATTATTTTTCACATTTCTGACGAATAAAGTGAAACCGTTGAGTAAGGTATGAATATTTGATTTTCTATTCTTGCTTACAGTTTATTGGCATAGTATCATTTTGTATGCAGGAATCCCTTTAAGCAGTCATAATTTTCCGTCCCGTTCTTGAGTGGAAATCCAGCTCTCAGTTACTTTTTTTATCTTATACCGAAAAAATATCCCTCCTACACATATTATTTTAACGAAACGACAAGCACGCTATTACAAATAAGAAACATCCTGCTACACAGATTGTCACGAAATTGACACAAATAGCCAGTTACCAAAGGTCAACTAAAAACAGTATTAAAAAATCGTAGCTGCCAGCACAAAATTTGGTCACTTTAAACGGACTACAATCTTATAAAACGGAACAAGGTTGAAAGGCCTCATGCACTATGGGATATTATGCTCGAGAAAATAAAATTCTGCATAATGGAACATCGCCTAGTGTAATGGGACTTCACGTAATCGCCGTAATTAAACTAATAAGGTCATCCTCGTTCCAAGAGTATATTTCCAAGGACCGTTTACACGGGCCGCCACCAGGTTTATAAGCCAAAATGTCCAGTGAAAATGAATGCAAATAAAATGACAATTTTTTCTTATTTCAGAGCTAACGAATTTAAAATTTTAAAAAAGAATCGAGAAAAAGTATTATACGGTATAAAAATATCGACAAAATAATTCTAAAAAAAGCTTTTTTGGGGAATGACTTGTGGAATTTTGACAAACACAAACATAGAAAATATATAGCACTAATTCTCAACTCATTTGCTACAATTAGCTTAATTTATGGTGTAAAGTTTATAAAAATATAATAATTTTTCTTCACTTAGAGTGAAGACTACAAAGATATTTCCAATCCCTGTAAAATTTGCAAAAAAGGATATATAACATTACATAGTTTATTTTTATATGAACTTTTTTTTTTTTTGTAACTATTAATTATTAAATAGTAAATAATGAAATTAATAGTAGTAAAAGTAAATTTAAAATGTACCTAAAATGAGTAATTGACATATTTGTGTATTTATTTTACTTCTATATTGTCAAACAATAGCAAATGCATAGAAAAAAAAAGTTATTTTAGCCAGATTGAAAATATCTCATTTTTGGGATTTCGACAACATCAGTAAAATGAAAGAATGCTGAAGGTGGGCATATATTTTTCCAAAAAAATTACGGCAAAATATATAAATTTTAGGAAAAGTCAAAAAAAAGTCAGGGCCACATCCTCATCGGATAAAAAGTTATGCAAAAAAAATGAAAGGCGGGATCATTTGGTCCTCCCCCAATTGGGATAGGGTTAGAAAGGTCAAAAATATTCAGTCACTATAAGTTTATTTAGTCACTTCCAACTTCTACACTTTATGTGTTGTTTTTATATTCTTTTTTATTTTATTTGATAGTTACTTATTTAAAACATATTTATGGTTAAGTTTTTTTGAAAAATTTGCTACAGTCGCCTTTTTCACACAAAACAAACCAGTCGTTATAAAGTTGTTTTGTTTTTCACACAAAGCAAACCAGTCGTTATAAAGTTGTTTTGTTTTTCACACAAAGCAAACCAGTCGTTATAAGGTTGTTTTGTTTTTCACACAAAACAAACCAGTCGTTATAAAGTTGTTTTGTTTTTCACACAAAGCAAACCAGTCGTTATAAGGTCGTTTTGTTTTTCACACAAAACAAACCAGTCGTTATAAAGTTGTTTTGTTTTTCACACAAAGCAAACCAGTCGTTATAAAGTTGTTTTGTTTTTCACACAAAGCAAACCAGTCGTTAAAAAGTTGTTTTGTTTTTCACACAAAGCAAACCAGTCGTTATAAAGTTGTTTTGTTTTTCACACAAAACAAACCAGTCGTTATAAAGTTGTTTTGTTTTTCACACAAAACAAACCAGTCGTTATAAAGTTGTTTTGTTTTACACACAAAGCAAACCAGTCGTTATAAAGTTGTTTTGTTTTTCACACAAAACAAACCAGTCGTTATAAGGTTGTTTTGTTTTTCACACAAAGCAAACCAGTCGTTATAAGGTTGTTTTGTTTTTCACACAAAGCAAACCAGTCGTTATAAAGTTGTTTTGTTTTTCACACAAAGCAAACCAGTCGTTATAAAGTTGTTTTGTTTTTCACGCAAAACAAACCAGTCGTTATAAAGTTGTTTTGTTTTTCACGCAAAACAAACCAGTCGTTATAAAGTTGTTTTGTTTTCTTTCGTGTATTTCAAACCTTTTCAATAAAAACAATTTTTTTACGCAGACCAAAAGCCCTGATATTTTATAAAATACGTACATGTAATATAGCCTAAAAATATGTATTTGAACTAATTTTAAAGTTGCATGCATCCTCTTCCCTAGTGCTTGTTAGGTTTTTTATATTTGGACTGAACCTGTATGCGTTGTGTGTGTTAAAGCAAGTTTAAGTAGAACAGGGCGGAATGAGACACGGCGCCATTTTTGAACGTTTCCCACCCTTTTTCTTTGTGTTTACAATCGACTTTTTCAAACCAGTAACATCGTTAGTAATATGCAATTTCCTTGGTGTTTTCAACATATCACTTTTCTTGTAAGATTCCTCCGTGTGAACATTGACACGAATATTGTCATGATGGGCTGCTACTTTTTGGTCTGTATAATGTTCATGATTTTTTATATATACTTCAAGTTTACCTGATTCCGAATTAACAGCTGTATAATTATGGTCAGTGTGAACATGCATCGCACCGGATTGAGCATGAACCCTCATTTCTTTATCGACGATCGATTTCTTTGATGCGTTTATATCGTGTGTTTTAGATGCTTTCTTTCGATGGATCGCACTTTGTTTAAGTTGAGACTTTTTAAACGATGTTCTTTTGCTACTCGTCACTAGTTTGTGAGAGGTTCGTATTTCATCTCTTTTGGCAGAGGATACAGAGCCTTGTGGGATTTCTTCGGTACCAGGATCGACTACCATTTGAACAGAATCAGCAGTAGCGGTTATCTACGAATATGCATTTTTATACCATAATTAGTTTTTTACATGCAGTGGCATAAGCCGAAATAGACGTGTGTTCGAGAAAAGTTTTTTTAGAGATTTACCATACCTTAGCCTGCATTTTTGTAGCATGGATACTCAACGTCCCCTGTTTCTTGTCATGTACTTGAAAATGGGCTTTTTGTCCTTCCGCCGAGCCAGTAGCTATGCATTGAATGTAGCACTTTATCAGGACTAGTAAAAGAAGCATATTCGTTCCCTTCATGTTGTTTATTTTATACTTATAGTTTCTATAAGAAAAATATATATATATAGTTGTACTTAATCCTAGCAAATTTCAAGTCGGCTTCCGCCCAATATCGAATTATAAAGGGAGCTTGGATAGATTCGTGTCAACTCTACATAAATTTAATTCATGTCACGTAATGTATTTTAATGACTGTCAGTATCTGTACTTTTAAATTTTCTGTTGGAAAAAGCGCAGGCCCATCCACAATATTAAGAACTTCCGTAGTATACCATCATGGAGAGCCGGATAACATGGTAGACGGACCTCTTTATTTGCATATTCTGCGGCAGGCTATTTTGACTCTAACATATGCATCCGCCGAAAATGTAAATTTTGAAATCCGTCCATTGAGACAAGGTCTATGAAATAAATTCATAACATCTCGGTGATAATGATCACCGATGATGATTCGTGATACACCCATGTCTGTACCCAATCTATAAAACAAACTTGATTTTCACTAGGAAGAAATGTATAAAATAACAAAACTAACGACGTTACTTTAGGTGCAGAAACTTTAATGGGCGCAAACCTTCGCGAATGGGAAAATTCGTGAAGTTGCTGTATTTCATCACCAGTATAAACTTTTGCGATTGAACCTTTTTAAAAGAGTTTGCGAACATAAGTTTTCGCGAATCGATGGAAAATATGCGCGTCTTCCACTTTCGCAAATTTGGTCAAAATTCGCGAGAGTTTCTGCCCGTGAAAGTTTCTGTACTTAATGTAATTCTCGCACAAACATTTCATGCGAGTTCATAGCAGTGTTACTAAAGTAGATTGTTCCTTAAGACTGTTTACACATTGTGTGCTGTTTTTTTTACACGGAGGAAGCTAGCTACCCCACAGCGAAAATTGTGTAACAGTTAAAAACCACCATAGATATTCCACATCATGATGAAACTTAATGCCATGAGGAGATCTTCTCTGTCTCACTAATCTCATGATCACATGTAAACGCCACTTTAATTCATACAATTGCAAGATCCAGCGAGTTCAGTGTGCTGGAGAGAATACTTTCCAGCATTATTTACTGTTAAAAATAAGCACGTGTTCAATAAGATACCACCTTTTCACGCTTCAGTGGGTTTTTGACACTAAATTGATTCGTTCGAACGTTCTAAACATGAAAGTGTCGTTTTCTTGTTTTCAACTGGTTTTTACCAGAAGTGATTCAGGTATTTTTTAAACTGCGCAAAATAGCTTTTAATTTAGCGTGCGTTATAGCAAAACGGCTTCCATTTCATTTTTCTCTGTACAATTTTGGATAAAGTGCTCTAATTTTTAAAACTCGATGATGCATAACATGCGCTTATAGAAACCACCCACAACAGAAAATCTGGCATAAAGGTAATGAAGCGAAGCGAATCAGATGAATAGTTCACACTACTAGTTCCCAAGCATTTAGTTGCCAAGAAAAGTAGCCATACACCGATTTAGCTTTCATTTTCAGCGGACGCGGAAAAAAGCATGGGTCGAGTTTACAGAAAACATATTTTGATGTGCTTTTTGATGTTCACTGTGCGATAGTGAATAGCTAGCTACTGTACCTGGAATGCTAAATAAATAGTGAAGTAATATCTTGGTTGGTTTAAGCAGTAATACAGTAATATGGGAATTGTGAATTGTGTTGTTGTTGGTTGTACTAGAAACTCTCGCCAAATTGACAAGTGGAAAAACTTTTAGTGCCACACATGTGTCCCGCCCACCTAGCCAGGCTGAAGGGAGCTGGTCTCTGGCTAGCTAACATAACTTTGCTACTAGCTAGCTAACGAGCTAAAATTTACTGCATGCTATGCAAATGTTTATTCATGCAGTAGGGAATTGTTTTTAGTAAGCCAGGTGGAATTCACATATCTAAATACTGTGATCTTCTGACGTTTAATGATAGGCTATCCTATTTTCTTTTTCGTGGAATAAGATGCAGTGAAAAAACTTTTATTTAAAAATGCTGTGATTTAACCAAGCTTTTTCAAGTTTCAAGTACTTTGAGCCTTAATTATTTTGGAAATTCTGAAGCAATTTTGCAAAAGTTTATTCCTGCGAATAAATTAAATCATTTCATTTGCACAAGTTTTTTAAGTTTTTTTTATCTAAGAACCAAAAATTGTGGCAGTAAAAACACTTGTTTGAAAATAAAATTAGTAGAAAATGTTCAGCGAAATATAAAGTATACCTTATCGGGGGAAAAAAAGTCGGGAAAAAAAAGTCGGGGAAAAATTAAGTCACTTTTGAAAATTAAGTCACTTTTCCCCGACTAATTTTTCAAATAAGTCACTTTACCCCGACTAATTTTTGATTTTCCTGTAGATAACCTCACAAGGGAATTTGAATCAATTTTTTTTATTTATCTATGTATGTTTTTCATACAAAAACAACTACGAGAATAAGTACAAAAATTCTTGGTCGGGAATAACACAATCGGGTAAAAGTACTAGTCGGGGAAAAAATAATCGGGGAAAATTTTGGTCGGGGAAAAATTAAGTCACTTGCAAAAAAATTAGTCATCAGTTTGCCGCATGATATTTGCGTTTTTTAGCCACATTGGATTTTTATATTTGTATACACAAAAAAAATCACGTAATTTCAGAACATCTATATCCATGTTCTAAACACCTTTGACGTCGAGACCCTCATGTCTATTTCAGTGATCATGACGCAGTCAAGCTTAAATTTTCTTTAACATAGATGTTTACAAAACCTTCTAGAAGGGCTACTTCAAATCAATTTCGTCCTCAGAACGAAAGATATTTACGCTGGGCTTACTTTATTGTTTTTTGTTTTTTTAAATTTGGCAAACTTTGGTTGCAGATAACATGCATCGCATTTTTGTTCTCTGAGGATAGTCTCACACTTTGTTAACCGTCTGGATTTTGCAAGCGGGCAATACGGGTTTTTAAGCATTCTGATTGGCTTAGCGCTCTTAACGACGGGCCGATATGGAGCGGTATTGCCCGTCGTCAAGAAAAATGGTAGCTTAAAATGTAAACAAGCACGAAAAACAAGTTTTAAGAAGCATTGGAAATGATTATATATCTAACTTGTACAATACATTTATCGATAAAAACATTTTCATAGAATAGAAACAACAACAATGTCAAGTTTAACAGTTAAAATAACCAGATTCAGCAACATTCTGTCTGGAATGCTTCTTCAACATGGCTAGTTAACTAGCTACATTGTCCATAAAAACGATGATCTGATATCCAGTTTTATCAAAAAAACTAAATACAGGACGACAAAATTATAACAAATACGTCTCCTCTCATTTTCAGACTCGTTTCTTCAGCTTTTTGGTTACTCAGTCAATATAAAACTCATTAAAGCCCATGTTATTCTTGGCTAGCTAACTAGTTAAAAAAATTACTTCAATATTCGCTGTAACTAAATTTTAGTTAAACATTCAACTTTTCACATTCCTCTGTAAGTGTCGAACATCGTAATGTTTTGTTTACAAAGATTTATTCTATAGGGACTTTCGAATTCTGCATAGAATGTTTGTTTTTAGACAGGACTGTTTCGAATTTTGACCTCGAGTGTTAACGAAAGTAGTGCTAGTGGAATGCTAGTATTATAAGAACATTAAACCGAAATTCTTATTTTTTTATTTTTATCTAACTTAGACGGTTAACAAATACAATAATAACCGATTACCTCGGGCTGTACCGCAAAATATCGCCCGAGGTCTAAGTGCCGACCGAGCTTGCGAGGTCGGTGCAATGACTGAGGGCGATGTTCTTATAATACCCGCTTGCAAAATCCAGACGGTTAACAATGTATTAGTATTAACCGGTGTAAGTTTTGCCTGAAATTATTGCGAATAGGTAAAGGTAGAGAAAACATATACTGTGAAGATTTGCACGTTTTTCTCACCGGCACCTCTGATAGTTATCTGTACGCAAACTCAACTAGGAATCAACGAATTAGAAGGTTATTGGTCGCGCCCTAAAAAGTTTCGCACAAGTTCGTGGATCGAATTTTGCAGTTGTACACATTGTGAATATAGTTCATGATATTCTTTGGGTATAGCAGGACTGGCAATGTTGCTTATAATTGTAATTTTAAGTTTGAATGTACTAGTCGTGAGACTCCTTTTAACACTTTCAAGGCGATGTTGAAATCAACCCACGACCTGTTAATAAAATGAAAACTGTCAAGGCATCATATGATCAAGGGGACCCTAAATTTGGACTTTCGGTTGGTACACAATGTTTGTGCAATTGTCTTTCTTTAACTTATAATGCTTTTTGACGTGTTGCTTTGTAGACTACATCTGATCTTGATTTCATACTTAACAAGGGTGATGACATTTATTGCGAACAAAACGCTACAGGTCCACTTTCAATTCCTAAGCTTCCATGTGTTAGCAATTTTAAGGAAATCACCGTTGACATACAGATGTTAAATAGCGAGCATGGGTTTTTGTCAACATTTAATAATAAACGTTTTCTGGCTCTACTTCTTAATTAAAGTAACGAGATAGGTGATAGACTGTTGTTCATAATCAGTGGATATACCCTAGGCTTATTATGGACAAAAAAAACAACTTTTTTTATCCACACTACCGTGATGACACTGGTTCTATATCAGACAATGAGTTAGGAACTGCCGTTTTATTAAAGTTTGCTTCCTTACGACAAGGGAAATCTAATGCAGAATGTGGTACCCCCGAAGCTAAGCAAAAGTTTTATATCGTGAAAGGATAAAAAACACTCCTAAACACGAGAGACAAAACGAGTAAAGCTGATGCAATCTATTGTGAGCAAATAAAAAATACGCCAGTAAAAAAGTTTGAAAGCGTAAAGATGATGCTGTTCAGCGTGAACTTATAAAAAATACCCCAGCTCACGAGACTAAAAAAGAATGCCAAGCGTAAAGCTGGTAAAAAAATACGCCCGCGCATAATTGTAAGAAGGAATTGATGCGCACAGCAAATGCTAAATGCCGGGGACAACGTAAATTCAAGGATAGCCAAAATAGATTAACTACATTTCAAAATAAAATTTTGGAAGGACCTTTTTATATTTTTATATTTGTTGTGAAAGACATCATTATAAAGATTTTATGGTTCTTTATAATGCAAACCGTTATCGTGTTGATGTAGAATGTCACCCTGTTATTGTAGAAAGTTATGACTCTAAATACTATGTGTGCAACCTCCTTGGTGCAAGACAAGTCATAAGAAACTTTTAAAAGGAAAAACAGCCTGTAAAGCGTCAGAAGAAGAAACATCCAATGCAGTCATCGTCGGGCTAATTGTAGGAGTCTCAGCAATGAAACAGAAGTTACTTTATTTTACTTGTAGCAAGAAATGTGAAGATATCTCGGATTTCATGTTAAAATGCACAGATTGTGACATGACAATGCTACAAATCATTGATGTGACATCTAAGGATACTTATAGGTAGTGTCTGCTAAAAACTGAAAGTTATTTTACATAAAGAATACATACTATTATTAACGAATTTCAGGTTAAAAATTAATAAATTCAAAGTACCAGTGTAATGTTGTTTTTCAAACTTTCAGAGCTTTCTTCGCCGTGCAGCTACTTTCGTTCTCCATTTTGTAAACACTATGCACACGAAAACGAGGCTTATCTAATATGATTTTCCGTCAGTGGCAAGGTTCAAAATCAAGACCGAAAAGCACAGAGACTGTATAAAGAAGAAATTTAATTTGTATCTCTGTGTACATTTAAAAATTAGCCCCCAATTTCAAATAAATAATTTATGGCTGCTATAAGTATTTTTTGGATCGTGTACCTAAAAGGCTATGAACACATTGGGAAAATAAAATCACAAATAAACAAATTAAAAATTCATTTGAAATATTCAGTAGAAAATAGTAACAACATATAAGTCAAAGTATGTACAGTTGACTCTCCCTAATTCGAATTCCCACGGGGAAAAAATTTTGTTCGAATTATAGAGAGATTCGAATTATAAAAAGTCTCTGTTATTCGAACTTTCAGCTTCAGAGATTGAAAATTCGAATTACAGAGAGAAATTACGTTAATTTCAAAATCAAGAAAACATAATTCAAGTTTCATTCAATCTTTATTTTCATAGTTTACACAAAAAAGAAACTCTATTTAAAAAAATGTTAAATATTTGATTGCTTTACATTGGAGAGACGATTTTTCTCGGCGTGTTGTCTCTTGGTCGTTTCCAATCAAGAAGTGAAAAAATGTACAACGACCAACTTTTTGAAAAATAACGTTCAAAAGACAATTTTTGAATTTTAGAAAAACATTAGAATTTTTCAAAGCCCTGTTTACACTCTAAAATTCGAATTAGGAAGAGAATCGTGCTGAAGGAACTGAAAAACTGTTCGAATTAGAGAAAGTTTCGAATTAGAGAAATTCGAATTGTAGAAAGTTTTTTATAAGAGTTTCTTTCGGAAAATTGACGGTAACTGAGCACTCGTTCGAATTATAGAAATATTCGAATTATAGAGATTCGAATTAGAGGGAGTCAACTGTATATGTATATGTAAATGTAATTCTTGTTGAAACGTTTTCTTGCTTCTTTTTGAAAAGCACTTTTGGGTGCCCTGGATTTTAAACCGGGCGAAACGATGAAAATCGTGATGGTGGAAACGGAGTCTTAAGGCAAAAAAGTACAGTTCAATCGCAAAGTACAACGTAATTTAGTGGTCGAAGTCATGGAATTAAGTTATTATACACTGTAGCGCTTTCGGCGCTCATAAAATGTCAAAAATGGTTTGGACTTTTGAAAAGAACAGCGCGGCGGGCAAAAGCTTTCTTAAATATTGCGCAATGTTGAGCACTTTGATGCGTGCGCCTTAAACAGACGTGCAAAAAGAATGAAGTGGACTTTCGGGAATTTGTATTAGAGGGAGGGGAGCTTAAATATCTTCGAGGACAAACCATGATTTTGCCCAAGGAAAAATACTCGAAATTAGTTCTTGTTAGATTTCCGGAGAAATTGAAATGTAATAAAAATTGTGCGTTTTAAACTGTTTAAAAAGCTTTCTTACGAAGTCTAAAAACCACTTTATTTTTTTCTAGAAAGTACCAACTACGCAATTTGTTAAGAAAATATCAAAAATATTTCTTGCGAAGTCTAAAAAGTATCTACACGTTTTTTTATAAGAGAAATGTCATAAGAACACGAGCCTTATAATTTGCCGAAAAGTAAGAACAAAAAAAGAACAGGCTTAGGCTCGAATCATTTCGGTTTTCTAAGAACAACCATCTGAATTTTATAAGCCAGGGATAATTGCTTCTTGTTCGCGATGGTTTTTTTCTCGCATATAATGCATTAAATAGTCTAAGGAACGCTCAGTCTCTAGTAAACCCCGTTCTCCAATAAACGCTTTCTGTCAAAAAGAGACGTTTATTAGAGTTTTCCTCCCTCAAGCAATTTTGATGTGGTGAATTTATAATGGAAATATAGGTACTGCGTTTATTTCCGCCTCTCTAGTAAGCCCGCTTTTTTGGTATGGGTTGAAAAAATTATCATGCGTCTCCGATAATCAAGCATGCGGGATTGCTGTAATTTTTATCGAGTCTGTCCTTTTTTATTTCTAAGGCTGAAACGTTGATCTCGCAGCGGGAAAAATAGGGTAAATACGGTCAAAATATGTCTGAAAATAAATATTCGAATGTCGTAATATTTTAATAAACAGCTACTCTCTATTTAATACCCGTCTCAATAAATATCACCCTCTAAAAATCTCAAAAATTAAATAAACGCCTGGGGCGTTCAAAATACAGTAACTACAAAAAAATTCATTAACGCCACATTTTCACCTAATTTTCTGAGATTTAAAGCGAAAAACAAAATGGGGATGAGTCTCGTTCTCAATGCCTGCTGGAAACGACGTTGGTCGATTTATTCAACCAGGTCCTTGGTATTAAGAGAACAAAATAAGAAAAAATCAGACTAAAAAAGGTTAAAAAAATAAGAACAAAAAACGTCAGGACAGATCTTACTTATAAAAAAACGTATATTCGCTAAAAAGTGTCAAACGTTCTCGCTGTTGTTAGAATGTCGTAATTGAAAAAAAACCTTAAAAAGTACGACCTAGCTTAATAAAAGTTTTTTACACTAATGCTACCAACCTCGTCCCCAGGACCTGTTAGGCTTTACGGCATGTAACGAAAAAAACCAGACATTTGAAGCAACAATTTCTAGTGATACTACGGCGTATTGAAACAGGAGTGCCCCGGATCGCAAAATATGTTGCAACCTCGTCCCCAGGCTTTTTTGCCTTTTTGACATCCTGGTACAGGCTGGTGAGTTCTGTAATGCGATTGGCTTACACCCAACATAGATAATTTATTCGCGCGTCATAATATATGCAACAATTTACTATAAAGATGGCGGATTTTGTTACAAAAACATTGAAAGATTATGAGAAATGTTCAAAAAGATTGACAAAAAAACGGTGAGGCAAACAGTAAATATTTTTATGAAAGATGTTATTTTGGCAGATTTCTATTGTTGACATTTTGAATGAAAATAAGGTTCTTCTTAAAGCTTATACCCCATTCACACCTAACAAAACTGGTTTAAATTAAATTGGTTTTACTTAAACTGATTTTCATTAAAACTCGGTTCTTACATGTACCATTCACACCTAAAGTTCAAAACACATTTGCCACGACCAAGAATAAAATTAAGTATGCTCAATATTCTGACTTAAAAAGCCTCTTTGAAAGGAGTAAAAAATATTCTCTGGTCAGAACCATGAATAAAGTTTATAAAGAATCTATCTGATAGCTAGGTTAGCTACACCATAATAATATTTCTTGAAAATTTATTTAACTGAAAGTTTGCAAGCAGACCACAACAACAATCGTCTTTTCACTTTTAAAACTTCGCTGTAGCCTAATAACAAAGTGTCTTCAGATATACAGCCTCATGTTTACTTTGCGTATTGGAATCCTTATTAAAATATGTTTTAACTTTAGGTGTGAATGGGGTATTAGTAAAAAACATGATTTACTTTAGCAATTTTAGCTGGATGAGAAAAGACATGTAGCTAGCTAATCTTGCTAACATAACATGTACATAGGCAGGCATAATAAGCTAGCTTTAGTTTTGTTTCCTTATTGAACATATAACTACCTACATGCCACAATCTAAGACTTACACTTTTTCCCAAAGAGGCACTCTAGACTTGTAACATATAAAAGCCAGCCAGCTAAATTGAGCTAGCTAGGTTGTCTTGTAGCGAAGTATATGTGAGGGCGGTCGCGGGCGTTTTTTCGGGTTTTTTTCAAGGTTTTCGTCTGTAACCGCTCGGAAAAGCCTGGGTCCGTCCGAAACCGCCCGAATTGCGCCCGAAATGCAACGCGCGCGAGCTCATTTTGTTGTCATTTAAATTTTGTCGAGAAGAAGGATGAAGGTGCTATTTTGTCGTTGTACTCTCAGTTTATTATTTGTGGGATTTTATTATAGCTATTTATGGAATAAATGATATAAAAAACAGTTCTTTTCAGAACTCTTCCACTACCACTGCTCGACATTAAAAGAATAAATTATACATGGTAATGAATGTTTAAAAAAATGTTAGTTTTTTTTAAAACGCCGGAAGTCGTCCGACAGCCCCCGTGGTTTTTGAGGCGTTTCCGGCGAGTCGGCACCCTCGTATCAGTATATCCCAACAAAATCAGTTTTATCTAATCAAACGTTACCACATTTTGTTGATAATTGATAAATAATACTTCTTAAAAGATTTAATCACCATAAAATATAGTTTCAGGGTGAACAAATAATAACTTGGTTTTAAATAAAACTTTCTAAAGTCAAGCATTGAAAAACATAAACAAGAAGCCCTGCGGCTTGAAGATTTCCGACATTAGCCTGAAAGATTTTGAAATTTAAAGTAGACCTTGAAAACGGAGAATTATGGGGTAAACAAATCACGAGTATCACGATTCTCAACTATTTTTGTAACTAACCTGCAATGTTAAAATACAACTCAATAAATAAAAAATAAAAATTTTACATAGCTATATGAAGTATTCTAAAGTAACAGTTAAAACTTTAACTGGATATTTTTAAAAGTGATCAGGAAAATTCTGGAAATTCCAGAATACAAATCTTGCTATGTAGAAACTTGACGATTCGAATATAATAACTTCTGAACGAGCTCAATTTGAATGATGAAGTAGTTCATTGTTTATTAATTCAGCAATAAATACATATATTAGCATTTCAGTATTTAGGCCTTCAAAATTTACTCTCTTGTTGAAAATTTTTTGAAAATGCTGATGGTGCATGGTTTGATAACAGCTGATCTGAAAAAGAAAGTACGTTTTAAAAATAAGAAACAAGAATACAATTTTACCATAAACTGCATTTGTTTAAATATTGTCTCTTTAACCTCTCTTTGCCTCTTTGATTTAAAAAGGGAATTTAATACAAAGATACAAATCCATGCGATGTGATGCACAGGTATATTTCGTGAGATTTTTAAAAATCAAGTCATTTCTAAGAAATCTTAGAAAATATTTTGTGATACTTTGGGTTGATCTCAAGAAAGATTTTCAAGCAAATTAGGCACAAGGAGAACTGATAATTAGCCAGTAACAGAATAGTTAGCCGTTTTCAATGGCGCCATAGCTTGGTGGTTATAACTCTGGCACTTTGTGCAGGAGAACGGGGTTCGATTCCCCTTGGCGGCAATTCAATATTGGTGAGTGAATGCTACCATAGCCCCGGGTTAACCCAAGCCATGTGAGAGAAATTGGGGATATGACACACTATGTGGGCTGCTGGATGCTTCAGGGAGTTGTCTGGTAGAGCGGGGACCCTAATTGGATCTGCATAGTTCAAAATGAGCATGAAATACTCTAGGACTCCCTATCTAAGCTATGGCCTTTCCTGGAAATAATAGACAGGATTTGTAAGGCTAGCCATATAAAATATACAGACATTCTATTTATCTATGCAGAATAATTATATATACGTACAGGTGCGTACAGTATAATTAGCCGCTTATACAGCTACTTATACGATTCTTAAATTTTCACTTTACTTCGTTATGGATCTCCCCATAGCCATCTATATTTATATAGATCAACATAAAGTTGTGCTTCAATTAAAACCAAGAAAAAGAACAAAAAAGATATAATTTCACTGTAGCTAGCAGTACATATGTCATCTATATATATTATTAAACAACAAAACTATTCTGATTTCAAGAAAAAACATGGAAAAGACGCAGTTAGCTGTAAAGAACACAAAGAAGCTTTTAACGGCTAATTATACTAGGCGTAGCATCTAATTATCCTGCATCGGCTAACTATATATTGTTACAGGTTAATTATCAGTTCACCGACTGCTCAGTGCAAGCAACAATAAACTTTTGTCACTTTTCGACAACTTTTCTGCAAAAAATATAAAAAAAATCCTGTGCGAATATATATATATCTTTTTATCTGATAGAAGTAGTCCCACAAAGTCTCATTTGGAAGTTATTTTTAGCCCCCTTTTTTCCCATAAGAACAGGAGTTGAGTGTCCAGTCATGGAAAAAGGTTTTTTTGTTGCTTGCTCTTTAAGAAAAAAAGGCACTCTAATCAAAGCACTATTTTGTGTAGTTAGCTCCATAGCTAGCTAGCAAGTAAGTAATTTCATGAAGGGGTATGTCAGCACCAATCAAAAGGAGATCCAAGTCAGCACCAAAAATTGAGATAGCTAGCTAGCCAGCACACCTTTCTCACTTAGCTATATATAAAATAATTCTTACCTGATAAAATACACGAATTTAAAAAATAGTGCTTAGCTCCCCATCAATAAAGCTACTACGACAAAACCAAAGAGACCAGCAAGGGGCGACCAACAAAATGTAAGCACTTTTAGTCATGGCCGCACACGGAATGTTCTGGCCACACGAAGAGTACACTCTCTGTTCAGATTGGTCATTTAATTGACAGAGATTAAAATAAAGCATCTTCATTGGCTTTCGAAAAAATGGAATTTTCCGAGCGTTTAGCCTGGACAAAAACTTAACCGCGTCCGGGCTCTGTGTTGTCTCTCTCTATCTATATATATATCTATCTTCCATCAGGCGATTTTAAAGATTCCGCCCCGCATAGCGGCGACGGAAATCAACAACCAAAGACATCGTCCCCGACATTTGTGAAGGACTCGACCAAATTGCTTTTACTGGCCGCAGAAACTGTAACAGCGAGACAAATCATTAATTATTTATAGTAACCAATATACTGGTTATGAAAAGCAGCCTGTACTAGGGTCTTGTTTAGCCGTCAAAAGTAAGCCTAGCGGCTTTGACATAGGCAACAAACCCTGGGGACGAGGGTGAATATGTTGTAGTACTTTTTTACTGTTCAAGTTGGCGTTTAAGTTGGCGTTCATGACAGTAAAACATGATATTGAGACGAATTGCGATTTGTTTGACGAATTAAGACGGTCATCACAGAAAATCGTCTGGATAATGAAGAGTTAAGACAAACGAAACAAAGTCATGAAACGGAATGTTTTTATTATTAAACAGTTCCGCCATTATTTTAAATTATGAGTATCTAATGTTAGTGACATTTAGTTGAAAATTCACCTTATCTCACCTGAAAAACACATGTGTTTGTTTCCAGGAGGGTTGTTGTGTTTTTGTATGTTTGGTCCTTAGAATCAACCAACCACTGACGTCAAACGCATAATAATTTTTTTACCAAGCCTTTTTCCGCGCACGTTTTTTAGAAAGAATTTTGCTGTGCTTTGACATGGTCAACTAAAAAAGTTTTTGTTTATATAAGTTTCCAGATAATATGATAAAAAATGTATGCGATTTCTTTATTTGTGTATTAATATTAGTTAATATAAAAGTTTTTGTTTTGACACTACCTTTATACCATCGTTTTTCGCAATGACCGTTATCAATTATGTAAATTCATGGGGCGAGCTGTTCAAGATTTCAGTGAAGACGAGTTGGCAAAAAAACATCCTCTTCTTCCAAGGGGGCTTAAAAGTTCAGTTTGACGTCATTACCAAAGATGCAAAACAGATAGAGCTTGTTGTGTGAAAGAACGGTTCTGTAACTATAAAAAGTCATTTTGTTATTGTTATTGTATTACTTTTCGTTTGTAACCTATATTTTTTATCTTGATAAAAAGTAGAAAGATTGTCTCCCATTCAAAGTTTAATTATTAGAGTTATGTTAGTCTTATTATTAGTCTCCTTCATTGTATCCAAAAATTAAATCCAACTTTGTTTGCAATTATTTGTTTCATACAGAACATAAAGAACATTTCTTTCTATAAATATCAGAACTTGTGGAATGAATATCCTTGTATTTACCAAGTTCTTTTGTTATTAGACTACTCCATTCGCTTCAAAATTCGGCCAATTACACGACTTTAGCAATTCAGAGATTAACAATCCTTTCTGCGCGCACAAATGGTACATGAAAAATAAGATTTCATTAAAAGACAATAAAAACTCTTATTTTGCATTTTAATTCTTTGCCTAGGTGTAGACCAATTAAAAAATAGACCCAAAGTAAGTTTTCATATTTAGGTTTGACTAAATTTCCATTAAGGCGGACGTCACGAAATCTGGCATTAAGCTAAATTCACACTGAAAACACAGTTCCTTGCGACGCGGCACGTCGCCGCATGACTTTAGCTAAATTCACACTGAAAACGCAGTTGCTTGCGGCGCAGCACGTAGCCGCATGACTTTTGCATTTTTTTGTTCACATTAAATATTAAAATACTTCGTTTTATTTTTATATACGATAGAAAGAAACAGGTGACTCCAGAATAACAATGAAAAATGCTCATTTCAGCATGCGGCAACGCAAAACGCTGCGACAAGTTTGGATTATCCAAACTTGCCGCAGCGTCATTTAGCGGCTACTATATATGGTAAAAACGCGCCGCGCCGCATAACCATTAGAGTCATTTGAGCTTTAAAAATAGGGTCTGTTTATCAGCAAATAAAAAAATTCCTAACAAAAATTATGTACAATTATCAGTTGCAATTCTTCAGCCAACAATGGGTGATACGTTTTCAGTACCAACATTTAACGATGGCACTGGAAATTTAAAGTGAAGCACTACAATAATGGCGGGTAATGGTTGTGGAGGGAGAAAACGAGAATATAATATTTTGTCATTCTAGTTCTTCCAATTTTGTATGTCAAAATTTGCAATCAGAATAGGGTTAGTCGGATTTGACTTTAACACCGAATATTTCCTATATTTTATTTCAAACCATCTTTGCTTCGCGCAGATGGAAATATTTATACAGAAAAAAAACGTGTTTTGTCACATTCAATGTATCTACCGTCTGTGTGCTTATAACTTGTCACGAAATCGGTAGCCGAGTTCTTTCACCTCCTGACTCTCTCCTCGACTTTATACCAGTTCTTCTGATACTCCACGCGGCATGACTGCACATACAACATAACGTCAACACATTGTATTTGTTGCAGAAGCACAATGTTGTATAGTGATTGTAGAAAACCGAACGACGATAGTATGGTAAACCAGTAGAAACTTGTATATATGTATGTTTGTGTTGTCGATGCGATGACACGTTGTTCTATATCTATCGCTTAATAGACATCTATCAATATATATAGACGTCTATCCATATAACAATAGACGTCTATCCATATAACAATAGGCATCTATCCATATAACAATAGGCATCTATCCATATAACAATAGGCGTCTATCCATATAACAATAGGCATCTATCCATATAACAATAGGCATCTATCCATATAACAATAGGCGTCTGTCAATATAAAAATAGGCGTCTATCATCAGTTTTTTTTTTCTATTAGGACGGAGCCAGAATAAGGTTCCCTCCCAATACAAAAGAAAAACTAAAGCCCTGGGGTCAAAGTGGGCCTATTTCCTCATGTTGTCCTCCAGTTACAAGACTAGGGTTTTTATTTCTCCCGTATCTACAGCTACCTCTTTTTGATTTCCGCCGGCGAAGGCGGAATCTTTAAAATCGCCTGAGGAGATAGATAGAGAGATAGGTAGATAGATAGAGACAGCGCAGCTAGGCTGGACGCCCGAAACTTATCCAGGCTAAAGATTTTTTTCTGAGAACGAGGCTAAAATGAGTTTTAAGCCAATAAGAATCCTAACAGTGCATCAAATTGTTTTATTATCCAATGAACAACACTTTATTTTAAAGTTTATATGCTATCGAAAGTTAAAGCTCGTGCAGTGTAGCATAATGAAGATCGTCTTATAATGCGCCATCTTTGATGTTATTAACGTTTCACTTTAATAATTACGTCATTTGCTTCTGTACAATTTTGCAAGCACGTAGACTAAAGCTATATTAAGCAGAACTAATTAATTATTCATGAATTTTAATTTAAAGAGGAATTGTTGAGGCTGAATATTTTTGGTGAAAGATAATGTATTATAGCTAAAAAGCCGTGACACGTGTGTTATAAAAGAAAAAATAAGTATATGTAGTCTGAAAATAACCTTTCGCAACTGATTATGTGAAAAAAATTTGCTTTAAAGATATTTTCCAAGTTGTTTTTCAGAGAAAAGGAGAAAATAAACAAATTTTCAACCTTGCCGTTGTTCTTATTTTGTTTTTATTGTTCATCAATTTTCAGGTTTATTATTTTTCTTTTAAAATTGTTCTTATATAGAGAACTGAAGTTTATGTAAGTTAAGTTAACTATGATTTCCAGTTACAATAATAATCAAAAATTGAAATTTAAAATTTTAGAATATTCAATGATTTTGTTCCCCCATATTACTCAGTCCTCTTCACAGTTCAGTACTTTTTTAGATTATTGCTAATGGCGGAAATCTTTAAGCCGCAGGGCTTCTTGTCTTTCTATTGCAGTCTGCTTAACTTCCTCCTTCGACACGCCTTTATTTCCGAATACTTCGTTTTATTTTTGTAACCAATTTTTAATGATCTCTGTTCACCTTCATTCTTTCTCCCTCTCTTTTAATCATCACCTATGTCCAAATTCAATCACTTTTTATCTACCATTTTTTTTTCTAATCTTTAACAAACTCTTGTAATCTTTTTTCTCCAGACTTTCTTTTCTGCTTTATTATACCATTTAGTTTAATTTCTATCCCATTATCTTAATAAAGGAAAACATTTTAGCTAGAAGAAAATTTGGTGGAAAGTAAATGTGGCGAAATTTAATTTGACAGAGCAAAATAAATAATTTTGGCGGGAATTTAACTTGGCGTTTGACGAAGGTTTGTTTTGTAAAAACAACAACAAGAAAAAAAAAACCAAAGCGGCTTGAACTCACGTTTTTGAAATTGCGAGGGAATTAATTCGCATTAATTCTCTTGCAATTTACTGCAGCTGTAAGAAAAATTATCGATTTCTGACCTACTTTGGAGTAAAATTATAACTCAATTTCCTCAATTGAAACAATATATCTGAATGTAGTCTGAATAAAAGAATCAAATCAAGAAATTAGTTGTATTGCAGTGATATGATATGTAACTTAAAGCAACCAAAATATGCATCCCGTCTATTTTCCAACAATTATTGATTTTCAGTACATTTTCCACCCACCCACCCACCCGCTCCACCCATCCCCCACCCGGAAAATTACAATTAATTAAACAAAAGATATTTGTAATAAATTTCAATAAAAATATAAAATATGTGATACTATATACAACTTAAAAAAAATATTTTTGTTATGAATTCCAACGTGAAGACGACGTTGGCATAGCAGCATTATCAACTCTGGCTATTTGATTGGCGCCTGACAACTCACAGGGATCCTCTTTTTGTAAAGAACGTTCCGCTAGAACGGATAAACAGTTTGAATCTTCCAGAATCGATGTGGTCGTGCTGAGTTCGGTCAGTGTTTTTAGAACAGCTATAACAAGATAAAATTACGAATGTACAAATACAAGAGAAACAAACAAACAAAAATGACATCAACAAGATTCGACCTGTGTATTGCACAAATTCTTATCCGTGTACTTGCATACTTTAGCTAAAAAGTTCGGCTATCTAATCGTTCCCTGAGATACGATATTATTACTGTAATCCAAATCAGAGTTACTAACAGTCAAAATAAAAAAACGTATATTCGAGGAAAGGCGTGAGCTTTAATTCCCGCACATTGACACGAAAACGTTCGTCAGTGCGCAAATTAGTACAGAAATCGCGATAAACATTTTTATCGAAAATAATACGCGTGAAAATATACTCTTTTCAAAAAAAACATGCGGAAAAGTGTTCTAAACGTATAATTTCTTCTTTCCACTTTTTTACCAAGAATTTAAACTTGGGCACGAAAATAAAATGCGCAAAATACGTTTATATTGCTATTGCGAAAAAATTAAAACGCGCTACAATCAGCACGAACAAAGTATTTTCAGACACCAGTTTCAAGTTGACTGCAAGATATGACGTACCTGGGCGCAACAACGGTAAAGTACAGTGACGATCTAGCCAGAGGATAACAGAACTTAAGAACTCGTCCAAAGTTTTTGTTGTAACAGCGGCGTTAAAACTTTCGAACAGTGGCTTCATCATCACGCAAAACTTATGGATGAGTTAAGATAAAGTTAATGCTGCGTAGAATTGTGGAAAATTTCATTTCATGTCAAGTTCGGATCAACTGCATACAAATGTTCAACAAAAAAATCTTTTTGACTTTTTCTAATGAAAAATGTTTGCCGCTTGGAAGCGCAAAAAAAGTTACAAATGAACCAATAGAAAGCTAGCACTTGTGCATTATGCAAGTCATTGAATAAATTTATCAGTGATTCGAAAAGCAGGTACTGCAATTTGAATACAACATGTAACCCGCCACCCCTTCCATTTTTTCGTTCTTTGAAAAAGATACAATCCATGATTCAGGTTTTTTATATATCAGGTCTTTACAGTAATCTGTAAAACTTCTTTTAACAGTATCAGAACCCTAAAAAAGAGAACAGATTGTTTTCAGAACAAACCACGCTACTTTTCTCCCTAGAGTCTCAGAGAAATGAATGCATCATGAAAGATAATTACGTTAAGGGAACTTTCGCAAACCTTAAAGTTTATTCGTGCAAAATTTCTGCGGAAGTTAATTGTTGCGAATTATTTTCTGTGTTTTCTTTTAAGAGATAAAAAAATCTTGATATCACTTCCTTACTTATTGCTTAAGGCTTCATATAATAATCGTTTACCAACTATTTGGATCAATTTAAAATCATATCGTATTGATCGTAGCTGGCCTTTATGATCACTTCACACGTTATTTCAAAACCTCATTGAATAAGTAATAATCAACACCCGTGTCCATCGCGAAAGATACTTCCCTTGATTTCGCGATTTTATCGACACGCGAAAGTTACTTTTCTTGACTTTGCGATTTTATCGGCACGCGAAAGTTACTTTTCTTGACTTTGCGATTTTATCGGCACGCGAAAGTTACTTTTCTTGATTTTGCGATTTTATCGACACGTGAAAGTTACTTTCCTTTATTTCGCGATTTCATTGACTCGGAACAGTTTTTTCCTTTAAAATACCCAACGTTAAGAAAAGGGTTTTTCAGTATCATGTTTTGACAACTACTACTTTTACGTTGTTTTTTTTCGGCGAATGCACGGTACATCATAACTAACTTCATTATGATATTTTCGAGATTTACTTTGACTGTGCACATTTTAGAAGGACCTACCAGTCGAAAACTTGTTCAATAACCTACCTCTCGAAAACTTTTCGAAGCTCCGGTAGTTGGTAGTTTGTTTTGACACTCGCTGAAAAAAAAAACATTCTTAAGGAAAGCAGTAGACAAGTAGCTGCTCTGTATGTTTGAATTGCTCCTTAGTTTAGACAAAAGAAACAAACTATTTATTTGAAAAATTTACAGCAATGGAACATGGTTACCAAATAACTTTCAGACAACAAAACAAAAAACAGATTGAGTCGGATGGAACTCACTTAATGGCTGCCTGCATTTGGTCGATTTGTTGTTGCACGTGATTCATTTTGACGTCACAAGACGCTCTCTCCCGCTGTAACACTTGGATGTAATCACACGCTATAAAGACATTAAATTGGGGATGAAAACAAATACATTCCAACCTGGACAAAAAATGACCTACATATAACCTTTCCATTACATCAAGCAGTGTTATAGAGTTGCCGACTTTATCCGCCCAACATCGGATAGACATGTTAGACATTAGCTTAGTCGAAGTGAGTCGCAATAAGAAACTCGATGGAACATAGAACGGGCGGACTTAACATTAGATAATAAACAAGCAGGCGTCCCTTACTCAACTGAAGTATAGCAGAATTGCTTAATTTGCTTCCGCGTCCCAACCCTTTACTTGGTATCATTTGAGACAATTCTTCGAACGCATTCTAAATGTATGAAATATATGCACCAACCTATAGTCACACTCATATAGAAATAAAATTATATAACGTCAATCGAAAATATAAAAATGAAAATAGAGATAAAAATGTCGTCTCTTGTATGAAGTCCTGGATATGATTTCATAGAAGAATGCGACTAGCCATATTTGGCTAATGAAAATTGACGATATAAATGTAAAATATAAAATAAATGTGTTAAGACATTAACAACTAGAGTAGCCGAATAACACCTAAACACGTTACAAAAAGATCTTCAATTACATATCGGATAATGTTAACAAAATGTTACGGAGATTAAACACGAAAACGTGCACCAAAAATTGACATTCAATCACACTGGAAATAATTGAATGCTTTTTTGCACACACGTGCGATTGTAGGTGATAAAAAATTTGTTTGGGAAATTCTCATATTTTTATAAAAAAAATTCAGAATTTCCTCGTAATTGTGCCAGCTAACACATTGCAGAAACAATGATGATGTCAGCAGTAGACGTGTACAGTGCAAATCAAACTTACTTTGATGAGACCACGTCTTTTCTGCTCTGCTGAGAGATGACATTGCCGACGATGTTCCTAAGAGTTAAATATTGCCTGATAAAGTTACGCAATTTTTTTTATGCTATAACTATAAAAGAAAAAATGGTTAAGGACCTCTAACTTACATTCGATGCTTCCACCAATACGCAAGCTAATGCCAGAAATTGTCAGTTGTGTAGTGGCATTGGGAGAAATTTGTCTCCAAAAAATAATTTTGTAGGGATGATGAAATTCGATTAATTTTAAGAAAACTTACGTTGTAAATTATTCTGTCAGCTACTTTTGTAATTGGTTTTGACGGCTAAAAATAAATAAAAATTTAAGGAAAATAAATATCTAATGAAAAAAAAATATAAATATAAATAAACAAAAATAAATGCAAATGAATAATATAAATAAATAAATAATATAAAATACTCGAGATAATTCATGAGTGCTCACATGCAACGAAGCATTTATGTCAAATTCTAAAAAAAAGGAAAAAGGTTCACACTGGTGACGCAAAAAAAAAATAACTGTGTGAACACATTTACATTGGTAACGCAAAAAAAAAATAACTGTGTGAACACATTTACATTGGTAACGCAAAAAAAAAATAACTGTGTGAACACATTTACATTGGTAACGCAAAAAAAAAATAACTGTGTGAACACATTTACATTGGTAACGCAAAAAAAAAATAACTGTGTGAACACATTTACATTGGTAACGCAAAAAAAAAATAACTGTGTGAACACATTTACATTGGTAACGCAAAAAAAAATAACTGTGTGAACACATTTACATTGGTAACGCAAAAAAAAATAACTGTGTGAACACATTTACATTGGTAACGCAAAAAAAAAATAACTGTGTGAACACATTTACATTGGTAACGCAAAAAAAAAATAACTGTGTGAACACATTTACATTGGTAACGCAAAAAAGAGACTGTGAACACATTCGACGTAAGCATAAACGCAAGCATAACCTCGACGCAAGATACCAAAAAGTTTTGATATTAGTTTTGATACTCTTGCGTTTTGCGTCTCTGTTTGCAGCATAATTTTTGTTGTGTGAATCAGAAAACTCGAGTAAATTAAGTACAGTTGACTCTCCCTAATTCGAATTCACACGGGGAAAAAATTTTGTTCGAATTATAGAGATTCGAATTATAGAAAGTCTCTGTAATTCGAACTTTCAGCTTCAGAGAGTGAAAATTCGAATTACTTCAGAGAGTGAAAATTCGAATTACAGAGAGAAATTACGTTAATTTCAAAATCAAGAAAACATAATTCAAGTTTCATTCAATCTTTATTTTATAGTTTACACAAAAAAGAAACTCTATTTGAAAAACTGCTGAAAATTTGAAAAAAAAAACGTTCCAAAGACAATTTTTCGAATTTGTCAAACCCCTGTTTACACTCTAAAATTTGAATTAGAGAGAGAATCGTGCTGAAAAATTGTTCGAATTAGAGAAAGTTTTGAATTAGAGAAATTCGAATTGTAGAAAGTTTTTTATAAGAGTTTCTTAAGGAAAATTGACGGTGACTGAGCACTCGTTCGAATTATAGAAATATTCGAATTAGAGGGAGTCAACTGTATATTATAAAAGTACTGAAACGGAATATTTCGAAGAAAAAATGATAGAAAAAGATGCTTTTGAAATATTCGTTTTTCAATGATAAAAATTATGATAAAAAAATTGATGTTTTCCTTTTCTTTTCCTTAGTGAACTATAATTCTTTCTTATATGTCTTTTTTATGCATTACGTTTGTTTATGTTTCCTTGCGTTTTCAGAATCTGGTGTAACGTCTTTTCATAATCTGGTGTAACATTGAGCATGCAAATGTGAACCAGGCTTAAGTAAGCATAAAACTTACACTGACTAAATCAAACCTTACTCACGGCTTAAATAAAAAGATAAATCTTGAAGAAACTTTGGTGACGAAGAAAATAAGGCATTAAAACAGAATATTAATATCCCTAAAAAAGTGAAAGAAGGTAGGGTTATAACCTTGACCGCTTGCCACTTTTTGCTTGTGATAACGTGTACTTGCGTTCTTGTTCTTACGGAATCTAGTAGTTCCGTTGTTGTTTTTAAAAAAAAGGCACATTATTAATGGAAAGGAGAAAAAATGAAAATTTTTATGAAACGATTATATTACCAGTTTGTCCAACATCTTCGTATGTTCTTCTGTAACTTGAGCTTGATCCGCAAGCTTGTGATGTTTCCTAAAAAAGATGACAACGCACGCTAAAAGAGAGAAAAATGTTCACTGGCATCAGATTAATTGTCCCAGTGATTAATGAACTATTTTAACCGTCTCCTGGAAGACCCCTTAACTTTTGCCTCTTTAAATAATTTCTTTTTTACGTCCTCTAAAACACTTCGCCTACAGCACGCTGACAGCAATTTTGTCCTCGTTGTCTTGCTTAAAATTAGTGTTATGCTGCTACTTAGGTACTGCGTAGAACAGCAAACCAATTTAAAAAGCCCTTCAAAGTAGCGGGACAGAGAAATATTTTTTCTTTAACGTAGAGTTTAGTTGATTACTTCTGCAGTGATAAATCAGGGTTGACAATTTTCGAGAGCGATGTCGCGCCTACAAATTTTTACAAACCAATTGGTTTAAGCATGGTGTTGCCTATAAAAGAAACGCGTGTAGATAAATAAAGAAAAGCTGTCGTATTTTAGGACCACTGTTACGGATACATTTTGAGTTACTTATGTTCATTCATTTTAGTCAGTTAAACGGGTTTAACATATAGATTGATTCGTCTAAAATACGGCTTCAAAATATAGATTGATGCGTCTAAAATATATTTGCATTTATTGTTTCACGCATTCTTAGTTTTGGTAAAAATTAGAATTAGGTTAAGGTTAAGATTAGCTCGTGTTTTTCTTTAAAAAACAAAAATACCTACAACCCCAGACATAATGTATTGGGAAAAGAATTTCAAAGATCGCAACCACAAGCACATTGTGGAAAGTACGGCTAGCGCATTTTTAACGTTGGTTACTCGGCCTGAACTCCTGCCAAAGTAATACGTTTGTAGCCTACCGGTTGCAGAGCACTGGCCAAGTGATGCTGTTTGTAGCCTACCGGTTGCAGAGCACTGGCCAAGTAATACGTTTGTAGCCTACCGGTTGCAGAGCACTGGCCAAGTGATGCTGTTTGCTCATTTCAAGAAAAAGTTAAAAGCGGACAATTTGCCACATTTTATGTCTATGGTTGTGGGCAACTTTTTTTTTTGACTCGATGAACTATGCTGTCCTACTTAATGTAAAGAAATCGTATAAATGAAATAATCTGAACATACGAGAAGAAATAGTAGATGACACAAATTACCTTTGTAAGAGTGCATCAATTATAAATACAGTTGAACTCATGTAATTCGATTTGGTCGAATTACATGAGTTGTCGAATTATAGGATTTCAACCTTTTTTTCGGCCAAATTTTGAGAAAAATAAAATATGGATGCTTTGCGCAGCGTAAAATATTGTGCATTGGCTATAAGAAAGGGTACAAGTTTTTTGTTTTGTTTTAGTTTTTATTTACGCGGCCTACCCTTTTCTAGCTCTTTTAACGCATCATATTTAACTTTTAAAGTAACTTCACTGTGCTTTCTTTTAGTTGTCATTTTTTTCTGCACCTATTATATCGTTTGTTTTGTCTTGTTTGTATCATCAGCTGCGCCAGTACTCGAAACAAAAATTTGAAACGTAAACAAACATTCAAATTTCATGATTCGATTTTAGAAAATTTCCAAAGTCGAATTACATAATGAAAAACACACGACCAGGGGAACGAAGAATCTGGTCGATTTACATGATTTGTCGAATTATGGGAGGTCGAATTAAAGGAGTTTTGTTGCAAGGGTTTCATAGTAAATTCTGAAGGGACCGAAGAATTTGGTCGATTTACATGATTTGTCGATTTATGGGAGGTCGATTTACATGAGTTCAACTGTACTTACGTTAATAATCTGACCATGACGAAGTGATACGAGTGCCATTGCACTGTCCATTGTAGCAGGTGGTCGCAACTCGTCACTAATAGAAGGGGAAATTTTATGCGTACTTAGTTTAGCTTTCAAATCGATTTGCTGCACTCCAGCTGGGGGAGCCATTCCGTGTAAAGTTTTCACAAGAGATTGAGATTCTTTCTTAAACAGTTTTGGAGAGTCATCCGACAATATTTCTTTTTCAACTGCGAATGCAGGCTTCTCTGTAGAAGTTGATATGAACAGTTGGTTTTGCGGATAAGAAGAAGATGAGAATGTCTTTGTGTTGCATGTGTCTGTGTGTGTGGATGACATCGTGGCCATCAGTCCTGGAGAACAGTGTGGAATGGTCTGCGTCGCATGAAATTGCGGAGAAGTCACATGGTGGGTTATAAACTCAGGACTGAACGCCGTCTGCGCTTGTTTGCTCAACTGCTGTCTCTTTTCTTGCAACATTTTTTCTGCTTGCAATTGTATTTGATATTTCAGTTGTATCTGCTCTTGCTGTTGTTTGACCATCAAGTTGAGTTGTTGCTGCAGAAGTTCCAAATAGTTCAACGTGGCTTCTGTACCCTGTGTAGGTGTGCTCTGCAGCAATTGAGCCAGTGTTAACAGTTGCTGGTCGTTTTGTGGCAGCACGCCAAGATTCGCCGGCAACAGACCAGCTTGAAGTGCAGGAATGCCAGGTTGCATCATTCGGTTGCTGTTGATTATTGTTGGAATGAGGTTTGGTTGCATTATATTTGGATTCGATAATGGCATAATTGAAATCGCATTCACCATTTGGGCCGGTGCTTGTGATAAGTTGGAATTCCCTCCAATGACAGCATATGTTGGAAATGAAGATACTGTTTGTGGCTTGGATGCAGACATTCCTCCTGCTCCTGCTCCTTCACCAGCATGAGTTATGTCACGGCTTACTATTATACCAGTCCTATTTAATGGCGCAGTTAAGGTAACAGGAAAGGCAGGAGCTTGCGTGTACTTCGGTAGAATCGGTACTGTCGATACTTTCTTAGGCACTGCCGCTGACGCATTTGATTGGTACTTGACTGTTGACGTTGTTAGGACAGACGCTGTCAAAGTATGCTGCTGTCTAACTTCTCGGTTCTCCACAGGAGTGGACTTTAATTCAAATAAATTATTTCCAGAAGCATTACGTCTGAGGCAGGGTTTTTTGGACTGAACGGGAGAACTCTCTTTCTTGTTGGAGCTGCGTTTTGACAATGCGGTCAAATTTGAATCTGACTTGTTGCGAGTAATTCCTTTTGGTCTGTTCGACATCGCTGCTTGCACATGTGCTGCTAGGTTGGGCGCTTGTAGCTGGGGAGGAAGTTCTTGGTAATGAGATTGCCCGTCAGTTTCTTTTAAACCATCTTCGACTGACATAATAGCTGGCGATGAAGCAGACTTAACTGTGTTACCAAGCTGCTGATAACGATCTTGATAAGAGTTGCCATTACAAGATTGTTTGCCATTAAAAGTAGACCCAGCTAAGTTATTTTCTGAGGAGGATTTACTCCCAGCAGCCATTGTATGTAGAAACTGATCGTTTGTGACCAAATTGGATTGCACATTCCTGTTCGAAGCACTATACGAATCTAACATCAGATCCGACGGTTCTCGTGAATTATTTCCTTGATTGTAGTTTTCCCAATCGGCTAAAACAGCAAAATGGGAATGAAACATGTAGATGGGCTTAAAGCGTAACAAGGCTTTCTCATACTTGTTGAGTATTTGTGTGAACAAAAACAAGATCTTGTTGGGAAAATACTGTCCAAATGTACTACATGTATACAGAAATGTTGTTTTATACAACAAATTTTCTAGTCTGTCCAAGTGTAAATTATTTCCAACCAGAGCTTATTATAACAAATTAAGTTTTAGAATGTTTTACTCCCCAATACAGATATTGCATCATAGTTTAATAGCATTAAAACACTTAAAACGTTTAAAATTATTATCTCTAAAATTGGAAATTATTCTCAATTTTTTTCTACAACATAGCAAAGCTACTTACTAAAAAGAAAATCAAAATTTTCCATTAATTCATCAAAGCATGGATTCAAATGATCTAAGGTCGGTTGAATAATACCAGAGGTATCTAAAATAAAAGTTAAGTTACATCAGAAAGTCACAAGTCTATTAAAATCGTATTTTCCACGTGCGGCTAATCTCTATTAGCGTATAATTATGTCTAATTATATACAAGGTATATAGTTTAGACACAAGCTTTTGCATTAATACGTTTTTGCATCAAATACAAATGGGACCTGTAAAAAATGTGGCATTCTGAGTTGTAAGCGCCCTACGCCAGTCATGCATGTGACATGGTGACCCGGTAATGTCTACGATGATACCATATACACATATCATACCTTTAAACAGCGCCAGTTCCTCCAAATCATTCGTTTTCTTTTGATCCACACTCGAAAAAAGCGTGTCAGGAAATGCATACATGGCTGACACTGTATTGGAAAATAGAAAGTGAAAAAAAATGTAAGAAAAATTTTACCTAGCCATTTCTTTCAGAGATTTTTATGAAACCTGCCTAATATTAATTATTAATAATTAATTATATACCACAATTCAAATAATAATCACTTGGGTCAGATATACAGACTGCTTTACATGAATTCTGCTGACACAAACAGTATTTTAACATCAGTTTTGGTTTAGAATATCTGTGCAAAAGCCTGTAGAAACATGTTGGCTACAGCTATAGGGCATGTGGGTTTCTGAGAAAATATAACAAATATGACTATGAAAATAATAACAGCGATTGGTCATAATGAAAAAATGTTCCAAGAATATAGACACAGATGAATTACCAAAATAACTGAAAAGGAAGTGTAAGACTTCTTTGTTACAAAAATATCTTACATGTGTCAAATGAAATAGAGGATTCCAGTGATTTATTGCTTTTACTTCCATTGCGTTTGTTATTAACACTGTTGAAAATTACAAAATATATTACAAATGTAAGCACAACAAAACAAGGGAAACAACATAACTCTATCATTTACATAAAACTGATTTTTGTGTCAAAATACAGAAATGTGATATTTAGAACTGCCGTTGATTTTTGTGCCAATAATAGACTAAATAATTATTCCTATTTAATTTATACGTACGTTAAGAAAAACAAACAACAAAAAAGCTCACAAACAAACACACAAACACACAAACAATTAAATAAACAAGCAAACAAAATAAAGGAAAGTAGGTACTTTCAGAGTGCTGACGTTAGTCAAAAAAAGTTGAACCTTTTCAAAAAAAGATTCCTTATCACTTTAATAATAGCTGTATTTTGTCTGTCTGTCCGCGAGAAAAACGTCGTGTTACGGAAACAGGAAATGCGTTATATAAAAGACGGGTGACCCCGTGGAACTGACTAGTGTCTATAATAATAGCCGTATTCTGTCTGTCTCTGCGCAAAGTGGTACCTCAAGTAGCGAGACACACGAAATGCGGTATATATAAAGGAGGGGTGAACCCGTAGATTTATCCATCAACTAGTTGTTAAATTAATAACATATTTACCCATCATCATCAACTTCGTTTTCTGTGTCACTGTCTTCAGATGAAGATTTTTCCTACAAGAAATAGTGTGTTGCAATGTAACTGGTAAAGCAAACCGGGCCTTGATGGTATGTTTATAATAAATTACCGAATAGTTGGGATTTCAAAAGACATTTAGGTCCTTGGTACCTGAGCTCTTGTATGTTATTTATTTGCCATTAGGGTAATCACTGCAAGAGTCGGAAAATAATACTTTTAGGGGATCAGGAAAAAGCCAAACGTGGTTGAACTATTTGCACTCAAGCTTCACTAAAAAATTTTCATCACGGTCGCTTTCTGTTCCAATGTAAAGCACTGGGAACAAAGCTGCAGTTCAACTTTAGGTAATAGATCGAAAGTTTGTTCAAAGCTGACATCAGATCAAAAGCAAATTAAAGCCATTGTAATCTCTTTCTCTTCTTTTTTTGACATCTTATTTCCTTTGTCTTTCTTATCTTTGTATTTTTTCATTGCCAATATATTTAACCTGAACTAGCCACTAAAAAATCATTTTGACTCTGTCAAGGCTTGGAAACCTTTTTATTGCAGCTTAAAGTTGTAAACCATTTTTTTTAAACTAGTACAAAGAGTCGATTGTTTACAAAAAATACATTTAAGTGTCATACATTCCAATTTTCTCAATTTGAGGCAAAATTTCCAGACCTTTTAATGATACAATGTTCTGCTAAGGGCTAAATATTTGTTTCTTCTCGTTGGGTACTGCCAGGATGTACCATATTTATAATGTGTCTTCTCTTTTAGTTGCAATCTGATGCGGTTTCTTGCATTTTCTCTATGCACCCAATAAAAATGACAAAGCAGACTGTATAGTGTGTAAAATGAGAGACCTACAGGCTGGAATGCTTTTGGATGTTATGATGTTTTTGTTTCTTGTGCTAATTTCTATCAAAAACAAAGCTAGCCAAAAATGGTATTAGGTGGCAAAAAATTAAAATTTTGTTGTAACTCGTATATATTCAGCATGTTGTTTGTTCTTTGTATAATTTTTTATTGAAATGGAGCATTATAATAAGATTCTGATTATCTGAGATCTTAAAAATTATTGCTGAGGGTGCTGGCATTGATAAATTAAATATGTTGAAATATCAAAATATTCTGAAAAAAAAAAAATAGAAATTGATTTTTCATAACTTACATTATCACATACTCCAAAACAGATATATCTTATAAGCCAAAGCTTACCTCATCTGATACTTCAAGATTTTCTCTTGTCAAATCACCATTTCGAAGGAGCTGTAATAAAAATATGTTATTGTTATAAAAAAGATAGGCGTACCAATGACATATCACAAAATATGCCAAGCAGTACAATAAATGCAAAAGATCTGTCACTAACAGAGCCATTTTACAAATATGAAAAGGAACATTTTTCACACTAAAGAATCAAATAAATGTTACATACTGACTGAGTGTCTACATAATATCCTCAACAATTATTCCTTAGGTTGTAACAAGGATATGGTTACAAAAATCAAAATGTTTAAATATATTTTAACTCAGGATACCTTGAACACACTTCTGTTATTTTGTTATATCACTGATACTGAATCATTTAAAAGGTTACTTTTCAATAATTAAAACAAGCCTTTTTTCATTAAAGTATCACCTTCTCTTTATACAACCTTCTCCACTTTTTAAATTCTCTTGAGACTGCATCAAGACGCCTTCTCCAGTATTTTCCTTCTAAAATTACAGCCTGTGATGTACTGTGGGCACTGACGTCAGAAAAGGGAGCAGCAAATTGAAGGAATCTTGCCTTCTTTTTCTGTTTATCTAATTTAAAAAATAGTACTGTACTTTAATTTGAAAAATGTCCCTAGGAGGGAAAGAAGAGAAAAGAAATTTAAAAAAAAAAAAAATTAGAACAGAAAATTACCTGTTTTCCATGTTTTGTTTTGTTTTGTTTGTTTTTTGTTTTTGCAAATTTCCCCTTTACATTTCAAAAAAATCTTGAGCAGACTGTTACATGCACAATCTGACTCTGCACATTTCTTTATAAGTTATTTAAAAAAGATATACCGTGAAAAATAGAAAATTTATATAAAGCAAAATGAAAATGTTTTACACAATATGTGTAAAACATAAAAATAGTATACAAATCCTACAACAATTTCGGAATATTCACAAAGATTAAAATCCAAACCTACAGATAACTTACACTGTATATGCCATGCTCTCCATATTGCATTGTTAAGTCTTGTCTTCTGATCAAACTTAAGTTTTTGACTTCTGAAATCTTTATATTTTGGTGTGATTAACTTGCTACAGCTTAAAAATAAATTAAATGGAATATAGTTATGTTTTATTCACATAGACACATCACTCAAATAAATAAAGTACAAAACCAATAACAACATTGGACAACCAATCACAATATTGGCTAAGTGTTAACTAAAATGTCATTCAGGCAAAGGGTTACATAATAGGTTAAAATAACAATTTGCTACATTACAGCGTCCCTAAAAAAACCTAATTCTCATAAGCCATTAAGTTATTGCAAAATAAAGTAAGTAGACTAATTATGTTACCGTATTTACTGTATCATTTCCGCATCTCTACTATTCCTGCTCTTTTAGTAAACATGGTTTTTTGCCACGGATTATAGAGTCTGTACCGTATCTACATTCTCCAAATAAAACCACCACCTAGCAGCGTGAGCAGCATTTTACAAAAATTTCGAATGTGTACTTAAAATTTCAATTAAAAGTTCCGTTTTTTATTGCATGGAACAGATTTGTCCCAAATTTATTTGCGTTTTTATGCATTATTCTGTGCCCTTTTAAACACTGGCTGATTTTTTTTTACTTAAAGTAACATAACTCAATTTCAATGCTTTTAAATAATCCCACCTCTTTAATATTACTGCCTCTCCAGTAAACTCGCTTTTGTTTGCAAGGTTTAAATGATAATCCCACAGTGGAAATAATAGAGTAAATATGGAATCTATGATCTACGAATACTGCGTCAAAAGCAAATCAAAAAATTGAAGGACAAACTTTATCGACTATCGAAAGAACAAGAACGTCCATTGTTTAATGTCCAAAACACCGTCATTTGTTACAATATTGACAGAATACCACCTAAGTTTGTGATGGATACCTTGTCTTCTGGCCCAAAGAATGCTATACTGGAAAAATTCAACCAAAATGATGTATTATCAGAGTTGGACGGCTTTATTAATTTTTGCAATGATAAAAAAATAAGTGACAATGTTATTACTGTTATTAATGTGAAAACACTTACATTAAAAACTGCAAAAAAACAGAAATCTTCATGTAATATACAATTAACGAAAAGATATTTGAGTGAAAACAAACTATTAGCCATACCATTTGATAAAGGTATAGGGATACGTTTAATGAAAGAGGAAACGTATAACCAGAAGCTAGAGGATATAATTAAGCTGCCCCAATTTAAAAAGTTACATCCTAGACGAAAGAATGAAAAGAACCCAGTAATAAAAGAGGAAGAAAGAATTACAACGAAATTGAAAGAACTCAGAGATAAAAAGAAGATTAGTGAGTCATTGTCATCAATTAAAACCAACTGATATTCAACCTCCACGTTTATATGGCTTAGCTAAAGTTCATAAAATAAACACACCAGTAAGACCAGTTTTGTCGATGCCAGGGTCAGCATACTATATAATCACTAACCAAGTTGCGAAATGACTCTCTGTTGTTGAAGAATGCAATATAAACTCTTCAACAAAATCGATTTCTGACTCTTTGCATCAGATAGAATTGAATGAGGAAGACAAATTAATCAGCTTTGACGTGACCTCGCTGTATACGAACTTACCAGTTAATAAAGCAATAAATGATTGTACAGAATTGCTGTATTCTGGAAAATTTGATAAACCACCAATAGATAAGCAGACTTTTAAAGATTTGCTCATTATCTGCAGCTGCAATGTTATTATGTTAACTAATGATGGATATTACGAACAAATAGATGGATTAGCTATGGGTAGCCCACCAGCTCCCATGATAGCTAATGGTTGGCTTAGTAAATATGATAAGATTAAAGGCAACGCATTACTACATATTCTCAAGATGACATTCTTCGTAATATAAAAAAGAATGAAATACATCAGAAGCTTAAGGAGATTAATGATTTACATCCTGCATTGAAGTTTACAATAGAGAGGGAATCCTGGGAGTCTTCTATTCCTTGACATGCTCATTAAACGAATTGAGTGCAAATTGTCCTCTATTTGGTACACCAAAGCCACTGATACAGGTCTAACTATGAATTTTCATTCCCTCGCACCACTCAAGTATAAACAATCTGTAGTCTCCGGTATGGTACATCGAATAGTGCATGCTTGTAGTTCTTGGAAAGCTGTTCATGAAAGTCTAGAGAAAGCGAAACAAATTCTCAAAAATAATCAATACCCTGTTTCATTCTATAAACCCATTATCAAGAAAGTGTTGGAATCAGTTATTATACCTAAAGAACTGAAAGATGAAGTTGAATCAGATGAACAGGTACGGTATAAAATGATGTTCATCCAATACAGAAGACGCATATCAGATAAGTTCGAACAGTCACTCAAAAGAATAGACGCTCCCTGTAAAGTTGTCTTCACGCTAAGAAAAGATAAAAGAGTATCACCACCATTAAAGCCGACGATCGAAAAAGCTTTTAAAAGTGGTTTAGTTTACCAAATTGTATGTCCACGGTGTAAATCGTGCTATGTCGGGCAAACAACCCGGCACAGGGGCGGATTTAGCTATGGTGTACTGGTGTAAATACACCAGCAAAAATTCACCTCAAAAAATTAAGGTGTATCTCTGTGAGCCTTTTGCTCTCTGATTTTTACGCCCATTATTAAAATGAACTAGAATAACGGCCGCCAGCGTCTGTCCCGTATAAAACTGATTTTTGGGGCCCCGCCCCCCGCCGTTTGGGTTTTGTGGTCCTGTTTTTGTGTCAATTTAGCCGAATGCGGCTGTTTCATCCTGCGAAATTTTTGATATCCTAATCGGTACCGGCTTCACTATTTACACCAGTTCAACTGGTGTAAGCTGCGCATTCTTCTGGGCAATAAATATCCTGGTGTATTTCTCTGGTGTAGCCAACTGGTGTAAAATGAAAATTATACGGCATGACGATCCAGGACACATATTCAGGTGAGTGATCTGCAAACTTTCTCTTTTACGACCGCTGTGAAACAGGTCGGTGTTTTTCTACTTGATTTATCTCTTGAAGAGTGTTGAAGTGGCGGAGTCGATATCAGATAAACAACTGAAGTTTTTCGAATATTTGGAGCGAGATGTAAAGCACCATATTTCGACATGTATTGGGGAAGTATCAAATTTGGATGCAAGAGTTGGGAAGAAAAAGTTGGACTGAATCTCACAGACACTAGCTACTGAACGGTCACTTGGCAAAATTCCCTACAGAGTCTATTTGTTGATGTTTAAGGTAAAAATTTTATTTGTTTGCTTGTGTATATATTTTTTAATATGAATTTTAAATACAGAAATAGTTACTAGCTGCCTAGCTACTCACATGATAAGTTCAAATACCAGCAAGTAAAATTTTCAGCAGAATTTTTATAAACAGTGTGTTTTGTTTATATTTGAATTTGAACTTTATCTTCAATAAATACGTCTAATCAATAATATATTATAGCTAAACTTAGTTATTATAGTTTATTTGTTTGTTTTATTTTTTCATTTTAACATTTTGCAGAAAGCTTTGTAGCTAACTATCGTCTATAAATAATAGAAAGCACATTTTTATTTAGATCTACTGGAAACGGCAATTGTTTATAAAATTCTGTTTCCATATTAATTGTTGGAAATGAGAGCCTTTGCTATCTACTTCAAGCTGCTGTTTCGATTGAGCTGCGTTTACATTCAAACTTCTATGCTTCACAAAATGTTAACAAAAAGATTATGGAAAACTTTCCTTGTAATGAAAGAGAACTTTTTCCGTCAATATTTCCTCATGATGTTGCTGATGAATTTACAGGAAATAAAAACTTAGATAGGAAGTCATGTGTCATCAAGGAAGCCATTTATAATCCTAAAAATACAAGATTCTGCTCTTTAATGAATATGCTTGCTCTTGCAACAGTTATTGGGAAAAATATTAAAACCGTATACCCTCATGATATAGGTGACATCCATGGAAGTTTTAATAATGGGTTGATTACCTCAAGAACAAGTACAGAATATACGAGCGAATGTATAACCATTATGGGTGAGGTGTGAAAAATGCCATTTGGGTTATTTGAGCCAAATCACTTTGTATATACCTCCAACCACCATGAAAAAAGACAAAACGTTTAAAAGGTAAGAAGTAATTTATTGCTTGTGTTTTTAAAAGAGAAAGTTCTATACATTGCAAGTAAACATTCAGCTTTATTTCTTAGAAATAATTAATAATGCATTAGCTGCACATATTTTTATGTTGTACCCAAATATCTTCAAGATTGTACATATTCTTGCCTTGCCGTAGTGCCAGTAACGACATGTTCCTGTGAGAGATCTATATCAACGCTACGACGAGTAAAGACATATTCAAGAAACTCGATGACCCAGGTATGTTTCTACAATATGACGTTGCGTATTAAGGAGAATGTGACATTTTTAATCTTGTCGTGTATATATCTTGCCAATTAATTTATTGAGTTATCTGTTTTGATTGTGAAACACCATATTAAGTACATTTAATTATAATTTTGAAACTTTTCTTCAGGGTCGATTTAATGGCTTGGTGTTGCTAAATATCCACAACGAGATGAAAATAAATTTAGATGACATAATCGATATGCTGACAATAAAATATCCAAAAAGACTTAAAATCTTAGATATCCTGAACGACGATTAAAAGTGTAACAGTCTTTATAAAAAAAGGAATAAATCTTGTATATTATTATCTGTTGTTTAAATGTCCCCATATATAAATTCCCTAAAAGTAATAAGGCATGACACCAAAATTTTTAAAAAACAAACATTTTAATTACTCAAGTTGTACAAAAAAACAATCAAAAATATATTCTTAGTTAGCTAAAAAAACATTCCAAAATATGATCTTCATCAGCTAAAAAACTAAAAAAAACCACTGTATACCTACTTATCAAAGATGAGTCTGAGAGATGATTTTAAGCTATTTTAGCCGTTTAAGGGTGTTGGCTTCCAGGGTGTTGGCTTCCAGGGCGCCGCCCTGGACCAGTTGGGGGGCTCACGGTTGGGGGGCTCACGGTGAAGCCTCTTTGAGGCTTTTTTACACCAGTCAAAAAAAATCCTGGATCCGCCCCTGCGGCATTGACTAACCCGCGTTATGGAGCATACAAGGTTAACAATTCCCGTTGGTAGACACTTCAAATCATGCAACATGGCACTCACAATGGATGACATCATCATACTTGTTTCATCAAGCAGATCGTCCCATCATTTAATGGTGTTGGAAGCATTATATATTTGTCAAATTAAACCTACTTTGAATACACAAGACGAGTACAAAAGTCATAATTAAAATATAATAATGAACAACGTCTTCAGGGATGTTGTCAATAGCTTATTATAATTATTGTTTAAAATCTGATTTAAGATGTGTTATAACATTCGTTAGTATATATTAGTTTTTAAGCTGTGCATATTTTTTAATAAAACTGTTTTTAAACCGTTATTTATTTGTTTTATAGAGAATGAATCTGATGATGAGTTACAAAAACTGGAAATATATTATTCAATGAAATTGCGTTGTTGATTATTAAAATTTCCCAAATAAATCATTCCGCTACAATGTTTTTACCTTTCAAAATTTGGTATGTGATGCTTATTTAGACGATGTATCATCTGGCATGTTTATTTGTGTGCTAAATTTTATTATTTGAAACAAAGCCAATTGTAGGGGGTTTGTGCCATTACAGTACAGTCTGAATGTATTCTACCGCGGACGCGAAACTCGCATGAATAGTTACACAGAACAATAACATTGCGATAGCTTTTGTTTTTTTAAGAAAATAATTGCCTCGCTGATAAACAATGACCCTACGCGATCGATTGTTTAATCACAATAGGTTGCGAGATCAATTTTAGCAATCTATTTTGCGCGAACTCTTTTGAAATTTTTAATTGCAGTAATTAAATATAAAAGTTATCTCCACGAAGGATCATGTGTCCCACGATTATTTTCGCGAGCTCCACGATTTTTATAGCCAGTATAATTTAATTTTTTTTCTTTTCAAAAAAGTCTTTCATTAAAGTTAATTTGTTTGTTTCAGGTTTTATCAAGTTAAAAAAGCATATTTGTAGTTTTTGCTTGGTGTATACTTTTTCGTCACGGACGCGATTGTATTTTACGAAATGTCATTTGTCTAGAAAAGTTAAATTTTTAGATTGCATTTTAAAAGTTTAAAAACGAAAAGCGACGATAGAAATGTTTTTTTAGATCGCATTTTAAAAGTTTATAAACGAAAAGCGGCGATAGAAATGTTTTTTAGATCGCATTTTAAAAAGTTTATAAACGAAAAGCGGCGATAGAAATGTTTTTTTAGATCGCATTTTAAAAGTTTATAAACGAAAAGCGGCGATAGAAATGTTTTTTTAGATCGCATTTTAAAAGTTTATAAACGAAAAGCGGCGATAGAAATGTTTTTTTAGATCGCATTTTAAAAGTTTATAAACGAAAAGCGGCGATAGAAATGTTTTTTTAGATCGCATTTTAAAAGTTTATAAACGAAAAGCGGCGATAGAAATGTTTTTTTAGATCGCATTTTAAAAGTTTATAAACGAAAAGCGGTGATAGAAATGTTTTTTAAGATCGCATTTTAAAAGTTTAAAATCGAATAGCGGCGATAGAAATGCTCTTTTAGATCGCATTTTAAAAGTTTATAAACGAAAAGCGGTGATAGAAATGCTCTTTTAGATCGCATTTTAAAAGTTTATAAACGAAAAGCGGCGATAGAAATGTTTTTAAAGATCACATTTTAAAAGTTTATAAACGAAAAGCGGCATTTAATAGTTGTGAACAATGCTTCTCATATGTTTCTTAAATTAAACGCGCTGGAATCTTTTTAAGTAATTAAATCAACAATACATTCTCGCGCAATGTATTATAAAACTTCGCGAAAGATTTTTATTATTTAATTACTTCACGCTAATACTTAAGGGAATAGCTTATCAATACATTTACACGTTAAGCCGAGAATGATGATGATGATGAATGCATCTCGTTATTACAAGAAATATAATTGCTCCGATATTTCTTCGCGAGCGCATTGTTTTTTAACACGCAAATATAAACTCGCAAAACCCTTAAGGGATTTAATTATAACAAAAGACAAACGACTGCCGTCCTCCACGCAAAGGTGTGATATTAGCGTGTACGCGGTAGATTACATTCAGACTGTACTGTAGTTATCAATGTGTGGTACACATATTACAATATTTGGTCAGGTATTTCTATGAAGAACGCGAAGCTGTTCTGCAATGTAAAATGTTTTAAACATAATTGCTGTGGTAAGTTTTTATCAGGGCATTTCCTTGGGAACCGGGAAATGTTTCAGCATGATTTTAAGTTGACAAACTACTTTATTAAAAGGATCAACACGAGGGTGCCGACTCGCCGGAAATGCCGCAAAAACCATGGGGGCCTTTGGACGACTTCCAGCGTTTTAAAAAAAACTTTAAATTTCGCCCGGAGAAACCTGAATCAACCCGAAACAACATTTTTTTAAACATTTATTACCATGTATAATTTATTCTTTTAATGTCGAGCAGTGGTAGTGGAAGAGTTCTGAAAAGAACTGTTTTTTATATCATTTATTCGATAAATAGCTATAATAAAATTCCACAAATAATAAACTGAGATTACAACGACAAGATAGCACCTTCCTTCTTCTCGAAAAAATTTAAATGAGAACAATAAGCTCGCGCGCGTTGCATTTCGGGCGGTTTCGGACGGGCCCAGGCTTTTCCGTGCGGTTACAGACGAAAACCCGAAAAAACGCCTGCGACCGCCCTCACATATACGGCGCTTTCGGCGAGTCGGCACCCTCGTGGATCGGCATCTCAGTAGGCAAATATAAAATTAATTTTCCCATATGAACAGAATTTCTTCGGTAGGCAAGATAAATTTATGTTTATTCGGCATAATTTTCAAAACTAAACTAAACATTTTTATGATAATAAACAACAGACACTTACCACATCATAGTTTCTCACTTGAGGAAAAGTAAAGTTAGAAAGTAAAAGTAGTATCACAGAAATATTTTTTCTGGTAACTGAGGAAATATTTTCCATATGAACAGCCCTTTAGTCTAGTCAAGCCACATATCCCCTGATTGAGCTATCGTCTACTAGGTGACTGGCCTAATTAGGCATTTACTCAGACTGACATGGCCAAAATATAAACAATTTTTTTGTAGCTTTAGCATGCTAAAGAAATTTTGTATTATGCAGCACATAAATAAAACATGGTTTTGAAGCATGTAGTTACTGTACATAAAAAGTTTACATTCCAGTATTGCTGGAATGTAAACTCTCTTACCTTATCGCGTTATTCTAGCCAAAGGCAGCTACATATTCTTCTTTTTTCCCCTTAAAAAGTACTTTAAAGCTTTACAATACAGGTAGCTATGTGCTTTAAATAAAAGCCTGGCTAACAATCCACCATAAGCTACATACATCAAAGTAATATGTTGAAAATCTAGCTATAGCTAGTTAAGTTAACCTCGACTCACCTAAATTCGTTGGTAATATAGCCACATAACTTTGCAAGAGAGTCATCGACCGAAAATATTTTCTGTTGCTTGATCGATGGTTCTGGCCTTTTGTTGTAACGAGTAGACATAAACATTATGAGATTAACGTTGCAAAGTTTTTTTCAGCGAGAAATATTACTCCGCCATGTTTTGCACCTACCTTTCAAAAATGATATTCACGTGACTCGCAGCTATTCTATCACTGAGTGAATTGATTGGCTAGTGATTTGGAGTTCGCTTTACTTGATTGGCTATGAGTAAGAACACGCCATGTTTTGAAAGCATGTGGCTTAGCACGGGAATCGTGAAAAATACAAAAATACTTTCGTTTTGTCCCCTGGGCCGGGAAGGGAAAATAGAAAAGCAACCTGATACCCCCCCCCCCGGGTTAAGAAGGCACCGGTAATTTTTACATTTGAAAAAGGCACTAGTCATTGCAAACTTTTTGTTGCCAATATCTCCCCGAGTACCTCTAAGAAGGCCCATTATATGACCTGGCTTTTAAACAACATTTTTTTGCTAAAAGCTGTTTTACAACGCTATGGGGCATGCTTCAGCACAGCTCGGCTCAGCATTTGGTTTATCATAGTCATCGTAAGAAAAAAATATAGTCTGGAGGTAACGAACAGCGACATTGTTCACGCAATCTATCTATACGCAATTGTGTTGGACGACCCTCCCATTCTGCGCAAAAGTTAATAATAGTGGCACAAATAGGAGAGAATAATTTGGCTGGAGATGATCTTGATGGTTTATTTCAGTTAATTAATGGTGTTTTTTTGGAAGATAATGTGGATTTGAACACAGAATTAAATGCTGTTGTAACAAAAGTTAAAAGCTGCAAGAAAGATGAGCTTTATCGTTGCCAAAATTGCGATAAAGTTTGTAAATCACAATGTGGACAAACCAAACATTGCAATGTTAAGTACGTCTTGTCAGAATCGCCAGATGCTAGCCCTTCTCTGGCCGTGACAAAATTGTCAAAAGAAGAAAAAATTCTAAAAAAGCTACAACCATTAATATTAAAATTAATTGTGAAAAAAAGTGCTGAGGAGATATGTTTTGGTGACAGATGTTTTACCTGAATCAGCTAGCAGTATGTTTTCACAGGATAATCTTACATTTTCAACTGATGAAGCTGTCGAACTAAACTAAATATTTTTATCATGTGAAATAACAAATAAATTGGGTACTCGTGTTATTTTGTGGAAGAAATTTTGGGACACTTTTTCAAAATTCAGTTATGCAAAAAATTAAAAAATCAGTTGTGTAACATGAATATCAAAACCATTATTCCACATATAACGTGTTACGTTATGCGATCCCGAAAAGATGTGTGCGGAAGAATGGAGGTAACGGAAACATGAGTGTAGTGTAGTACAGCGATGGCCAGTACAGCGAAAAAGATGAAGAGATCAACTAACTGCTGCGTTAAAGGATGCACGAGCAGCCAATACTCCTTGTAAAAATGGAAAGAGACTGAATGTTCGATTCGCGAGGGTTTAATTCATCACTCATGCTCGTGCAAAGCACCGTTCGAGTAAGCTTTTTTGTGACCTGCCTGCTAGCTACTTTTTTCTGGTTGTTTTTCTCTCTACTTTGCGTAATCCGTTTCTGCAAATTACTTTGCTGAACAAGCATAAAAGTGACAACAAAGAGTGTGCATAGATGCTGTGCTTGGAGCGATACGCGAAAGAAGCCAATCTTTGAATGCATGTTTCATTTGTGTAACTGTTAACATAAAAATTTGTGCCAGCAGATAATCATACAGCATGATTAAAACTTATTGTGAATAAATGTTGAAACCTAAATTTCCCCCATGTTTTTATTGTGGATTTTGTGCGTTTTAAACTTTTCCGCCGTGTCCGCTTAGTTTGTTTATATTTTTACCTCCAAATGTGCGCGCGCATCGGGCATCATGTAATCACTCAGATGCGCGCGCAGGTAAATGTCAGGACTGTGATTCCATGTATATTCAGTTTGCAATGCGAGAGGAAGATTAAGTAATTTACCGACTGCTAATATAATTGTAAAAAGAAATCTCTACATCAACGGAAGAAGAACTGAGCAATGAAGTAAAGGAAAACAGCAATATATTTTCAACTTAATGTGAAAAATGCTGAATTTCGTGCAGGAGAAGGTAAAGATAAATTTTGGATAGCATATCAATCGAATGGCCTTTACGCTATTATATTTAATAACTGTCCGATGTACTGGCGAGGTAATCCAGGAAACGTTAAAAATGCAGAGTTTCGTTGTGGGCAACCAATTAAAGATCTGTTCTGGATAAAGTGATTGTGGAGAATAAATTAATTGCAGAATTAAATTAACTGCAGTTGAAAATATATTGCTGTTTTTCTTCACTTTGTTTGATATAAACAACCAAAAATGATCAGTGGTTGCTCCTCTCCAAAATAGCGAATAGTTGAAAATATATTGGCGTTTTCCTTTACCTTATTATTTAAGTTGTTTCAGTTGATGCAGAAAATGTTTGTTTTTTTTCACAACTATAGTAGCAGTTGGGAAACCAGGTACTTATTCTTAACGTTCTATTGCCTTCTCGCGCAATGCAAAATTCATATTGGTTTATCATTGTTAAACAGAGCAGACGCATGCCCTTAACTAATAAGTTGTCACAAAATATTTCTTTTGGAGACGGTTATCTTTATTTCCTATTAAAAGTGCACAAAGTGCCGTCTCAAAAAAACGTCAAAATTTTGACGATACACGAATCTTATGAGAAAAATGTGTCATACCGATGGTGAGATAAAAAAAGATGCTGCTTTGAAAATATATCAACACAGGCATTTCTTTTTTTCTTCGCATTTTCTTTATTTAAGCAGCATTCACATTTATGTATTTTTTACATAGATGCGGTCAACGACATAATTTACATAAACTCTCATGTACGACATAAGCGCTTATGTTTATTTTCTTCATGAACAAAAATGCTCATAAGAAAGTTGACATGAAAGTTGGTAGTCAGCAAAATGTAGCCTAGATTAGCTATCTAGCATTGCTTTCAACTAACTATTTCAACTAACTATATCTCTTATCATACACTTACTGAATCTTCTGCCGGTGGCACATCCCTTTTCGTAAAAAAGACTCTTTCTCCTACCCGCAGACCTGACCTTGAATCTATTATGTACTCCTCCAAACTCCTTGAGTCTACATTCGCTGAAATTAAAGTAAAAAATTCTCCTAACTTTATTATTGGTTCCATTTACAAACACCCTCATATGACCATTAACGATTTCACTTCTAAATTTTTGAACCTCTTTTATATGCAATCAATAAATAAGGCAAGCAGATTGCCCTTCTCGGTGACTTTAATTGTGATATTTTACAATCAACCTCCATCCCAGCAGTCACAAATTTTTTAGATACGTTAGGTAGCTTTTCACTTTCACCTTGCATTTCTCTTCCTACTAGACTTACGCCTACCTCAAAGACTCTTATTGATAATATTTTCATCTCTAACTCATTCTCAATATCAAGTGGCAACTTTACTTCCGGAATCTCAGACCACCTAGCTCAATATGCTATCATAATAAGTTGCTATGTCCACGTCAAACCATTTTGTCCAAATTATACAAGGATTGGAAAAACTTTAATGTAAATGCTTTCTGTAAACATTTTAACTCAATAGACTGGATAGATCTTCTAAACCTTGATAAAAAAAGACCTATCCCTTTCCTTTATCCTTATTTCTATCAAAACTCAATACCCTGATTGAAAGCTTTGTACCTACCAAAAACCTGACCAAAAAGCAATGTAAAAGTGCCACTAAACCTTGGATAACTACAGCCATAAAAAAGTCTATAGTAATCAGAGATAAACTTCTAAAAAAATTTATTAAATGTAAGATTAAAAGTGAGAAGGATTCGTTGCATCTTAAATATAAATCTTATAGAAAATTAATTGTTAAACTAAAGGCCGATATACACAGAATATTCACAAAGAATATTCACTTTTTAAATATCCTTTTAATATTCTTCTAATATTTTTTTGGTAAATACACGTAAAAATATTAAAAGAATATTGTAACACCTGCCCACTAATTTCATATTCTTTCGTTATTTCTCAAACATATACACGGAAGATTATTACAGTCAGAGTGCAACTATGGATAACTTCGAGAAGAAGTTGCTCTTCTCATTACTATCATTGCTACTTGTAATAGCGTTATTAAAAATAGGAAAATAAAAAAGCCTCGTAAAAAGCGCACAGTTTGGGTTAAGGAATGGTTACGAAGAGATAGTGGCGCTTATCATGGCTTAATTGCTGAACTAAGACTCAGAGATTTTGAAAGTTTTAGACGTTATTTAAGAATGAATACTGCAGCTTTTGAGGTAAGCATATTTCAGACGCATAGTACTTTCTTTCTGCAACCTCGAATCCATGTTCCATTATGGGTATGCCTGTCGTTGGGCAACCTCGAACCCAGGGTTGTATGGCTCTTGGAGGACCCTGGGAACGAGTTTACATCGTGGGTTTCAAGGGTGTACATCCCTGCAGGGAGGTAAAATGAGATAAAATTGCTATGCTATAACTCTATCTATGCTATAACTAACAGACATTTTCACCCTCTTCTAGAAACTTGTGGAATTGGTGGGCCGAAGTTGGTCAAGCAAACAACAATGATGAGAACGTCAATTTCCCCTGCAGAAAAATTAGCTATTACTCTTCGTTTCTTGGCCACTGGCGAGTCGCATGAAAGGCTAATGGACCCGAAATTGATACATAATGTATCAATTTCGGATCCATAAAACAACTATTTCACAGTTCATATTTATTCCACGTAAATAATTTTGAAAATAATTTGGATTACCATTGCTCGTCATTTTTTTTTAAAAAAGCTGTGTTTACTACGACTTTACTCAACAATAATTGAAGTTTCTTTCACAGCTTTTCATTTCATGTGGGTAATAGCGCAGTTTCGAAAGAAAAAGTGTCAATGACGTCATATTTCAATAGAAGTATGCTAATTCTGTACACAACTCATTGTTTGAATATTCTTTTTTCGCTGAATATAATCAAACTGATTTGATTATATTCAGCTTGTTTTTTATTCGAAGAATAACGAAAAAATATTCAAGAATTTTTATTCTTCTACAAGATACACGGGGAAATAATGGAAGAATATTAATATACTCAAGTTATTCTTCTAATTATTCTTCTGTGTATATCGGCCTTAATACGTATGAGTAAAATTAACCATTTTAAACAATATTTTGATAATAATGTAAACAATAGTAAAAAAACATGGGAAGGAATTAACAGGAGTAGAACCTTACCTGAAACTATAATCAATTTTAAAACCAATGATAAACCTTTAACAGATAACAATGACATAGCTAATGCCTTTAACAACTTTTTCAGTACAATTGCAAGTGATATTCAAAATAAAATTCCTAACATAGGTAATTTTGAGAGCTACATTAAAAGACCTAACCCTTCTTCCTTTTTCTTTAAACCTGTAACACAAGATGAAATGCTTAAAACTTTCAATCTCCTAAATCAATCTAAAAGTACTAGTGACTGTAGCATTCCTAGGCAAATCTTTGAATGTGTACCACAAAGTCTCTCTTTTATCCTAACCTCAATTATAAATCTCACTTTTGAAACTGGAATTCTCTTAAAACAGTTAAAGTTATTCCTATTTTTAAAAACAAGGGTTTCAATCAAGACATTAACAACTATCGACCAATATCCTTGTTATCAAACATTGACAAAACTTTTGAAAAGCTTGTTCATGCAAGACTTTCTTCTTTTTTGACTAAATACAATATTATTTCTGAACGTCAATTTGGGTTCCAAAAAAAACACTCTACCTCGCTCTCATTGATCGCTCTAACTGAAGAGATCAGGAGTGCCCTTGATAATAGTTTGTTTTCCTGTGGTGTTTTCATAGACCTACAAAAGGCCTTTGATACAGTAGACCACAAAATATTGCTTAGAAAACTTGAGCTTTATGGTTTTAGAGGTGTATCTAACCGTTGGTTCATGTCTTATCTTTCTAATCGTAATCAATATGTAAGGTATAAAGACTCAAGCTCCTCTTCTCTTTATTTTATATATTAATGATCTTTGTAATGCAATCATCTACAGTAAAGCGTCACTTTTTGCTGATGATACTAGCATTTTATATTCTGATTTATCTGTCAGAAGAATCCAAAAACGTGTTAATATTGACCTAAAACTTCTTTTTAAGTGGTTGTGTGCTAATAGGATTTCCTTGAATATTGCTAAAACTGAGGTTCTTCTGTTCAGAAACCGAAAAAATTTACCTGAATTCTTCCCTAGACTGAATTTGAATGGTAAGTGTCTTGTATATAGTGACTCAGTTAAATATCTTGGAGATTCTTGAGCCTTTTTTGAATTGGAACAAACATATTAATAGCATTTGTTTGAAGCTTAGAAATGCAACTATGGTATTATTGCTAAACTAAGACACTTCTTAACTCGTAAAGACTTATTATCTGTCTTCCATGCACTATTTCTCTCATATTTGAACTATGCTTGTCAAGTTTGGGGTCAAAACTTAAATTCCACTAATAGAATTCTTCTCTTTCAAAAGCGCTGTATCAGACTTATCACCTTTTCCAAATTTACTGATCACTCAACTCCTTTATTCTTCAAACTTAATATTCTTAAAATTTCTGACCTTATAAAATTCCGCAATGTTCTTTTGATCTTTCAAATCTCCAAACAACTTACTCCCTTAAGGATAATCAACACATTTGATCTTCATTATTATCCTGTGGAACACGTAACCAGAGGGAAACTGGCTACTTCATGAAACCTCTATGTCATACATCGACATATGGTATAAATTCTATTGTATATCAATCAATAATTCATTGGAACAGCTTTCAGAAACATTATCCTGACACACGCCTAAACACCTTTTCTATTAATAAGTTGAAAACGTTATATTTCCGTTTTCTTACAGATCAATATCTAACTTGATTTGTCTAAATAAAAGAACTTTACTTATATTGTCCAAATTTTTCTATCAATCTTTATTTATTTTCTTTCAGCATGCATTTTTTTACTTGTTTTTTGTAGTTCTTAAATTATTGATATATCTCCTATCTTGGTGGCCTCTCCTTTGATTAGTTTTACTATTGGGAGGTCTCCCTCCATTTGTAAATTTTAGTTAGTTATTACCTTGTATACTATCTATATATGGAAAATAAATACTACTGCTACTGCTACTACTAATACTACTACTACTGCTACTACTACTGCTTTCCTCAGTTTTATATGACTAAACTAGCTATCAAAAGTACATCAATTCTTACCAGATATGTCTTGGATCTAACTACACGATTTCCAACACATAGCTTCAAGTTTTGTTGATTGGACTTCATTACATGTGACCGTGGAGTGTTTTGAAGTGAAGGTTTTGACCGAAGACGTTCTAGTCCGGCCAGGTCAGGGACGTTCTTGCTATACCTGAAGAATACTTTGTTTGTACCAAAGGGTCTTTACGGAAATGAATTTATATAGGAAATGACAAACCGAATAGAAGCTTGGTTCTCTAATTCTCCACATAGACATATAAGTCTTAAGTGTTTAATGGTCTTGCCGAATCTTTTGTTACAACAAACAAATCCTACAAAACGCCGAGCAAAGATAACAAGAAAACACTGGAAAAAAGACTTTTATTGTGGCGAGAGAGGAAAATAGATTGCTTTCTTGCTGAATGTCTTATCATTCAAAGTCGATTATAAAGTACGAATTATTACAATTTGATCGAACAATTATCTAAATGAAACTGACAAAACAAGCTTCATTTAAAACATCCGTAAGCCAGCCTATTGCATAGTGATCTATCACTACACCTATAGGCGCTGTAAATCCTGTAATTTTTGATGACCTGGAGAAAGACATGATTTTAAAGACAGCTCTTCATACCCATGGGACAGCTGGAGTATCCTCTTTAGATACAGACAAATGGCGAAAAATTGTCGGCAGTAACATCTATGGCAACGCTGCAGCTGGTTTTCGTAAATCAAATGCTAATTTCGCTAAGCAGCTGAGTACGAAAGAAATCAATGACTTTAGCATTATTGCACCACTTATGGGATGCCAATTGATACCCTTAGCGAAAAATCCAGGCGTCTGTCCTATTAGAATAGGGAAAATTCTTAGACGAATTGTAGGTAAAACTGTCATGTTCATAATGCGAGAAGACATTCTGGTACATCTGGTAATTTACAATTATGTTCTGGCTATAAAGCAGGTTGCGAAATTGCCGTTTACGTAACCACTGACCTATTCAGCAGAGATGAAACTCATGGCATCATACAGATCGATGCAAACAACGCATTTGACTCTATCAACAGAAAAGTTATTGTTCACAATGTGCAAATACTATATCCACAAATTGCGACATATATTCGTAACTGTTACCCAAAACCACCCCGTCTTTTCGCAGCCGGGGAAAAGAAATCGCTTCAACTGAGGGTGCCACATAGGGGGGAGATCCTATTGCAATGGCTATATATGCTATTGGCATGTTACCACTTTTGAATCTTAACATCGATGAAAATCGTGCAAAGCGGATTCCATTTACAGATGATTTCTTAGGTAGTGGGACTTTTAATGATCTGAAAATTTGGTGGCAAGAAATCAACACACATGGTCCTTTCATTGGCTACTATCCTATTGCTTCGAAATATTTTTTTGATCGTCAAACCTACTTATTTCGAACAGGCAAAGCTGTTATTTGCGGATAGTGAAATTACGGTAACAGTCGAAGGAAATAAACACTTGGGTACATTTGTTGGTGCAGATCTTGATAGAATGAACTATGTTGAGAAGGAAAAGTAAAAGATAGAATGGCACATATACGTGTTTTGTCCACGATTGCGAAAATGTACTCTCAATCTGCATATGCAGCCTACATCCATGGTTTACAACATAGGTTTAATTACATCATGAGAACAAATGGCAATATATCAGATCTTTTTAAACCCCTCGAAGACGCTATGCGGCGATTATTACTGCCGGCATAGTGGCTACACGTATGCAATGATTTGGAACTTCAGCTGTTTTCACTTCCAGCAAGATTGGGAGAAATGGGAATTTTTATACTTACAGAACGCTGCTTAGTGGAGTATAAAAATCCTCGTTTATTTACTGCTGACATGGTAGACAAAGTTTGTACCCAGGTTGAAAGATATGACAATATAACCGCGAATAAACAAAAATGCGTGCTTAGTACTATCAAGGAGAACCAAAGTAAACGCTACTTAAAGAGACTGGATGAAGTAAAAAAAGAGCTGAAATGTGATGCCATTAGACTCGATAATTGGTTATCGACGCTGCCAATTAGAGAACACGGTTTTACGCTAAATAATCAGGCTTTCTGGGACTGTTTGATATAGTATTCAACTCCGAACTTCACCAGTGCGATGTGTGTGCAAAAACGTTTTACTGTTGATCATGCCTTGTCGTGTCATAAAGGCGGTTTCATGATAATTCGGCATAACCTAATAAGAGATTTTACGGCTGAGCTTTTATCTAAATGGTATAACGATGTTCATGTAAAACCAAATCTTTCACCGTTGACTGGAGAACGTTTTTCACCGAATACATTAACCGCTAGTGAGGCTAGAGTAGATATTGCTGCGCGAGGAGTTTTGATAAAGAGGCAAATGACTTTCTTCGATGTAAGTGTTTTTAACCCAACAGCCAAGATGTACCTGAAATCTAACTTGTCAGCAGCTCATAGATCAAACACGCAGGATGTTGATCAAGGGTCATTTACATCTTTAGTATTCGCATGTTTTAGAGGTATGGGTCGAGAGTGTCAAGTATTTTACTATCGTTTAGCGGAAAGGCTTGCTGATAAGAGGAAGATAAGTGTGAGTAAATCGATTAACTGGATACGAACGAGGATCTGGATCACCGTAGTTGCAACAATCTTTTAGCGATGTTGATTTAAACCTGGTAGCCGCTGAAGCATAATTAGTATAGTTCTGATTGGGCAAAAGGAAAACAAAAACAACAACAACAACACCAACAAATGAACTGTTAAATCTATATTTTAGTTGTATATGTATTATAATATATTGTTATACTAGGTTTATAGCAGGCCGTGCACAGATCACGTTAATACTGTATTTCATCTTAATACTGTAATTAAAAACGACATTGGCTTCGACGCGTTTCGGGTGTCAACACTCATTATCAAGAAATAACTAATGATTAAAATTTGAAAAATTGTATGTAGCGTTTCAGCTACTGCGCACAAATGTATATACCAGGCATGAGATAAGTGATGACGGAACTTTATCTTTAAACCTGCCTTGCTATCGTCACTTACTAGGTAACGAGTTTACAGTTAAAGATTTTCTTATAGGCAGATGTCCCGGAAATTCTCAAAAAAATCCGTAAGAAGTAGCACGTGGCTAGGTAGGTGTCTTAATAATCACCTGATCGTCCACCAGGGTGATGCAATTCTTCCATACATTTTGGGCATATGCTCGTAGTCTGTGCTGGAGATGCCTTTCATATTGAGCTTGCTATAGAACGCTTCCTTCAGAGGCAACTCCGTCTTCTCGAGGCGTTCCCATCCATCCATATACTCGTATGGGTATACGCCCTTGCGTCGCATCAGCTTGAATAGGTGTTCTTGCTTTATGAACCATCGAAGATTTCTGCACTGTTCATCGCTAAGGTTGCTCGATAGCTTCAATCGTGGACAAAAATATTGAGACTAAGGCAGTTTTTTACTCATTATCCAAATATGGACAAAAGAGTCAAATAGTCAATACTCTGCAGCCGGCAGGCTGCAAAGTCGCTACTTTTGCACACAAGTAGGCCAGGCAGAGAGCGTTGAAAAGTTGCTAGTCACATTCTTTACCACGCCCGCACACCGAAATAATTCACGTCGGGGACCACGAAGGCCCCGAAATTCGTGATTAATGGCCTTGCTGACGTCAGCAACAATTGGCACATTTTATGAATTTCGTATTTACCAAATAACCTAAGATCCGAAGGCCTAAGTCCACTCTGAACATTGACAAGTGAACTTTGACAAGTTCAAGATGTGTGAATCTAATATAGAATGAGCCTACGCAATTACTTGTGGTGGCGAAATTCGAAATTCGTTGTCTTGTCCCAACATATTGTGAACACGATTGTTGTCTAAACTCGATGGCATAAATCTACAGCTATCGATGAATCAGATCTCTATCTTCTTGTACCCTTTCGTTCCGCCGGAGTTCGTGACGCTTGCTAGCGGCACCTTGACTTTTACGTTAAAGCTGATATACTTCTTCAAGTTCTCCACGATGCAGCCTATGTCTTGCGTGTTATATTTCTCCCCTAGTCCTCTGATGAACAGATGCGCGTCGTACCCACTCAGGTGGTGGAGGATGATAGGGATGTGTTTTGGGATTTTATAATTCAGGTTGCAAGTATTGTGCGCCGTACCTAGAAACCTGTGTAGTGACAGTGGTCAGGACCTTGCGATTCTTTGCAGGATCGTCGAATGGCTGCATACATATGTGACATTCTGTCGCCTCGTTGTAATCTCTCTATAGCACCTCTGTTAGCTCCTTCATCGGCTGCTGATGGAAAGTAACGTACAACCACTTCACCTCCTTTTCTAGATGGTCAACAAAAGGCTTAACACAGTCCTTGCCACGGTAAACCTTCAGTGGATCCGGTACATCTCCGTAAGCAAATTTGCTATAGGTTCACCAGCCAGATACGTGCTTATTCAACTTTTACTCTACCTGTCATTTTCTACCAGAATGAGTAGGCTTTCGAAGTCTGCGTATATAGCAAACGACAACCTGAACTGCATCTGACCATCGTGGTATTTTACTCAGTTTTCGCTCTCCTAGAGAGCCATAGTGACCTTGATTGGCTCGTGATCTATGTAATACTTATAGTGCTTGTTACTCGACTTGGCTGTGTTGAATGCGTGCATACAGTTTAGACAAAAATACATCGCCTTTGTGTTCTTAGAGTTCTCGCTGCCTAAAAACCTTGAGAGGTTTTTGATGGTGGTGTAATGCGTCTTCGTGCCGTCTGTGATGAGGAGTACGCTTATCTGTTTACTGCGTGTGATGTTGTGGTCGGTTCGTCGCAGGGTATTGATGCTCTTTCTCGCGACGTACAGTACGTTCACCGCAATGTCTGGGTTATTTAGTTTCGCAAAAATCAACGGCAATGGAGAGTGTATATAGAAAGTGATGTTGTTATGTTGAAGAAGAGATATAAATATATATGGTTAGAAAACACACGTGTTATGATTAACTTCTTATATAAATTAGTGAAGTTAAAGATACTAAAGGTTGTTCTTCTCAAACTTGGAAACCTTTTCGATGGCTAGGGGGAACTCTAGCCCTTGCCAGTTGTAACGATCTTCGAACTTTCGTAGCTTTGTTGTCCTTTGCGGGTTTCTACCGATCTCCTCATGGCAATAACGCTCTACTTGAAGCACTCTTTAGCCTCGTTCCTAGGGTTGATGATAGCCTTTTCATAGAAATACAGGCAGGTAGCTCTTCGGAAGACCCTCTTGTGAGTCTCAGCCTATGGAAGTACACATCCATGTGCAAGATCCGTTCTAAGGGAAACCCGCTTTGTAGCAGAGCTGGATGCTCTACATGCTTCTTGATCTCCGCGAGCATGATATCAAAACATCATCTACATTACTACCCTGGAAAACGGAGGTTAGGTTGCTGTCAGGCTCAAAGGCCAGCACTATCTTCTTCTTCCCCATTATCGACAAAATGGATTACAAATTACGATAGGATTACAAAGTGTTACACTCCTTTTTTAGAGGAATATACTCTATCAGAATATATATGAAATTAGACAAAAAGTTAAGAATATTTTTTCATTTTGAAATTTTACGTGCTTTCTACGTCTAGTTGTCTGTCTGTCAGTTGAATTACGATGCTTACATAACAACATCATATGGGCGATTTTTACACCAGTTTTGCGGCGATTTAATATGGGCGAGTGAATTTAACCATAGCCCGGGGTTAACCAAAGCCATGTCAGGAAAATTGGGGAGATGGAACACTGTGTGGGCTGTTGGATGTTAGATACCGTCATTCCTATACCGTCATTCCTCTAATTTAGTGCGACCGAAATAATAATTATTCTTTCAAAAATTTAATTTCGCACTAAAAATAAGAGGAAAATTTAATTTCTTGCATCTTAGATCTTTTAATTTTTACTGTGCTAAGAATATGCTAAAAATATATCAGGATGATTTTTGCACAAAGTTAAGAATGCCCAATATGTTAAAAAAAACATTCTTATAAACAAAGTGTGTTCACTACATTGCAGATATTCCAATTTCGTTCGAATGTCACTATTAGATCAAGTCGAATCCGCATTCGAAGCTCTTTTTAAATTGAAAGTAAACAAAAAAAGCCAGATTAAAAAATGGCAAAAATCATATCGCACGGTAACAAAAAGTATCCAACAGTTTATCAATTCGAGGAAAACGGTGAACAATACATGCTTGGTAGCGAAGTAGGCAGTTACTTGGGTTATTATAAAGGACGTCTTTACAAAAAATTTCCATCGTTATGGAGAAAAATTTTGGATTATAACGAGAGAAGAACTTTGAGCAATCTGAATGTTAAAAATCGTATTTTATCAAATATGGGAACAATGGTAGTGCGTGCATCAGAAGCATTGAAGATTCTAAATGGATGTGGAGATTTATATCGTGAGAAGAACACTGAAGTAGCAGAACAAAATAACAAAAATAAAGCTGCTATTAATGCAGCGTTTTGTCGAGCAGCACCGAGTTCGTTAGGCGAAAAATTGCGTCAAAATCTGACACAGTTACCGAAGCAAGGAAAGTTAGCAAAATTTCATATTCCAAAAATCAGAACAAAAATTGTACCGGTCCATATTGACTTTGAATCACCTGAGTCAACTGTTATGAACAGTCCTGTACGCTCATTCTCACCGCAGATTGGGACAACATGGACAGAATCAAGCAACGATGAGAGAACTTCCCACAGGTAAATAGAACTATTAAACTTTGGTAAAACAGATATGCTCCATTAAGTCACACTGGGATATTATTTGACAGAAAGGATTTTGGTGGGTGGGAATGTTTATTGAAAGAGGTGGTGTGATACATTGAATACTTCCAAGTCTACCGTTCAAAAATATTTTTATTGCCACAAAACAATAACGTGTTGGCATTGTTTAATATATTGAAAGGAAAATTTAACAAAAAATTAACAAAATCAGAAACTTTCCTTTCAAACGTATGAACGTTTTCAAATGCGATATGTGGTTGGACGAAATGGTTTTTAACATCAAGGATTAAAGTGTTGTTGCTTACATAAGAACAGTATGTAACTTCTGAAGTTGGACAAAAAATGAAGAAAGTAAACAAAGGAAAAGAAACAAAAAATTAAAAGCTTACAAGGTTTATTCAAAGTAAAAAAAAGATAGGGTCAAGCAAAATTATCGTTTTTAGAATTGGCCAAAAAATACGACAAAATTTTGGATATATTTGTCGCTTCAGCGCAATTAATTTTATGATGGGATGAAAACAAAAAAACAATATCTATCAGAAATCTACCTGTACCTTTAAAATAAAATATCTAATAGAATACAAGGTGCTTAGTCTAAATCTGAAAATGGGTTTTCTGTTTCGAGCACGTGATCAATTGCTTCCAATATGCCAGCTTTATCGAATCCTTTGATTTATGAGGTGTGAGAATTTCTCAAATCATCATAAAGTGAATAATCCATTGAGCATTTCATTATAATATGGTTGGTAACCACATTACTTATTCAAAGTAAAGACTAAAAAACACCATTAAGCAAATTTTGGGTTTTTAGGGCAATTAAAAAGTTTGGACACTTGTCCAAAAATGAAAACGTCCTAAATCTTTTGAGGTTAATGTGGCAGAGGTGTAATAATAGATAGAACTTTTTATACCAAAGTTTTTTGCAGAGGTATCTAGAAATTCCTAAACAGTTCCATATTTTTAGTACTTAACACTCCTCATCACGTCCTTGTGTAGACTTTCGTACCAAAAGTTGACGAAACGATGAAGAGGCAATTCTTCAAACTTTGTTTGCGCTATACATTTATTGCTTTTTTGTTCCACAAAATTCAATATTTTGAACAGCACGCATTCTCGGTTTAACTAAAATCCAGTGTAACACTTTTTGTAGGTGTAAGTAATTCACGTCAAATTATGAAAGTACAGGCGACGCTCGTTATCTCGACCTTCCACGGGACTGGTGAAAAAGGTCGAGATAACGAAAGTTCGAGATAGTGGATAGTCGAGATAAGGAGCGTCGATCGTGAAAAAGATCGAGATAAGGAAGGTTTGTCAATATCATGCTCACATTAGAAAAATTATTTAAATTTTTAAACCTGGTCAGGGATGGACTATTAATCAGAAGAATCAATTATTACTATTCTCATGCTATATGTATTTAATCATTTGAAAAAATTCAAAATGCTACTTTGCTTTTTAGCAGATATTCTGTCCTTATTTACAAAGGATTCTAAACGCTGTAATAAAGAGCGCATGTCGTTGCCGTTGCCGTTAAAAAGGGATAAAGTTCTTAATGTTTCTATGGCAGCATCAACCTCGATTTTCAATGGCTTTTCAATTAAGAAAAATTAAAGAAAAGGTCGAGATAACGTGATAAAATGTAGTCAAGGGACCGTAAAAATAGGTCGAGATAAGGAAAGTTAGAGATAACGGGTAGTCGAGATATTGGACGTGTTTTAGCCTACGGGAGGTTGAAATGCCGAAGGGACCGATGAAAATTGGTCGAGATACGGAAAGATCGAGATAACGGGTAGTCGAGATAACGAGCGCCGACTGTATTATCAAAGCGGACAGTCAAAAAACGGACACTTAATAAGACGGACAACTTTTTGCATTAAATAAAATTTCTCACTATAAACGCTCCCTATTAAGCGGACATAACGGAATGCGACGAAAAAATATTCAACCATATTTTTCATTTTTTTTATTTCAGACAATTTCACAACCTTTTTTACATTATCAAATTTTTTAGCTTTTATAGCACCAATAAAACAGTCGTCGATTAAAGAATACTTTGTAAATCTTTCGTAGTCTATTTTTTGTTAGAAATAATGCTTTATGCCCATGTACATAGTCTTTTAATGTACAATCCTCGCAAAGTAAAGCTTGAAAAACCTTTTTCGGTCAATATTCTACCTTAAACTATATCTCTATAAACTAAAACTATAAACTAAATCTTTATAAAGCGGACATCTCTAAAAAGCGCACATTTTTTTGCGCTAATGGTGTTCCCTTTAGAAAGATTCCACTGTAGTGCTATTTTTACTACCTGTCCGCAATTTTTGTTACGTTCTCTATATTTACACGAAAAACAAACGCCAAATTTTCGCGAGTTAAAGCAAAACGTGTTCTGAGATTGAGAAAGTTAACTCATTTTCTATCATTTTTAAATTTCCATCGCTCCAATTGATCTCGATTTATCTTACCCTAAGGTATTTATCGCGTCATCGCACATCTCCAGTCATGAGTCCCCAACACTTATCATTTCGATATCTATTATATCTGAGAAATAAATTAATGTTTTTATAAATGTTGATTACAAATGCCAGAATAAAAACATGTATATGTTGGGAAAAATGATAGTTTGGCCTGTTGAACTACTGCAATCTTTCCCAATCTTGCTAAGAGCTGTGAGGCGAATGAAGGATGTAGGTGCTATATGAGTCTCGAGTTTATCTATTTCAAAGATCTCAGGGGTGGGGAACGATAATGCATCAGCGCGCCATCAAGTTCTTGGTTTCGGAACTGCTCAGTGTAATTCGGATTTAAAAATCGGTTTCTATAAACAAAGACCAAGTGGGGGAGACGACTCGGCTTTGTTCCGTCTCTTTCATTCCCCCAAGTTTTAACTAATCTTTCCAAGTTACGTCTATTCCAATTATCCATTTTTTTTCGATTCTTGTGATAAATCGCGAAAGCTCTTTCCAAACACACGAAGAGATACAGTAGCTAGCTTAAAATTGGAGGATTTCCTTGTGTTTGTCACAAGAACAGATCAATAGCTGAATTTCTTTGTTTACATTTTCAGTTGTAAGCTATTTCAGCTCTGGTATTTGTGCGGCAGGAAAAAAGGATTTACGACACCACACTAGGTAAAGCAAAGTTATTTTCAGTCTATTTCGTCATAAAGGCATTGTTGAAGCTTTAAATGAATTCAAATAAATCAAAGGCATCAATCTATACAGTCAGGGAAATCCTCTTAATTAAGCTGTATAGCTTAATTTGGAGATCTCCTAAATAAGCTGTATCATACAGCTTAATTAGGTGACATACATCTAAATTAGGAGGTAGAAAAAGTTTTTCCTCGATTTCTCGAAAAATGTAAATTTTAGCAGAATCACCCCTGCAGTTCTTTCATCATCAGTTTGACCACCACATTATAAAAAAGAATGGTATTTCCAGCACCCTGGGTTCAAAAGATATGGAATAGAAACAATGGTTCATTGTAGCGATAGTTTATTTAAGCTGTACTGCATCCTAGTTAGGATGTCACGTCACGTGATACAGCCTATTTAAGCAGCTTTTTTTAAAACTTCAAATTTAGCGGATCTCCGGGGTGCTACGAAAAAACTAAGGTATTGGAGATGTTTATATGCGCGTAAATATTGGACTTACTCAGTTAGATAGATGCTAAAATTCAGTTAAATGTGTGTTTTCGACGATCAAAGTTTTGTACATCTTAACTAAGCTGTAAAACGCCTAATTAGACTGTATCATACATCCTAATTAAGCTGACATCCAAATTAAGCTGTACAGCTTAATTAAGAGGATTTCCCTGACTGATCTACACTCAATAATAGTTTAAAAACCCGCAAACAATGTTCCGTGACAAGAAATTCACAGGTTTTTCCTGCCACACAAATGCCAGAGCCAAAGGGCTTACTGCTGAAAAGCAAACTAATAACGTCACGCTGGGAATTCATCTATAGATGTGCATATTTTACCTGTCTTATTTCCAGGAGAGGTCATGGCTTAGATGGGGAGTGCTAAAGTATTTAATGCTCATTTTGAGCTACGCAGACCCAATTAGGGTCCGCCTACGCTCTGCAAGACAATTCCCTGCAACATGCAACAGCCCACACAGTGTGTCATCTCCACAATTTCCCTCACATAGCTTGGGTTAATCCAGGGCTATGGTAACATTCACTTGCCATATTGAATCACTGCCTTCCATACAAAGTGTGAGAGTTATAACCACTAAGCTATAGCACTACGAAATCTGGATCAGATCAGCAAATCGTCGTTGTCTACGATTTTTTGTAGGTTAAAAAACGGAACCCAAATAGGGTAAATTTAGTATATATTAAAAAAAGTTTAACGATTTATTTTGTAACATAATATCCAAAAGGAGCTGGAATTAAATTTTAATTATATATATCTCTATAATAATACAGAGACTGTGTCTGTATGTTTGTAACAGGCAAAGTGGATGTGTTCACTTTCCTTTGATGTTGCCGGAAAATGCATGTCTAATATGTTAAATTTTCTGACGTTACGGCGCGACGTCAATTAGCGTAACTTTATACGCCTGTTTTGAGTTTAGATCTAACACAGTCTAGATCAGATTGGAAGAGGGTCATTAATATACCCCGTCCAACCCATGCTAGCATGGAAAACGGACGTTAAGCCGAGAATGATGATGATGATGATGATTTTCTGCCTTGTCTAATTTAATTTTTCATCGTTGAATTAAATTAGACAAGGCAAAAATTCGATGTTTATTGCGAATAAATTTTATTTGCTGCAACTTGAATTAAGATCAAGAAACCTTGTCTAATTTAATTCACAAATTCAACACAAATTCGGCACTGCTTTAAACACCTGTTTTCTGTCTTGATTAATTTAAATCATGGTTGTTTTCATGTAATAAAAACACCAATTTGTGCCGAATTATTGATAATTCAGAAAGTTTTGCCATAGTAACGAGTTATATTCCATGCGCTTTCGCATATAGAAAGGGAGAGAAAGGTTATAAGAAGAAAAATTGTGATTTGTTGTGATCGTAATGGAACACGGGAGCGAATCACAGGTATGTAATATAACATGAATAAAATTTAGTGATTAAAAGCAAACGCAAACAGACAAGAGTATATAAAATATAAGAAAGCACCAGGTCGTTTGGTGTAATATTTTAATTCCTTTTCTCAATTTCACTTTTAGGAAACTGTAAGCGTGGATTACTTTCCACATGAAGAGAGCAGTGGCGAGGAAGACGGTAGTCCTTGCATATTTAAAAAGAAAAGCAAAAAGGCTGGAAAAAGAGGGCGAAAGTGTTTGTGGCCAGAAGATGTAGTGACAGACTTGGTAGACATTATACTAGAAAATGAAAAGCTGAAGAAGAAACTTCTTTTGACCAACACCAAAAACGTAAAAAATAGCATTTACTACAACGACGTTATTCGCGAATTAAAAGAAAGGTTTCAGTGTTGGAAATAGCTATGTTGACCCAAGAAGTTATCATCACAATTTTTCAGTGTACGGGAATGGGACAAATAACACTGGTGGTACCTCTGGTGATATTCTTGATAATTTCTTATCAAACAAACAAAATAAAAGTAGTGTTTAGTCATGTAACTTTTGGTTGAATAAAACATTTTCTGCTGAAAGCAGTTCTCTTTTTCCTCCCAAAATAACTCTGTCAGCGCTTGCCTTATACTTTTAGCAGTGCTATCTAATATGTAGTTCTTTTGACGTCGGTCCGTTAGATCTAGTATTGAGGCGATTTCATCCCTATCTCTTCTTTTGTTTGTTGCTGGATCGACTGTTAAATCCATGCCACGCGGGAGAATATCTCCTCTGTTAATGCAGATATTGTGTAGTACGACTGCAGCTAATCCAATGGCCTTTACGGACTCCTTCGAACTTTCGCATTTTCTGTGTAAAATTCTGAATCTACTTTTCAACTTACCAAAGGCACCTTCAGACACCTTTCGTGCTCGGCTAAAGTAATTAAAGTAGACCCTTTTTCTCTGTTAACGCAGCGTCACCATATGGCTTGCACATCCAAGATTTCAATGGGAATGCCCCATCGCCAAGTATCATCGGAGGGATATGAACATCTCCTACAATTTGAAATTTGCCTGGTAACACTTTTCCTCCAGTTATGTCTTCCCACAAACGGGTTGATTGGAAATAAGTGGAGTCATGGGTGTTTCCTGGTGCCCTTAATGCAGCCCATATAAAACGCTATTTACCATCAACCAATACCATTAAGATAACTGAGTAAGAGTTCTTGAAATTATGATACTGTTTCATGGCTTCTGGACCACCCGGAGGGCATTTTATGGGTAAATGTGACCCATCTATTGCAGAAAACACAAATTGAAACTGCCATTCCGCTTCCATGTCAATTAATGCTTGCCGAAATTCCTCTTCGTTTTTCGGAAACATGGGTGTGACATTACCTTGCCACAAAACTTCAACGATTTCCTGGCATACTTCTTTAGTTATGCAACTGATGGTCGATTCTGCATATCCAGTCATTTCCCCTACGGTATAGTTATAGTCGCCTCTCCGAGTTTATACAATGTGATAGCCAACCGTTCTTCAGCTGAAATCGAGCCCGTGCCAGTGTCTTGCTTGGTTACTGCTGGCCGGATTTTCTCCAGTATATAGTTAAATGTTTGTCTGGAAACTCTGAATGTTTGTTTGAATCTTTCATCGTTATATGAAACATTTACCATGTTCCACCAACCTCCATTCCGTATAAATTTCCTGCAAGAACGTACACGTGTTCTTGTTTCGCTATTTATCAGTTCATGATAACTATTTATGCAATGTTTGATGAGAGCCTGAAAAATCATAATTTGATGTTGTTGGTTTCTCAGCTGTACTTCCAGATATCGTAAGACTTGTAGTCGCAATTTATGACTTTTTCTTTTACGCTTAAAATACTGTAGAAGCAAAATTTTACCACATTTGTTTCTCAAATTTTCGTTCATTACGACGGGAATGTTAAAAGCGAACGAATGAAGAATTGAATTAGACATGCTTTTAAAAACATTAAACTCAGCGTTTAACGTGAACTCACTTGCTGTGTTGAACTTTTGCTGGATTTAATTTAATTAAAATAGACAAGGCAGAAAACAGGCGTATAAAGTTACGCTAACACTACTTTAACGCCAATATCCTATATTAAATTAATGAAGCCATTACAGTGCACCTAACACTTTGAGGCCAAATAACTTGGAAACGAGGTGGTGATGTCAATGATTTTTCACCGCGTGGGTAACTAGGGACCGGAATGAACGGGTTGATGACATCATCAAAAAACCTTCAAACCTTAATCATATACATTTTCTTGATCAACGTTTCAAGATCTATACGATGAAGGCAACAGGTATACAAATTTCTAAAAAAAAATTTTGGTTTTGACGGGGCCATTGCTGACGTCAGCAAAATTTTTAAACCCTTATATCTCATTAACCGCTCATCAAAAGCACATGATCATCAGCCCTCGAAATAATTTTTGGAGACTCGTCAGACAAAATGTCCGCCACATCTCCAGCTTGGTCGGACATGGCCGTAGCTTGTTTCGAACTTTCGTCGGACAAAACGTCCGATAGATTTCCGTCTTGGTCGGACACTTTTAGATCTCAGAATTATTGAATAGTCCTTTTAATCCATAAGCAAGCCTATTCATAGCCAACCTGACCATCCTAGCTAATTCACTGACTCCTGACTTAAAAAGAACTACGTAGGCATGAATCTCTATTGCCTGGCCCCTTCGTCGTTGGTAACCAGGTCTTACACAAGAAATCCAGCCATGCGGTTCTTAGCTAATGCAGAGGTGAACGCCGACGGAGCACAGATGAAGCAAGTCTGCAAAACTGCACTTACAGGCAGAACAGAAATTATTATATCATGGATTTAATTGTAGATAATTTCTTTATTTGACAAAACAATTGGAAACCATAGCAGGTCCCATGTAATTGATTTTTTTCTTTATGTCGCAAGTGTTATTTTCATTCAAACAATTTTAAAAACGAAACCCACGTGCGGTATAATTTTTTTTCTGTATAAAATTTGTTAAAATGTAGCTGAACTTTCTGAATGAATTTTGAAGTTTTATTTGAGCCACGTGGATAAAGATTTTTTTTTAATTTGAAAAAGAAGCATATTTTTTCCCATTCGCTTGTGATGAGTTTACAAATAATAATAATAATAATACAAACTTAAAAACTTATTTTATTTTATATGTTTTAAGTTTTCTTTTAGCGATGGCATTTTTTTGCGATTTAATTGGCTTATTAAAAATGCGCAGCCTTACTTTGTTTTTTAACGGCGCCTAACACATTTATTATTTGTGGTATGTGTGATCATGATTAAGAAACTTCCATGATGGCACATGGCAGATGAAAACAAAACGAAGATACAAGATTATATTTGAATTATCTCGTTAATTTTGCAGGGGAGATGTAGCTACAGAAACGTGCCGGACAAAATGACAGGCCAGAACTGATTTTTCGTCGGACATATTTGCGTCTAGGTTGGACAATGTCCGATGTCCGACCGCTATTTCGAGGGCTGGATCATATACATTTTCTTGATCAGCGCTTTAAGCTCTCCACAATAGAGGCAACGTGAAAACAAAATTCTAAATTTTTTTTAGAAGATGGGTTGGTGACATCATCAAAAAAAAAAAGCCTAAGTGGATTTCTCCACGGGCCTTATCGACCTCTACACATTGCAGGCAGCGAATTAATTAAATTTCACCAATATTTTTTTTTGGATCTGCATTTCTTACGTCAGCTAAACATCTAAAAGAACCTATTTTTCCATTGTCCTTCTGCCTAAGTGGATTTCTCCACGGGCCTTATCGACTAGTATAGCTATATATTCCAGGGTTCGAATTAGAAAAGTAAAGTTGTTCCAAAAATTTCGGCACTCTGTAACGAAGTAAACCACCATCTAGATTTGGCCTGGGAACACCGTAGATCAATTACCATTGGCTTGTTCATTAGTAGCTACTTGTTTTTCGACGAGAATTTGCATTTTTTATGACCTGCGAGCTTTACTTTTTCCTGCGTTATTATTTTTTTTGCTGGAGACAAGATGGGGACGTTTAAACTCGTGAACCCAAACACGAGAACTGAGCGTCTGAACTAGGGACTCTCTCAGTTTTAACTTTCTTGTCTCCGATAGCCGAAATAATGTTGCAAAATTGAAATAAGTTTATTTTTATAGCATGCTGTAAGAAAATATTCAAAATGTAATTATTGTTTCAGAGGTTATTGGTATAAGTAATCCTGCACATTATCTTCCCAAGTGCTACAAAGATGATGGATCGAGTGGGACTTGAACCCACGACCTCTCGCTTGCCGTGCGATTGCTCTACCGACTGTGCTATCGATCCGATGCTATCTCACTAGCACATGCAGTAGACGAGGCGATGATACTACCTCCTTGCGACATACCACAAGGGTGAGGCGTATGTCCTCCTTGCGACATGCCTTTCTACTAACACATACCAACAAGATATCACCGAATGATGCACAATCGGAGCTCAAGTACCAACCTGACCAATCAAATTTGCCGCACTTGGTAAGCTCTTAGCACCCGGGAGAGACACTTGCCCAATGGAGCCCGGTTTCGGAACTAAGTCCATCATCAGCCTATGTTATAGGAACAGTGAATGCTGTGTAAAAAAACCTGTGTATAAATATAGTTTAAGGTGCAATGCATGGGAAACAGGGGAAACTATAAAGAAACAGGGTCAAAAAGTTTGGAAACTGAATAAACAGAGTGACAACAAGGGGAAACGATGAACAAACTAAGCAATCAAGTGGAAATGATAGGGAAACGTGGAAACGACTGGGAAACTGCAAAAACTTGGACACTGACTCTGAAAGTAGGGGTAAAACATCACATAATTTTTTGTGTTACAATCGCATCAAATTCATAACATTCACAGCTTTTTCCCACCTCTTTATCCCTGTTTCTTGACCTTGATGGTCAGTTTGTTCGACAGCTATAGAAAACTTTCAGACCTGATACCTCGTGGGGGAGTGATTTCCCACAACTTCATTCAGATTTTTTGATCAAAAACACTTTTCGTTCATTTGTTTACATATTGGTTGCAGTACAGCTACCATTTTTCTGATCTAAAGTACAGCTGTATCAAATACCACAATACATAATAACATGTTTTCACTATTAGTATTAAGATATCAAACTAGATAAAAAAGTGAGACAGGAAACAAAATTTATCTGTATTCACATTATAAGCTTTAATACAGTGTTAATAAATAAACTTTTTAATTTTTCTCATTTGAACCATGGTCCTAAATTTTTAAAAAATGTCTTAGAATTTCACATAGGCCAGAATGAGGGACTAGGAATGATCTGTGCACCACGCTTTCTGGTTGTTCCTATTTAGTGCTTGTTTTTGTCAACAAATCTTTATCTGCTGGTTATGTACCTAAATGTACCTAAATGCTGGAAGACTTAAAAGGGTCTCACCTATTTTTAAAAGTGACAATAAAACAGATCCTACATATTATCGGCCTATCTCCATTCTGACAATTCCTATGAAAAATTGTGCATGAGCAAATTTCTTATTTTATTTGTGAGCCCAACTTCCTAAATGACAGACAGTCCGGATTTTGGAAATTCTTTTTCACAGAAACTCCAGTAGTCAATGTCTCTGATTTTATTCTTACTGAGCTCAACCAACAAAACTTTGTTTGTGCTGTACTCATTGACCTTAAAAAAGCTTTTGACACTGTTGATCATAAATTTTGTTAAAACAACTATGGTGTTTTGGCATCAGAGATGCTGCGTTTGACTGGTTCGAGTTACCAGCCAGTCAGCCAGTTAAAAATAGTTGAGAACAAAACTATCAACTCTATGGGTATTCCTTTGAAGAGGAGCAAAAAAGTTAAATATATCTTGGGGTAATATTTGACCCAAGATTGTAATGGGAAAAGCACATTAGTGACATAAATAGAAAAATACGTATTAAATATTCTAAAAATAGAACCATTGCATCTTGTTTAACACCTCATCGCACCAAAAACTTTTATTAATGCATTTTTAAACACAGCAGAAAAATGCAGAGTTTTGGTGACTTTTCCGGTTAAAACTGAAATGCCCATGTGCTCTACTATTATGATGTGTTATTACTAAGGAACCAAGACAATTATTTTTTTTAAATTTCCATTATACTTTTTAGGAATTAACTCCAAGTTTTTCTTGTTTTTTTAAACAAACTGGCGGTTTGCAGTAAAAATTTTTAAATAATTTAACAGAGCCTGTTAACCAGAACCAACCAGAAAGGTTATAGAGTTTTCAGCAAACTTAAAGATGTCTGGTACAAGTAAACTAGCATCATTCATTGTAAGAATTTTTTTATTTTGGATCAATTAATATTTTGTTTTTTTATGACACTATTATCACTTATAATAATACGAAGCTTCTGTCTGTGACTTTTGCAAAATCGATTATATATAAAACATCGCCTATAAATTGTTCTGTAATTTACCAAACTTTGACGTTAAAACAATACTAACGTCAAATAAACTTGGAAACCAGTGGAAAATACAAAGACTATGTGTGTCTGTAACAAGCGACGTGGATGTGTTGATTTTCCTGTGATGTAGGTGAAAATGTTATGTCGTAAATGTTAATTTTTAGACGTTACGGCGCAACATCAATATCACTACTTGATACAGAGGAAGTTGAGTTTAGATCTAACACAGTCTAGATCAGGTTGGAAGAGGGTCATTAATATACCCCGTCCAACCCATGCTAGCATGGAAAACGGACGTTAAGCCGAGAATGATGATGATGATGATGATGATCTTATATTAAATTAATGAAGCCATTACAGTGCACTTAAACTTTGAGGCCAAATAACTTGGAAACGAGGTAATGACGTCAGTCATTTTTCACCGCATGGGTAACTAAGGAATACCTGAAACCAATTTGGGTAAGTTTCCCAAACCTGGGTTCCCGTTTCGGAATGCACGGGTTGATGACGTCATCAAAAAACCATCAAAAAAATTGCACTTATAAGTTAATAATGCCTATTCAAAAATTTAAAAATTCACCTCCGACACAAGTTAAACAGGTAAAATGTTATAGGATTTCAATTTGAGCCTATCAGGCGATATACTAGACCAAGCACTGACTCCAGTTGGGAGAGCTGTGATAAGGATACTAATCAAGAATAAGTCGCTTCACGTGTTGATGTTGCTGTGAGCACGTGTGGAAAATGTAAGGAAATGCTGAGCGAAGCGGAGTGTCTTTGCTGTTGCGGGTTAGAATCCGCGAATATTTTCGGTGAGTTTTGATATGCAATTCATACGCGCATGTCAGTATTGCAATTCCGCTAGTATTATTAATAAAGTTTGAATGCACACCCTCTTGCAGGTCTAAAATTATGGCAATAAAAAAATGTTTGTAGTGGATCATAATTTATGCGCAATAATTAAATGTCAAAAACTTTAACATGAATATATTAAGCATAAAAAAATTGTTAAGCAACTGCAACATAAGTTTAACATCATTTGTCACTTGGATTACCTTCAAGACAAAGTATTGACTGTTTGCCACATGATTTATATATTTACTGTAGATTTGAAACTTCACATTATAGTACATATAAATACCTGTGTCAAGATGCCCTTGCAAACATACGGAGAGAAGCCAAAGTCTTTTCTGTTAAGTGATAACAGTGATGAATTGTACATGATTGGCAGCGAAGCAGGTAGTTATCTACGAATGATGCGTGGTTCCATTTACAAACGGTACCCATATTTATGGAAACGCATGGCTACGTCAGAGGAACGAAAGAAAATGACAAAATATGCAATCCATCAACTACCAGCTCATGTTATGATTGTGAAGGCACAAGAAATTGAGGATTTGATTGATGGTAAAGATGCAAAATTTAAAAGTGAAAATGCTTTAAGTAAAGAATCCCCACAGTCTTCAGGAAATAAAACTCGTCAAAGAGGAAAGCAAGATGTGTGGCAGCCAAGTATACCAAATAGTTCTCATCACTTGGATGCTGTACCAGCTGGCACTCCTATAAGTCGTCATCGTGTTGGGTCAAAACGTGTTAAAACATTTCCAACATGGTATATAGACCATATATTTATTTGCATGGTATTTAGAAGAAGACAAAATGAAGCTGTCTCTAACGGAAGAAGTTTCAGACACTAAAAGATTTTCCTCCATATAGTTGTGTGCTTCTTTTTTAAATAATTTCTCAAACCGTTTTTGAAGATCCCTGATACTCCTTATTGATTATCCTAACTATATTATTCTTAAGCAACACCAACGATTAGACTTTTAAAGAATTGTAAAATAATAGAAAAGTTTCCTCCATCTCCAACTAAACTCAGCTAAATCAACAAACCTAAGTAGTTGCATGTAAAAGTGACGCTTGATTTAAAATAGTAGCAGAGGGATGTGGAAACACAACATTTTGAGAAAGTTACTCTTCTTGAATTGCAGCAGTTTTTAGACTCAATATTATTCTTTTTTACATAAAATCATTAACTTTGTTTGTAGTTACGATGATCATGACATGGCCGCAATACATGAAGCTGCAAAAGAACCAGAAGAATTAATCCCAATAAGGCTTGATATCGAGATAGATGGTCAAAAACTTCGTGATACTTTTACTTGGAACAAGAACGGTATCTATCCTAAAGATGTTATTACATGCTTATTTTAGAAGTAAAAATTATGAGAGTATTTTGTGGTTGAATTTTCATTCTTTTTAACTATTCTCGTGTTTATCTGTCATAAAAATTAGAACGCAACATTTTCATTTCATTTGATTTATTTTAGAGAAACTTATAAGCCCCGAATCATTTGCAGAAGTTCTTTGCGACGACCTAGATCTCCCAACACTGACTTTCGTACCAGCTATTGTACAAGCCATGCTGCAACAAATCAAACAAAACAGTATAGAGTCAGAAATATCTTTATCAGAGATGACCGATCAGAGAGTAATTATCAAGGTAAGTCGGTATGAAATTCTGTATAATACTTCGGTGTCTCTGTTGATGGAAAAACACAAGGAATAGAAAAGTAAGATGTTGTTACCTGTAACTGACAAAAAATTTCAGGAAAAAAAATTGAATAAAAAAGAAACACTCCACGATATAGGGCCTGGGAGAAGTGACATTTGGTGGAGTAATAGAACTGACACAACAATAACAAAATATTCTAAAATATTCGATTTGCGAGATCTCTTCTCCATGGTAAATTATTTTTTTATGTTTTAATATTTTTTCTATTTATTTATTTCATTTAACGATTAAAGAGTATCTAAGATGGAGTCCTGTAAACTCAGTTATTCTATAAAGTTTTTGTACTAAATGTATAACGAAACGAGTGAAAAGTGTTTCCATTAGAATATCGCAGCGTCTTAATTTTCACAACGCTAAATCGTCATAATGGAAACGTAGTCTATATCCATTTTTTTTTAAATGCGATCGAGTGCTCGTATTGAAATGAAATTTGGTACACTGTACAAGCAAATCATGCTGAACTCAATGCTGGCATAATATGAACAAGAACGCTTGTTGAAGTATAATTTATTTATCAACAAAGTTTTTTTGATTTTATTTTTTTGTCAACACATCATAGCTGCAGTAAAAAAACATTAAATTAAATTTTCCAAGATGAAAAATTAATTAAGGTGTCTTAGTATGTTCAGAAAATCTACCAATATACAGCAATTTGAAAATGTTATATTTCTTATCAGCCTTAAGAGAGTCAGTGTCAACTTTATGTCTATTGTTGACGTAATGTGAGATCTATTTGTCAACAATGTGTGGTGGATAGGAGTTTCTACCTAACAGTTTTTTAACATTAAGAAATTCAGCGTAAAATGTCAACCAATCACTACTGATTTCAAACGTCCTGTGAATCAATGTTTTAACTAACCAGAGCTTGTACGGTGTGAAGCTAGTGAAATTGGTGTAAAGTCCAGTAAAAGTCTCTACGGTATAGAGATGTTATCAGAACAGTAAATTATAAAGTGTAGCGCACAGGAAGATTTTAAACAAACAGAAAAAACCTCTGCAAAATTCAACACTTTCGACCTGACGTTGCTAAAAATATCCAACCTCAAAGAATAGCCAGATAGGAGGTATGGGAATTAAAAAGAAAGAAAGAATAAAAGTCGTTCTAATAAAAGTACTAAGCTGAAGTTTTTAACTCTAAATTTATGTTTTTAATAATTTTATTTGTTCAAAAGTTGCCACCATCATTAGCCTTTTTTAACAAAAACAAGAAACCGCGGTCGGTTTGAAATCACACATAACGAAAAAATATTTCAGTCTACGCGTTCCTGCAAGGATGTCGATATGATACGATATTTTGTATTTGAGGGAGGCGGGATAACATTCAAGCCAATTTGTTCAGACTATGATAAAACTAATTAGAACATGGTGTGTCAAAAGAGGAAGAAAAACTAGCTAAAAATGAATCCAACCTCTGACGTGTTGATCAAGATTTGTAAGAATGCCCTGTGTACGAGGTCGTGAAACTTTCTGCATTTTTTTAAAAATTTTTATCAAACATTATCACTCTGAAGAAAAGTTTTATTTCAAAAACACATGGTTTTTTACGATGGCCCCTATGGCTCACTTCTCTTCCAAATCAAAAACACTTCTCTTCTATATAACGAAATAGTTCACTTCTGTATTTTGACACTTCTCTTCAGTATTTTGACACTTCACTCTTCTGCACTTAACACTTCTCTGCATGTGGCTCTTTACAACTTGAATTCTAAAATCTGGCCCGAAATTTTGCATCATTGGTCCGCAGTTTTAACCTTTTGTGAGGTTTATTACACGGCACCAGTCCCCTCGCCATGTGACTTATATTTTTTCAACCGTCGTCCAGCAAGCATGAACATGAAGTCTGTAGTACGAGAAATTGTTAAAGAGGGGCTTGAAAATCTAATGTCCTGCTCATCCCTGACAGCAACTACGATGACACCATCAGCCACAAGGTCTTCGCTGTCTTGTGTAACTAACACAAGTCATGCCAACGGTAGCAGTAGTGGTAAAAAACTTTGGATCTTAATGAGCTTGAAGAGTTTAGCGAATTATCTATACCAGATCACGATAATAAGCCTGAATTTATTGAATTTGCGGAAACAGTTCTTTCAATGGAGGGTTTCTCCAAACTTAATCCAGATACAGCTCATGAAGCTATTGATTATTATATTGCCTTGATTTGTGCAGTAGATATATATATGTAATACAACACTGTAACAATGTAAAATGCTTAGATTTATCTTGTATATATATCTTGGTTTTTGAAAACATGAGTTCTTTTCCCAACAGACATCACAATGTTTATTCCTGCAAAAAAATATATCTTGGTTTTTGTAAACCATGAGTTCTGTTCCTAACAGGCATCACAATCAATGTTTATTCCCGCAAAAAGTAGGGTCAGTCGTAAGCCGCAAAACGTAGTTTCGCCGAATCGCAATTATAAAAGTTCTTCAAAGTAAGTCGAAACTAGATAAAAAAAAAGCAATCGCGTATTACACTTCTGGGACCGTATAACCTCTAAAATGTATAAAGGGTGAAATTTCGCAAAAGTTTTTCCCGCGAAAAATCTAATTTTGTAGAAAAGTTTTTCCCCGCAAAATTTCGTATAATATGCTTTTGGAAGAATTTATGCAAACTTTACTGGGTCCTAAATTTGCTATGCGCAGGGGCCGGGGTATGCCATTTATTCATAAACAAGATCTGGATAAATCCATATATTAAGGACCAGGTTCAGTCTGGGAAATTTTTGAGTTCATAGAAGAGAAGTGTTTCACACTTGGAAGAGAAGTGTTTCGAACGGAAGAGAACTTATCAGAGGAAAGTAGAGAAGGACCCTATTAGATAACAGTACCATTTTGTAACTGGTTAGGCCATCCTGTGTAAATATAAACTAATAAATAAATAAATAAATAAGTGTTTTTATACAGGAGAGAAGTGTTTTTATTGAGAAGAGAAGTGTTTTTACTAAGAAGAGAAGTGAGCCATAGGGGCCATCGTAGTTTTTGTATGCAAGCCTTGTCTTCTGCGTGTGAGAGCTTATTTCAAAAGAATATGCAGAAGAAAAGCAAAACCGAATAGGAGTTTTGCTTTTTGTCCAGATAAAACACAACAAGAAGCCCAGGGGCTTGAAGATTTCCACCATTAGCCTGAAAGATTTTAAAATTTGAAGTAGACCTTGAAAACGGAGAATTATGGGGTAAACAAATCATTGAGTATTCTCAATTATTATTGTAACTAACCTACAATGTTAAAATACAACTCAATAAATAAAAAATAAGCTATATAAAGTATTCTAAAATAACAATTAAAACTTTAACTGGATATTTTTAAAACTGATAAGGAAAATTCTGAAAATTTCAGAATACAAATCTTGTTATGTATAAACTTAAAGATTCGAATATAATAACTTCTGAACGAGCTCAATTTGAATGATGAAGTAGTTCATTGTTAATTAATTCAGCAATAAATACATATTAGCATTTGAATATTTCAGTATTTAGGCCTTCAAAATTTACTCTCTTGTTGAAATCTTTTGAAAATGCTGATGGTGCATGGTTTGATAACAGCTGATCTGGAAAAAAAAGTACGTTTTAAAAATGAGAAACAAGAACACAATTTTACCATAAACTGCATTAAAACCAGGTTGTTTAATTATTGTCTCTTTAACCTCTCTTTGCTTCTTTGATTTGAAAAGGGAATTTATTAAAAGGATACAAATCAATGCCATGTGATGCACAAGGTATATTATATATATAAATATATGTATAAACACACAATTAATAAATTTGCGGATTTGATAAATCGATGGTCGTTTTCGTGAGATTTCTAAAAATCAAGTCTTTTCTAAGAAATCTTAGAAAAATATTTTGTGTTACTTTGGATGAGTTCAAGAAAGATTTTCAAGCAAATTAGGCATTCAAGGAGAACTGATAATTAGCCAGTAACAGAATAGTTAGCCGTTTTCAATGGTACGGTAGCTTAGTGGTTATAACTCTGGAATTTTGTGCGGGAGAACGGGATTCGATTCCCCTTGGCGCAATTTCTCTCACATGGCTTGGGTTAACCCAAGCCATGTGGGGGAAATTGGGGAGAAGGCACACTGTGTGGGCTGTTGGATGTTGCAGGGAGTTGACTGGTAGAGCACGAACCCTAATTGGGTCTGCGTAGCTCAAAATGAGCATTAAATACTCTAGGACTCCCTATCTAAGCCATGGCCCCTCCTGGAAATAATAGACAGGGTATATCCCTCTATATTTGTGAGGCTAACCATATAAAATATACAGATCATCTATTTATCTATGCAGAATAATTATATACTAGCTGTTTCCCGTGGAAGAATCCACTGTATTCTCATTTAATTTATGTAGCAGATATACGTCCATCAAAAAACAAACAATACAGCAGTGCGCATCTTACATCTGCATTATTATATAAATGACGAAAAAAATTAAAGGTGTCCAACAACTGCAGTATATATGTGACATTTAAAATCTAAATCTACTAAAATTACTGCTCTGACCATCTACAAATGCGAAAATTATTCAGAAAGAAGTTTTCAAAAGCATTTCAAAATACATCTCACCCATAAAATTTAAATCACTCAAAACGTCACATACAAAAAAAGCTGATCAATGTCAAACACAAATCTCTCTCATTGTATATGTTAAAATCAGTTAGTTTATTGCAAACCCTGCCAAAGGTTGACAAAAAATGTGAAAAATAAACAATAAATTGTGCCTATAGTAGAAATTTTTATCTAAGGTGTAAAAAAGGGATTGCAAGGATAAATTATAATGCAACATACGGTCCTTCCTCACTAAACTTTAGACAAAATGTCAACAAAAAAAACAGTGTTTAAACCCGAAATTAATAAAAATCAGTCCTTTTAGCAACTTGCATGCTGTTTTACCATCAATAAAGTAAACAAAATTTCAAATCTCACATAGTATTCTGTCACAAATGTTTTCATAAAATATATATAAAAGTCATAATGAGTCATGTTAAACAACAGCAATCAATCTATAAGTCCATTTTATGTCAATTTTTGCACCAAATTTGCAACACAAAATACAAATTCTAAGTAATACTAAAATCTCAATCAAAATGTAAAAGATGAGAGGTAACGACAAAATCAAAGTTTAATTATTTTGGTACATATATATATCTACTGCATATGCCCTCTAAAACAATATTTTAATCCAAAATGCCAAAGAAAAACAGTTTGCAACAAAAATCAGTTATTTCGATGATACTGCGTACACTCTTTCTCCACAAAAGCTTCACAAACTGTAAAAAAAAGAATGGTTGTAGGGAGTGCTTCTGATTCAACAAAAATCAGTTTTTTTGACATTTTGCATCTTGTCCTTACCCATTAAATCTTATACAAAATTTCAAAAACTACGATTTGGAACACATCAAATTTAAATCGAGAAGAATCAGTCATTTCGGTATATTGCACAGAGTCCTCCCCGGTAAGAATTTATACAAAATATAGAAAAACACAGCTTGCAAGGTGTAAAATCGAATTCTTCTTCTGTGTATATTATGGTCCTTCCTTGCAAAATTAACATAAAATGTCAAAAAGGTTCAGATATAACATCTAACACAACAAAAATCAGTTCTATCAGTATATGTCATGCCATTGTCTTCCACAAAATGTTCCCCTTAAAGTTTCACAGACACAGCCTGTAAATTAAAAACAACTAAGATCAGGTATTTTGGTCTATTTCATACCATTCTGTCCCAAATAATTTATATAAAATGTAAAAATTGAGTGGTAAAACAGAAATTTGCAAAATTCCATTTTTTTATATGCATATATATATATTGTATATTATATGCCTTCTACAACAATAAGTTAATTCAAAATGTCAAAAAGAAGAAAAAAATAGCTTACAAAGAGTATAAAATCGAAATCAACAAAGTAGCTCTTTTGGTGTATTAAATATGGCAATACGCACAAAAGTTTACACTAAATGTAAAAAAATGGTTGTGTTTAGTAATTCTAAATTAAGAAAAGTGAGTTCTTTTAGCATGCTGATTTATGTCTTTGCCCACAAACTCTTACATGAAAATGTCAAAACTACAATTTGAAACAAATTAAATTTACATTTTAAAAATATATAAGTAATTTCTGAACTTTATTTTCAGAATATTTGCAGGAAAAGAAGTTCGCAAACCAAAAAAAGAACCAGGAAAATGTTTAAAATTTTCAGGGTTAATATAACGTTTGATGGGTTTTGTGGAAATTTATATATATAATGTGGGAATATATATATATAATGTCAGAGTTGAATTTCTTATTTTAATATAAAAACATGAAATGCTTGCAAGGTGTAAAGTCAAATTCTACAAAAATTAGTTCTTTCGGTATATTGCATGATCCTTGTGCCACAAAAGTTAACACAAAATTTCAAAAGAAAAGCAAAACAGTTTGTATATATTATATATACCATGTATATAAATGGAAAGTCACCCCAGCCTTCGCTGTATATACATTTTTTACCCTAAATGTAAAAAACCATGTAAATCCTTCCCCCGCCCCCCCCAAAAAAAAATAAATAAATAAATAAATAATCAAAAACCCATGTGTGAAAAAGCTACGTAAATTTTCCCCATAATGTCAAAAACCTCTATCAATTAAGAATTAAAAAAACACACAGGTTTTTTCGGTGTTAGCATGTAGTAACTCTCTCAAAAAGGTTTAAAGTTTTCTTAAATAACACGAAATGTCATAAACAAAAACATTTGAGTAAGAACATCTAGAACATCAGAATTACTACATGTTAAATAAAAATCCTTTTGTCATATTGCATGCAACCGATGTAAGTTTAGTTACACAAAATGTGAAAAATGCATTATATATTTGCATAAAAAAGAGTCCTTAAACTATCCTTAAATATTATAAATACTTTCTTAAAAGGTGTTGTAGCTTCTTATATCTTCTTATTTAGGCTTAAAAGGTCAAGTCAAATAAGTTACAGCCATATTCCTAGCAAAGACCACTAAGATAAACTACAGTATACCTAGCTACATGTAAAAGTAACATAAAATTCACAGGTTAGCTAGGTATACTGGAAATCTTTAGTTTAAAGCTAACATTAGCTAGCTACAGCAGCTAATAGCTGGTCACTTAAATATAAACTGGAGACTTAGCTAGGTATAAAGAACATGGCTACATATATATAGCTAGCTAGCTAGTTGTTGTTGTTGGTTGGCTTTTTATGATGCTAGCTAGCTATAAAACATGTCTGGCATCAATAATATCATCAAAACTGAAAAAAAAAAAAAAAACCTTACAGAAACCTTGCTATGATTAATTTATAAAACCATGCTCTTCTTCAAATGTTTTTTTAAATATTTATTTTGAATGAAAGAGTAGAGAATACTCAAAAAGAACAGCCATCTTTTTCGCAAACACAAAATTTCCGTTTTATGCTAGGAACTTCATTTAACAGTCCGTATGCTTTGTGAATATCTAATACCGTTTCATATGTAGCGATACCTATATATATATATATGCTCATATAGATTTTATATCGTTATTAGCTGCGGGTTATATATTTACACCTTATGTGCGATTTCTATGAAGTACATTCCTAACTTTTTTAGTTAAATTTTAGCATACAGTCACGTCATAGGAAAGCGACCCGTGATTTCCGTGTGGTGGACTCACAGTTTTACTCACGCAAGGGAATTAATATATAAGATACAGTATAAGATACAGGCGTACAGTATAATTAGCTGCTCATCTACTTATACGATAGTATTTTTTTACTTAAATTTCCACACTTTTCTTCGTTATCGATCTTCCCATAGCTATCTATATTTATATAGATCCACATAAAGTTGTGCTTCAATTAAAACCAAAAAAAGAAACAAGAAACGATTGTGCAAAAAAGTTATTAATTTTACTGTAGCCAGCAGTATGTCGTATTATTAACAAAAAAGTTATTAATTTTACTGTAGCCAGCAGTATGTCGTATTATTAACAAAAAAGTTATTAATTTTACTGTAGCCAGCAGTATGTCGTATTATTAAACAACAACACTATTCTGATTTCAAGAAAAAACATAGAAAAGACACAGTTAGCTGTAAAGAACACAACTAAATATACTAAGCGTAGGGTCTAAATAATCCTGCATCGCTAACTATATATTCTGTTACAGGCTAATCATCAGTTCACCCTGACTGTTCGATGCAAGCAACAATAAACTTTTGTCACGTTTCGACAACTTTTATGCAAAAATATAAAAAAAATTCTGTGCAAATATATATCTTTTTATCTGATAGAAGTTGCCCCTTTTCCCATAAGAACAGGAGTTGGGTGTCCAGCCATGGAAATATTACGCAAAGAAAGGACAAAGGTTTTTTGTTGCTGGCTTTTTAAGAAAAAAAGGCACTCTAATCAAAGCCCTATTTTATGTAGCTAGCTAGCTTGATAGCTAAGTAACTTCACGACTATAAAAGGGGTATGTCAGCACCAATCAAAAGGAGACCCAAGTCAGCACCAGAAATTGAGATAGCTAGCTAGCCAGCACACTTTTCTCACTTATATATAAAATAATTCTTACCTGAAAAATTACACGAATTTAAAGAATATATACTGTTTAGCTCCCCAGCTACAATAAAGCTACAACGACCAACCAGGCCAGCAAGGGGCGAACAACAAAATGTTAGCACTTTTAGTCATGGTCATACACAAAATGTTCTGGCCACACGAAGAGTACACAAACTCTGTTCAGATTGGTCATTAAATTAGCAAAGATTAAAATGAAGCATCTTCATTGGCTTTCGAGAAAATATAAATTTTCCGAGGTTTTAGCCTGGACACAAACTTAGCAGCGTCCAGCCTAGCTGCGCTGTCTCTATCTATCTCCTCAGGCGATTTTAAAGATTCCGCCTTCGCTGGCGGAAATCAATAAATTATACAAAACACAAATTCTTAGCTACGGTTCCTAAATACATAGCGAAATACACATTATAATGAAAATTGTTTTTTGTTTTGTTGCTTGTTCGTTTGTTTCGATGAAAAGAAAAACTAAAATTGTCCCTGCATAAAGTCTCTAAATTCTGGCTAGCTATAAGAAACACTACAATCAAGTCATCCTAAAATTGTTGAGTTTTAAAAATATTTTTTCACTTCACTTCATTTTTGCGTGAAAAATTTCAGCAACAGCTTCTTTTTTCATCTTAACTAAGGGCCAAGCTTTAATAAAAACAGCTAAAGATAAAGGTCTTCTTCCTTCTTAATATCAGGAAAGCACAACAGCATCAGGTTTCCGTTTACGCGAGAAAATAGTAGACAATTTTTAATCCAGTGAAATGAGCAATAATACAGGACCCTATTAGATAACAGTACCATTTTGTAACTGGTTAGGCCATCCTGTGTAAATATTAACTAACTAGTTATTTAAACCCGTGGAATAATCCACTTAAATTTATTGTGCTTCTTATCACAAAAAGGTTTGTTGATAATTTTATTAAGAAGGCTGAAAAAGAAACGTTTTAAACGAAATCCCGTGGAAATAACCACTCAAAAACATTTAAAATTTATTCTATGTTTCTTATCACAAAATCATTTGTTGTCAGTTTCATTTTAAAGACGCAAACAATTAAAACTTTTGAACGAAATTGACAACTATAATAACAACGTTAATTGCCTGTGACTTTACTCGTATAACAATTTATAACAAAGCTCCCGTCACGGTAAATTTAAATTCGCATACAATAAAATTCCGAACTAATGAAATCACTTTATTTTATCACATGATTTGTTTTAGCCAAACAGCGAAATTCATTGTTCTTTTCGTCAAAACGTTTTGTTGTTAATTCCATTCAAGCGGGAATAAATAAAACCAATATGTTTTTCATATAACAGTAGACAATAGACACGTGCTTAAGGGAATAATAAAAATTAATTACCGTGACTTTTGTGTAATAAAGTTTACATCATTACACAAAGGTTTTTATGAGAACAATAAAATAAATTAACCATGACTTTTTTAAAACAAAAATTTTAAATCAATTTGAAAAAGCACACAAAAGACAGAATAAAAATAAATGTTTAGCAAAAGTGACATGTTACCGCGGCTGTTTCTTTAGAAAAAACAACACATCCACTTTGCCTGTTACAGAGACACAGAACTGGCGTATTATTATATAGACTAGTTATTTAAACCCGTGGAATAATCCACTTAAATTTATTGTGCTTCTTATCACAAAAAGGTTTGTTGATAATTTTATTAAGAAGGCTGAAAAAGAAACGTTTTAAACGAAATCCCGTGGAGATATCCACTCAAAAACATTTAAAATTTATTCTATGTTTCTTATCACAAAATCATTTATTGTCAGTTTCATTTTAAAGACGCAAACAATTAAAACTTTTGAACGAAATTGACAACTATAATAACAACGTTTATTGCCTGTGACTTTACTCGTATAACAATTTATAACAAAGCTCCCGTCACGGTAAATTTAAATTCGCATGCAATAAAATTCCTAACTAATGAAATCACTTTATTTTATCACATGATTTGTTTTAGCCAAACAGCGAAATTCTTTTCGTCAAAACGTTTTGTTGTTAATTCCATTGAAGCGGGAATAAATAAAACCAATATGTTTTTCATATAACCGTAGACAATAAACACGTGCTTAAGGGAATAATAAAAATTATTTACCCGTGACTTTTGTGTAATAAAGTTTACATCATTACACAAAGGTCTTTATGAGAACAATAAAATAAATTAACCGTGACTTTTTTAAAACAAAAATTTTAAATCAATTTGAAAAAGCACACAAAAGACAGAATAAAAATAAAAGTTTAGCAAAAGTGACATGTTACCGCGGCTGTTTCTTTAGAAAAAACAACACATCCACTTTGCCTGTTACAGACACACGGAACTGGCGTATTATTATATAGACTAGTCGATAAGGCCCGTGGAAAAATCCACTTAGGCAGGATAACAGAGAAAAACAACCGTCATTTAAATTTTGCTGACGTCAGCAGAGACCTGTCAGAACACAAAAAATCCTCCACACAAATCTTACACAAAATAAAAAAGAACAGCTTGCAAGGTGTAAAATCTAGTTGATAAAAAGTTACAACAACGACACTCACAACATCGACACTCACAACACCAATACTCACAAAACCGACAGTTACAACACCGACAGTCACAACACGGATAATAACAATGTCAGAAATAACGCATCTCAAATATGTACATCTTATAAGTGATTATGTTGAAAACCCTCAGTATTTTATTCTGAAATGTCAAAAAGGAGGCCTGCAAGAGTTAGCACAAATCAACAAATATAAGTTCTTTACACATTTTAAATATTGTCTTTCCCTTAAAAGCTTATACAAAAATATGAAAAAGCCATAGTTTCGAAAACATCAAATTTAAATCTAGAAAAATCAGTTATTTCGGTTGGATACCATCCTCTCCCACAAAAATTTACACAAAATGTAAAAATCAACCAGTTAAGAACACAAAAAATTTCCTTTTTAGTTCCGTAGTGCCCTTTACCAACAATTTTAAACCTAAATGTCAAAAAATCAATGAGCAAAGAATAAACTTGAATCGACAAAGATCATTATAAACATTGTATACGGTTCGTAAACAAAAGTTTACACAAAATGTAAAACAGATTGGTTTTTGAGAAACACATCTAAATCAACAAAAATAAGTTCATTCAGCATGTCGTATATTGCCGTAATGCCGTAATTAATCTTCCACAAAAAGGTTATGAAACACATCAAACTTTTAGAAAATCAGTGATTTCAGTGCATACAGTGATTTCAGTGCACACAGTCCTCGCGTTTAGATTACAAAATATAAAAATCATCAGCAAACATTTATCCCTACAAAATTTTTTAAAATTCTCAAGAAAAACAAAAACGTGAAACCATGGAATTTTCTTCCAGCAAAAATTTACATCACATACAGTTAGTTCTCCCAAACAATAGTTTATAATACGAAATATAAAGACAAAGTTGTTTATATAGTCTGAAGATGTACTTAGTGTACGAAAAGCTTAACAAATAAATACTTTTTAACTTTCAAACGCGTTTTACTTTTTTCTTAATTAGTAACTATGGCTGTTATTTTTACCGATAAAGACATCAGCTTTACAACAGCTTACAGTGAAGTCTGATTCTACAAAGATTTGTTCTTTCAGTATATATATATTGCATGTGGTCTATTTCCACAAAAGTTTACACAAAATTTCAAAAAACAGCATTTTGCAACACGAACAATATGAACTGACAACCATACCATCCTCTTATCAATTTTTTTAACCTAAAGTCATAAACCCATGTATATAAATTTCCAATCAAATGTCAAAAACCCCTGTATAAAAACCTGGCATTTTTATATGTAGGCTGACAAAAGTTTAACAGGATGAGGAAACAAAACAATAAAAAATAACTTAACACACACACTTTAAATTCTATAAAATTCGTTCCACTTGTCATATTGTGGTCCCCTTGTAAACTTTACAGGAAATGTGAAAAAATTATTCTCTATGGGCATAAAAATGTGTCACAGTATCCTAAAAGTTCAAGAAAGATTTTGTATCTAGCTTGTTACATCATAATTCGTGTTCAAAAAAGAAGAGAAGTTTGACTACTAAGGTAGCTATAAATACCTAAAAAAAGAGGAATAACAACAAAACTCATAGATTAGAGCTAGCTATGGGATGGAGCCTTGAAGCTAACATATTAGCTCTAGCTAGCTAACAAAACAGTACCTAAGACACCCAGTTAAATATATTTAAGCTGGGGAGACTATAGCTATAGCTATTTATGCTTAGTAAAACACATATAAAGGAAAACAATAGCAATGTAAAAATTATGACATTTGCAGTTAGTTCAACAAACCAAAACCTTCTATTTCGCTGGCACATTTGTTTGGTAGCCAGCTAACAGCTTTATGCAGCATTTTGAATTTTAGGACATTAATTATGCAAAACATTGAAAAGAAATGCCAGCTTTTTTATAAAAAACGCGGTAAAATATAAAAGTTAAAGAATTTGAAGCCCCAATGGATTTTTTTTGAGGATGCGATTTTCGTTGACAATTTTAAGTGTGTTACATATAAAAACGGAACGTCTAAAAATATAAAAGTTCTTTCTTTTTCTGAATTCCAAGTCACTTGAACTCTAGCATTCATTTTCTACTTCTAACTTTACTTTACTACTTCTAGCTCCACTCTTCACTTCCGAAGTAACTTATTGTGGCTTCCAACTTCACTTTTTTGCTTTTACTTCTACTTCTTCACTTGGACTTTTCTTTCTTTCTCATATATTCTTTTTTGAAACACTTTACCATTTCACCTTTTGCACCTTTTTGAAGACGAAGGGACCGTTCTTTTGTTGTTGTTTTGTGTGTCGATGTTAACTCTGTTCCAAATTATATGCTTTTTTAATCCACTCCACTTCTTCACTTTGACTTTCCTTGCTCTTAATATCTGCACTTTTTTATGACTAAGGGATCGTCGAAAATAAGACATTTTTTATCCGCTTCTTTAGTTCGCCTTTTGTCGAGAACTTTGTCGAGAGATTTTTATGTTTGTTTCTTTTTACGCCAAGGAAACTTTCTATTCGAATGCCGTCCCGTTCGAAAGTACGTATTTGAGCGAATCATGTTGCTTATTTTCTATCACGTGGTTTCTAACGGTTGCGAGACAAATGTAAACAAAACAAAAAACTCGACAAACTCGCGCATTCAGGTGGTAAAAAATATCGTCTTTGTAACAGTCACAGACAGACAGAACTGGCTTATTATTATAAGAGATAAATAAATAACAATGACTCGAATCCAGTGTGATAAAACTTTCCTGAAGACCGCCGCCGCCGCGACGAAAGGGTAAACCAACATATCACACTAGCTACTCCGTATGTGTGATTTAATAAAATATTTTTTCACTTATTAAATAATGTCAAAGAATTGGTTAAAGAAAAAAAGTTTGTTGTTGGGAAGTCGTAATGTCTTTTTTACTTTGCTGTTATGTATACATACATACAGAATTATTTTTTCCTTATTTTGATTGGTCAAAAAGCTAAAGCGCCGGCGATCTAGGCGCAAAAGTCGGATTAGTTCAACTTTTTTATCTACGCTATAGCGCATTAATTTGCGCCAAGTCAGCGGCAATTTCTGTTCATTGCACATGCGTTGCCCAATATGAGTCAGCACTTTTTGCGCTATAGCGATAAAAGCATTGAATGGAAACCAATGGTGAAAAGACAATGTTAAAAAACAGAAGAAGAAGAAATTGTTTGCGGAGGAAAAGATTGCGGAATTTAAGTTTGCGGAATTAGAAGTTGCGAAAGCATACATTTGGATTAAAATTACGGAATTAATAATTGCGATAAACAAAAAATTATCTATTTAAGGTTACTCTATAACCATAAATGATAATTTTTTGCTTATATTCTCTGTTTAAAGTGAGTTTTCTGCTGAATGCACAGAAAAATTGCAAACGAGTCGGTAAGTAGGGTAAAATGCGAAATAAAAGGTTCAAAATGTGCGTTGTCGTTTAAAGGAGAACTGCGATAAAAACATTCTTACATATTACGAAAATAACATGGCATAAAAGTTTTTAAATTTTCGCATTTTATAATGTCCAAATTTCGTCCCCAAAATGCCATAATTACGTTAACGGTCGCCGCCATTATCGAACAAAAGCCAACTTGGTTCGTACATATTTTGTTGATTTGTGACGTTACACGGCGTACATAGCTCAGCAGGACTTGTGAGAATGTGCTTAGTCTTCTTAGTCTTCCAAGAGAGATAATAATTTATCGAGGTTTGAGCGAAGAAGAAGACAAGTTAAATTCCAGTAAAACGACATCATCGTAGAAAAAATAATTTTTAACAATTTAACGACATGCGAAGGTAAACAAAGAAAAACTTTGAGACTGTTTTTGTTTTGTGTTTTCTGAAGCACCTGTTGTCCTTTAAGATGTTTTGATACAAAAATAACACAAGAAAAATTTCATAATAAAGTTGAATACACGTAATACTTATTTTTTCCAAGTGATAACTCATGTTTAAAACTCTAAAATAATATTTACAACAGTGAAACATTATTTTATTCTGATAAAGATATTTATTTCAAAATATGATAAATAAAATTACTCTTAGACAATCACAGGAGGCACAGTTTAGCATTCCCTAGCTTCATTCATTCAGAATACGTTTGTTTTACATTCCCGCCTTACATCCCCGACTTACGTCACACAAGTTAGTATTTTACCGAACAGAAAGTCCTTATTGACACTGTCATGGCGGCGACCGTAGGACTACTTTGACCTTAAATATCTCGAGAATCAAAGCTCACAAATGTAAAACAATTAACACAGTTCATATTCACATTATAATGAACATTTTAAGCACAACTTGTTATCAATCGTTAGTACTCCTTTAACGGTGTAATGATGAATACGATAACCTCTTTCTTCAGCTCAATTTGCACGTTGGAAATGTTTCACTGCAAGATCAATTTGAATGGGACATGTCAGAACCTTTAAACGATCCTGAGCAGTTTGCTTTATCTCTTTGTACCGAACTCGGCTTGGGAGGTGAATTCGTTACTGCCATCGCATATAGTATACGTGGCCAACTGAACTGGAATAGAAAAACGTATGCTTTTAGCGAAAAACAGTTACCCACTCTGGACATGGCCTTGCGTACTGGAATGGATATCGACAAGTGGTGTCCATACCTCGAAACTTTAACAGATGCTGAAATGGAGAAAAAACTGAGAGATCAAGATCGTAATACGAGGTAGGGTAATTTTCTACTCTATTTGCAAGACTACATGGATAAAATGAGAAGTATTAGCTCGAATCGCTGGTAAACTAAAAAATAACATGCTCTTGGGTTAATTTTGCGTCTATTCATTTTTGCGAAGCTGAGAATATTAAATATTAATTTTTTCTTCACAAATTATTCTCCGTTAAATAAAGAAAAATCAAATGTAACACAAAGAACATAAAGTTACATAAAGAAAAAAAAATTGCCAAATTCTAGCAGTTGAGTACCAGTGGAAATTAGTATTTTTCAGTAGGTATTGACTCCTACACAAGTCCAAATCAGACCCTATTCATTCTGCTCATTTTTGTATTTTCAAGTTTTATAAGCTTTTGGAGGAAACTTTGCTACAAATGTAAAGTAAAGATTTATATAAGTCGGCCATTGTGTTTTTAAAATCATTTTTCTCCGATAAAGACTATTTTAATTTTTCAACAGACGCACGATCATTAAAATAATACTTCATACTTTTTTATTTTCAGGAGAATGCGTCGACTTGCAAATACGTATATCTAGGCGTTGCAGTATTGCGTGTTATTTGGAAGATGTTAACTTATTTGACGTGTTTGAAGCCTTATTTTTCGGCGAAGACTTCGTGGTGACGTCATTCATCCTGCTTCTATTACGACAGTTTTACTAAACATAAAAATTTTAGATGTACATTATTATTGAACACTAACGACAAAAACATGGTGTGATTTATCGGTTCAATTATTATCACCTGTGAATTCTTTAAAGGTGACGAAACTAAATATCCATTTATGAAATGTTCTTTTAGTAGAAGGCGGAAATGCAATGCTTTTTCAAATACCAAGCATGTATAATTTACAATTTTGTTTGTCGTCCTAGAGTATTATAAATTGTTGACGACTTAAAAAATCGTTTATTTGAAAAGTTCACCTTTATACTATTTTGCATATAGTTCAATACGTCTAAGAGTTCTTACAGTTGGAGCACGTATATTTACTGAATTTGACGCAGGTTTACGGAGAGAGGTACAAAAAGACATTTGACGAACATTGTGTATTTTTGTGTACATTTGATGAATTAAATTTCAAAAACTTTCTATTAAGGTTATTTATTCAGTTGCGCCATTTTGTTTTTCTATTTCCTACGAAAAACAAAGTGTAGCACTGTACTTCCATAGTTGTGAGCATTTTTGCATCTGAAAGATGTTATTCTTGTCCTGGGCAGATAAGATTTTTTTAGTGTCAGTAAAGTAAACAATTTTTAGCCAGAAGCTTTAATGAATTATTCTCTTGAGCCCTGGAGACAGAGTTAATTGAAAACATAGGTCCCAGTTGGGGTAGTGGTTGGGGTAGCTAATGTTGATATTCAAAGCATATATTTTGTAAATATGCATTATATATTCCAATACGACGGCTCTTAGCTCGTTTAGCATACCGAATTTAGCGCCAATTTGTTAAAAATAAGTTTCACTTTTACCTTCAGTTCACAACGCGTGTCTCCGCTATATTTAAGTTTTTGCAAAACTGAGCCGCTGTGTGAAGTTGACCACTTAAGCACGGGTTCGCACTTCATTCGCCGTAGTCGCACAAACAAGCCATTTATTTTTTGCATACTACGTAATTTTCTCTCATTTGCCAGCATTCGCCGCAGTAGTTGGAATAAGTACAACTACCACGGCCAATCAGATTTCGAAATACAATTTCAAATCGAGTTTTAGAATTTCAAAATGAAAACAAAGTTGATGAGAAAGAAAAGTTTAACTTTTTTGTGAAATTTTTAATTTAAACATTAAATATCTTATTATTAAGTATAATATTGAAAGTGCTGAAATGTGCTGAAATCGAGTAAAGTAACTATAACTGGTGGTACCGAACTAAAAATAAATGAATTATGCGCTAGTGCACTCCATTCTTTCATTCGCAACGAATAGATTTTTTGTATTCTTTTTATTCGAACGCCTAAGACGAATGACTGTGAACTCACCTTTACGAAAGATGGGCAATGTTGTGTACGAAGCGGTTCCAAAATGATGGTTACCACATGTATAAAGGTTTGACTTTACATTGGATGTGGCGTAATGAAACTCCTAAACAGCTATAGCCTCGTTTCCATGTTATTTGATTATTATAAAGATAACTTCACAACAATAAAATAAAGAGCCTTGACGGGGATAAAGCCTCCTCTCCAAGTTATTTACTAAGTTAATTAATTGCTAGTCTCGTTTCCATGCTATTCTGGTAATTATAACCAGAATATTTGCTGTGAGAACCTTTCATGGGGGAAGCCTTTTTCTCAAGTTGTTTACATGTGAAATTATCGCTACTAGAAACCATCCAGTCCAAATCTAATGGAACGGTTTCCATCTGCAAAACTGGTCAGCGGCAAAAAAGAGTACATAATTATCTGGTCTGTAAAATAAAACTACCACCCCAAACTCTACCCCAAACACTTTCCCAATTGGGGTACCCCATGTTTTCAATTAACCCAGTCGCAAAAGGTAGACAACAAGGAAAAGATAGTAAGGTCTTGAAAAAACTACAATCTGTTCAGTATGCCTCCGCTACCTAGATGCTTCGTCTGGGTATTCGGTATAAGTTTTGTAGGTTGTGTATTCCTACAAAACCACAGACTAAAATACTACTCCATACCGCCCAATTAATTCCCTGGTAGAGGAATCGATTAGTAAGTCGCCGTCATGAATTATGCGATATGATTTCTGCCTCAACTTTTCACTCAGAATGTTCATGTTTTGTTTTTGTATGAATATACAACCTACAAAAGCCCTACTACAACTCGATGAAACTCTCATCATCTTCGTCAGAGCCGCTAAGGTAGTGCTTACACTTTTCGTCCCTGTCTTTAGACGCTCCCTACCTTGATGATTGCTTTGAACTGATGGGAGACCTTTTTTCTTGAGGAAGTTGGTTCTGATTTCCCCTTCAAACACTTTCAGTTTATTTTTGATTTACTATGGCTTTCCAGCGTCTCTATCTTAATCCAGATCTGGGAGTACTTAGCCCAAAATTCGGGGTGGTCACCAAGATCCAATGGCATGGTTAACGCAGAACCCTCGCTATATTGAGATACACCATGTGAGTAGATATGTTTAGGAGTCTTTATTAACAACGGAGATATGTTGTCCTCCCATGGATTACGATACCCAATCACATATCTCTCGTCCTTTCCCTTGTTTGCAAGGATATAGTCGCTTAGGACCAGGTTTTCAACTAGCAACGGGTAAGGGAGAGACCTACATCATGGCATACGTTATACGTGATGTATTCTTGATAGCAGCCCCGGCAAAGCAATTTACCCATCCACTACAGTCTCTGACCACACTTGCATCTATCATACTCATTAAGTATGCGTTCACAATCATCACACTGCTCTTTCATCGCTTTATTCTAGCTTCTATTCTGAGTCAACAACCCAGGAAATGTTCACGCAGCTCTACAAATTTTCAAGATTTCTCTAGATCATGAACCGGTCTGGGAAATGCTTGAGCAAAGACGGATCCTCTGTAACAGCCTTGCTGAACATGTCTTGGATAATAAGATGATCTGGGACAAACTCTAGTATACTGGAATTCTCTGCAACAGCCTTGCTGCACATGTCTTCGCTCTTGAACTTATGTATATCAGATATATTCGAGTACCCAGGGATCCTCTGCAACAGCCTTGGTGCACATGCCTCTGCTCTTAAAAATGATTCTGGAACAAACTCTAGCATACGAGGTTTCTCTGCAACAGCCTTGTTGCAACATGACTTGGGTCTTGAGATGATCTGGAACATATAAGAACATAACAGGCCTTTCTGAAACAGCTTTGTTGCACATGTCTTGCGTCTTGAACTGATCCATAACATACCTGAACATATACAAGCATTTTTCAACAGCCTTGATACACCTGTCTTTAGTCTTGAACTGATCCGGGACACTCATTTTTGATAGCTACTCCAACTCCAACTAGAAAACGGCCAAGATTTGAGTAGGGACTTTCCTCTCTCTATTCAATTTCTGCATGATGTCGTTGGATGTCGTTAAATTCTAGGGAAGACTTTTTGGCGCATACGTCATTTTTTTGCCGATGTCAGAAGATTTAATAATTTATGATAATTTATGTTAATGACGTCACAGCTTTTGGAGTGGGAGCTGCGGAGCAGGTCGGAAGCGAGATTTGACCGTGAGAAATCCTACTACTACTTATAATCACATCTATATATACTGCATGCAGTAACTTTAAGCTAGCTAGCTAGTACCAAAGTAAAAAAGAAAATGTGATCCCTCCATTTTGTTATCTTAGCAGACCAGCTCACTTCAACGTGGCCATGTGTGGGACTTAAATCTAGCTATGTGAAGAATGGTCAAATACTAACAGTAAATGTTGTGAAATTATGTTCTTGGTAGATATATATAGCCTTAATATCTGCTAGTTTAAAGATTTTTAGGACATATTAAGCTGATTTCAACCTCGTCCCCAGGGGCTTTTGCCTTTTTGGCGATTGGAATTAAAATTATATCATAAGACTAATGCCAAAATTGGAATTTAGACGTTTAACCTTATTAAAGAAAACATTCAATCGATTTTGGGTTTTTTGTTATAACTTTGCAATCCTTGTTTAAGTAAAGTGTCTTTTTCAACTGTGTTATTGCTTGAGGTGGGGCTGTAGCAGTGAGAACTAGCAGTATTAATATTTGGAAACAACCTTTCAATGTTGACAATTCCTTGTAGTCGGTTCTAAACTCCGTACCCCTGAAATGTAAAGTGTTAGCTATTTTATATACACAACATACACATATAAGTAAATTTTTGTTTTTGTTGTACATAATATATATATATAATATCTGCCTGAATTTTAAGTAGTTTGGTAGCGAATTTTGTTTGATTATGTTTATAGTAATAATCTAGGACTTACAGAAGTTTGTAAGAGATATTTATGGTAAATATACCACTAGCAGGGGCGGATCTAGGATTTTTTTATGGTTAGGAAAAATTTGATAAATTTTTTGGCAAAGTAATATCAAGGGTTGTGGTGTTGTACGCGGTAAAGCGGGCGTTTTTGTGTTTTTACTGTTAAAGGAGCTAAAATCTTCACAAAAGTAAGGTAGTTACTAAATTAGTTATTAAGAATCCTTCTTTGAAACATGCAAAAGGAAAATGCGTCCGTTTAGTAAATTAGACTCGAAATAGGGTTAGTGTTGCCATAGTTCCTTTGAATGACATACAACACTGGTATTAAGTATCATCATCTAAGCATCTTTTTTACGTTTTACGCATTTAATACAAGTACAAGTAATCGCCGAGTTACAAATTCGGTAAGTTGGGGAGTTACTTTAGCTATCTCAAAATATGCAATAAGCCTATTAGCTAACAATACAACAAAAAAACAAGAAGCCGCTCGGCATTCCAACTGGAAGATATCGGCTATTACATAAATGAATATGAAACATTTTTTAAAATGCGAAGAAAAACGGTTTTTTAGAAACAACATTTTTTCTACAGACAGAAACCTAATGCTTCAAGGTTTGTGCATGCTTCTGAATTTTATTTACCATGTACAGCTCTCCGAAAGGGTCTGTTTTTGAAAACCCGCCACGTGTTTGTTACATAATAAGGCAAATCAAATTTTAGCTACGTTGCGGAACATATTTCAATACATTTCTTTTATAAACACAAGACGAAAAATATGCCGAAGTGCATGCTTTTGGTAAAAAAGTCGTCGAAATTTAAAATAAAAAAACTTGTAGCTAATTAACAACAACTAAAATATATAAGCTGCTCGGCCTAATGGCTAAGATCAAGTGCGTTAAAGCTTGGTTCTCACTATGGGCTAACGATGAGCTAACCATAGTACGCATAATGTGTTAGCCGATTTCAATTTTTGAGCTACGGGTACCTGATGTATTCGTTTCACGTTCACACTACGGTGCATCCTTAGCTCTTTTGTAGCCGAATCTAATGCGAGAAAGAATGAAAAAGAAAGATAGAAAGAAAGTCTTGTTATTATTACTACTTCGAAGAAGACGACGTAGCCTGGAAAGAAAGGAATTAACAAAATTATGAAAAGGAAACAACTTTTGGTCAGAAAGGCAGGGAAAATCTTTCACATTGAACGCCAACTTCTTCTTCTTCTTCTTCAAACGTCATTTTTTTAATTTTGTCAGCCATTTTAGTTTTAAAATAACCTTTCACAACAAAACATACAACTAATTTTTAAAAACATAAATCGCTTTGAGCACGATTTATGTCGGCTTCCTTTGAAGATTGCTGAAAGTGAGCTTATCTCACTGCTAAGCAGGTACTTTTACGTTCACTCTATGGGCTAAGGTCTTAGCGCGTCATGCACACTATGGTTAGCTCATCGTTAGCCCATAGTGAGAACCAAGCTTAACGGTCGCAAGATAAAAATATCATTCGCGAAAAAGTAGCCATAAACTGCATTGAGTCGCAAAGTGTTGATAAAGTCCGGAGTTTGCGGAAGAACGTCGGCCATTACAAGACTGGGATATCTCCCAGTAATTACTTATATTACAAGACAATTTTAGGAATAGATAGTCAACAGTAGTGCTACGTAGAAATATTGTTTGGAAAATTACAGCCTGTGTTAACAACCTGCAAATGTAAAAAGAAAAGCAGCATATAAAAGTATGAAAGCTTCCCAGTAGACTTACAGTGTAAGATAGCAAGAAAATCCAAGTTTTGAACTAATTAATTTAAGCTTTTGGCAGTACGATAAAATGGATCAATTTATACTGGATCAACAGACCCTGAAAACGAAGTATGCTACGAAGACTAAGAAGTGAGTGCATCCTCACAAGTCGTGCTGATCTATGTACGCCGTGTGACGTCACAAATCAACAAAATATGTACGAACCAAGTTGGCTTTTGTTCGCTAATGGGGGCGACCGTTCGTAATTATGGCATTTTGGGGACGAAATTTGGACATTATAAAATGCAAAAATTTTTATGCAATGTTGTATTCGTAATATGTAAGAAGGATTTCATTACATAAAAATATATATGTAGTTTTTTTCGTTAGTTCTCCTAAGAAAGGAAGAAGGAGTTCCTGCACTGTTTAATTTTTTTAAATTTGGTCCTCTACTATTTAGTTTAAAGGGCAGATAAGTACTACTATGTTGGACTTGTTTTTAATAGGGATGAAATCTGGCAACAACTGGAAAATAACTGGCTTTCCGAACGCTGTAGGCAAAACAGCAATAACATCACGCCCGTGCAATAAATATTCCAAACATTGAACTTGTTTGGGTTTGAAATAAAACGATGGAAAGTCGATATTCAATAAAGCTGTGTTTAGGCGTTGAAATACATGAACCACAGAATCCATCGCCGTGCAAGTAAAGGGGCGTGACTTGATGAGATTGCTTTTACTAGCCGCAGAAATTGTAACAGCGAGACAAAGTCATTAATTAGTTATAGAAACCAATATACCGGTTATGAAAAAACAGCCTGTAACTAAGGTCTTGTTTAGCCGCAACCTCGTTGCCAGGGCATTTTGCCTTGTTGATAAAGTTGATAGCGGCGAAAAGTTGAAAAGAATTGTTGGCCACTCCGTAGTAACGGCTCAGGGGCCACAAGCCCCTGGGGACGAGGTTGGTTTAGCCGTCAATCGTTTTGGGTGTTCACACACCTATTTTCAAACAATCAATAATGTACAAATTTTATCTTAATATATATACAAACACCCTAAACGTCGCAAACAATGTAGTTTTTCTTATCAATTAGATAAATCAAGAAAAGAAAAAAAAGTATAAAATTACAAAGTATAAAAGGAAATGAAAGGTCGATTTTGGCAAAAAAAAAGAGGACACTTGAAAACCGAACCACTATTATTATGAATTTTTTCTCCAAAAGCAAAACATTAGTGCCCATTCTCCCAGCCCATGAATTTGGCTATACAATATGTATTATTAGCAATTTTATTTTTGTGTCTTTTCTGGTGTCAAAAAATTAATTTTTACCCTCTCTATATTGAATAGCTAGATGTTAAAAAAAAATTCTAGTTTCGTATTTGTGGATTTGCGCATCTTTTTAGGAACGCGCGAAACACGCGGTTGTGATCAACACTACGAAAGTTTATTTCTGCAAAATAAATGGAATTCTGGAATCTGCAAAACTTTGTTCCTGTGAAAATTTCCCGCAATTTTTACTTCCAAAATTTTCGCAGTCATTTTGGTAGCGCAAAAGTATTTTTCCTTTATATTATACACACACACACCACACACACTTCGTGCCCAGCCGCTGCTGTATGCGACTAGCCTAATTATTATTTTTTTGTGTGTTGTTTACATAAGTGACCTCGGCCAGCGAAAATCCAATCATGGCGGGATCTCAAATAACATTTTCTCAAAAAGTTTTACAGGATTTAGCACAACATGAACTTTATACCAGCAACCTCCAGAGTTCCAGATTAATGCAACATAAAGATGGGATACTTTACATTTGGTCAGAACTTAAAAAATGTCTTTACACCAAACTATTTCATGGAATCACTAATGAGAGAGCCCAGTCAGTTGAAAACGAAAGTACAAGATTTCAGGTAATACGTGTTATCTATGTTATTTCAGGTAGTATTAATGTAGTTTTAATCTGTGTGATTTTTTTAATGTAAAGTAATGAAATAGTCAATCTAGTCAGGCAAAACCTGAAAATTATATATATAAAAAAACTTTATATATAGCTAGCTAGCTAGCTAGCTATATATATAGCTAGACCTTTTTGAATGTTTACATTTTCCGTGGTAAGCCCTTTTGGCTTTAAAATTGCGTGGCAGGCAAAAAGATGTGGGCGCTATGTGAAGTGAGGTCCTTTTTAGTCTGTTTCTTTGCACAAAGGTATCATTACGACTTTATATATAAATATATGCCAATCAGAAGTTAGGGGCCGTCGACAAACAGTTTTCGTCTCTGTTAAGGCCACCATCAAAAATATGTTATGTTCGCGTCCTGAAGACTCCGCAAAAATGAGTCGGTCGGTCGGTCGGGCGTATTTTTTCCCGGTATTTTCGGATGGGGGCAAAATTCGTTCCCAGGGCCAAAAAACAGTATAGCGCCACTCGACAGACCCTTTTTTCGCCGCTCTGTCTGTAAACTTGCCATGAGTACCCTAAAGATATTAATTTTTACTGGAATTAATTTTCGCGAGTTTTTGGGAAAATTAGTTCTCACGAATTTTTTTTTCAAATATATCTCGCAACACTGCGAAAGTTTATTTCTGCAAAATAAATGGAATTCTGGAATCTGCAAAACTTTGTTCCTGTGAAAATTTCCCGCAATTTTTACTTCCAAAATTTTCGCAGTCATTTTGGTAGCGCAAAAGTATTTTTCCTTTATATTATACACACACACACCACACACACTTCGTGCCCAGCCGCTGCTGTATGCGACTAGCCTAATTATTATTTTTTTGTGTGTTGTTTACATAAGTGACCTCGGCCAGCGAAAATCCAATCATGGCGGGATCTCAAATAACATTTTCTCAAAAAGTTTTACAGGATTTAGCACAACATGAACTTTATACCAGCAACCTCCAGAGTTCCAGATTAATGCAACATAAAGATGGGATACTTTACATTTGGTCAGAACTTAAAAAATGTCTTTACACCAAACTATTTCATGGAATCACTAATGAGAGAGCCCAGTCAGTTGAAAACGAAAGTACAAGATTTCAGGTAATACGTGTTATCTATGTTATTTCAGGTAGTATTAATGTAGTTTTAATCTGTGTGATTTTTTTAATGTAAAGTAATGAAATAGTCAATCTAGTCAGGCAAAATCTGAAAATTATATATATAAAAAAACTTTATATATAGCTAGCTAGCTAGCTAGCTATATATATAGCTAGACCTTTTTGAATGTTTACATTTTCCGTGGTAAGCCCTTTGGGCTTTAAAAATTGCGTGGCAGGCAAAAAGATGTGGGCGCTATGTGAAGTGAGGTCCTTTTTAGTCTGTTTCTTTGCACAAAGGTATCATTACGACTTTATATATAAATATATGCCAATCAGAAGTTAGGGGCCGTCGACAAACAGTTTTCGTCTCTGTTAACGGCAAATTGGCCGCTAGACTCATACCCTCCTTCCCCCTGCCCCTTAACGGCAAGCCCATTTCTCCTACGTTAGTTTTCGTCTCCGTTAACGGCAAATTTTCCGTTAAATAGAATTCCATTTTCCAGCAAGCTTCCTAGTTTTTTGTGTAAAATTTTATTTTGACAACGAAGACGATAAAATAAGTATTACTAGAAATGGTGATTTCTCATACCCTGAAAAAATCAACTTAGAGAGGTTGTTGCGAAATACCATGTTTAATCCCTTGACCATTTGGAACGTTTCAATAGAATGATTCGTTTCAAAGAAGCAAAGCCTGGTTTCTATTTCGTGGATACAACCCTTACATATTAAATAAGTAAGAGCCTAGATAACAAGACGCTTGAAGTTTTTCTTGAAGAAACCACTGTACTGCTTTCATACGCGGAGAAGATATTCTTTTTCGCTGAAGAATTTTATAGTTTTGATACGGCATCTCGATAGGCATAAATTCACTATGTCGATTATATATATACTTTTGTTGTTGGGGAAAATTTTTCGAATTTTCAAGAATTGAAAACAAAATTGGATACATACAAAGAGAAGAATTTCGTTGATGTCTACGTTAGAGATAGTCGAACTGTTAAGGCTTCACAAAAAAGATTGACGAAAATAATAAAACCTGAGCTTCAGTACTATGAATTAAAATATGCTTGTGTTCATGGTGGAAGAAAATTCAAAGGAAGAGGCTCTGGACAACGAGCTGTTCAGTACGTATTTTGTTTACATTAATTGGCGACCCTGTTCCCAGACCTCCTTATTACTGTGTTCTATAAAACTGATTTTTTTATATTTCTTTTAGTACTATAAAGCAAGACTGCAAGTTTTCGCTCGCTTTGCGAGTAGATGAGTCTGGACAATTTTTAGAAGTCAAAGAATTTCATGCAGACCATAATCACGAATTAAATAGGGTAGGCAATTCTAATCATCACTTATCCGAGACTCATCTACCTTTATCAATAGTTATATAGTTTCATTGAATATATAACAAGATTACAATGATAATATGAATTATTATTTGCATTTTTTTGTTACTTCTAGGAGCTTTACAGGCATTTACCTAACCAAGAAAGCTAAATGACGATTAAAAAGAAAAGGTCCTGAAGATGGATGTCAACAAAAAAGTGCTGCAAGCAAAAAATTATGTCCGAAACGAAGAAGGTTATTTTGCTGAAAGATATCTCTAATATGGATCAGGAAGCAAAGAAAGGGAAATGCCGCAATGATTTAGATGAAATTGCAACTGTGGTTACGTGATAAATACAGTAAGTGACGATTATCTACAGCCCTGTCCCTTTGCTTTTATTTTGAGGCCGTCGTTAAGGTTAAAAACGACGTCATTAGCACGCCGTGCTCACTGAGATAGTATTTTGTGTGTTTACCATTCCTCACATTTTTCTAAGATTCCTCAGTTCATTTTATGCGGTGACGTTAACGACAATTTCAAGGGTTTATTTTTTCAAGAATGAGGAATGAAGGATGCGTATGAAGCATATCCAGAATTGATTTGTGTTGACGCTACCTATAAACTAACTGAGCTAAGAATTCCCAGTTTACATCATGTTAGTGGAAGATTCGATGGGCAAAGTGAAATTGTTGGAGTGGCGCTTCTTGCTATGGAAGATAAGGAAACATTGTCCTGGTTTTTGGAAACTTTTAAACAAAACAATCCTTCTTCAGAGAATCTTTGTGTGGTTATGGCGGACAAGGATTTGAATGAAAGAGAACTAATAAAAGTTACATTTCCTGGTGTAAAAATATTAATATGTCTCTTCCACACATTAAAGGCATTTAAAAGAGAAGTCACTGTCGCGGAAAATGGGCGTTACTCAAGCGAAAGTTGAATCACTGTTGTCCCTCTTTCAACAAATGGCGTATGCTAACACAGAGAAGGAATATCAGGCCTTGAAAATCAACTTTTTTGAAATTGCACCAATTCAATTGAGATCTTATTTCAACGAGAGCTGGGATGATATTCATGAGGAATGGGTCCTGGGCGATAAATCAAAAGGGGCAATTTTTTCAATTCGACCAACAATCGTTTAGAGAGTTTTGAACGCAAAGTTAAAGAGCGTGATACATTTATATAATTCTCTGGAAGATTTTGTTGATCGTTTTTTTGTAATTCTGGCTACTCTTCGGGTTGAACGAGATCACAGAGCCGCAAATTCGTTTCAACGAAAACTTGTGATTGTCACATCCAGTTACCAGTGTGGAAAGGCAGTACTCTGAGCTTCTCACAAGTTACGCATCGTCCTTCGTTTTAAAACAACTCAAAATGTCGACAAACATATCTAGAATGAAAAGTAGTACACAGAATGGGGAATATAATTTTGAAAAGTCAAAAGATGAAGTGTTATCTGTTACAGCAAAAAAATGTTCGTGCTGTTTTTTTCAATTCCATGTTGTTACCTTGTCGGCATATTTTCGCACTCCGTCGACAATTAGATATTAATCTTTTGATGGTGATCTGGTGTGCACAGAGATGGAAGTCGCTTTATTATAGAAAAAAGTGTAGGCTGTTTCGAGATGACGGAATTTCATCAACCGTAAACTACGATCATCAAACTATACAACCATCGGCTGTTTTGACAGAAATGAAAAGATTTCGCGTGACACAATTAATAACCAATAAGGTGGCTGACGTTGTATCCGAGCAGACAGGTGCTATTTTTGATCATCAGGTTGAGCAATTAAAAACATTGCTTGACCTTTGGGGAAATGGAAAAGAAGTTTTAATCGCAGAACTCAATGAACAAAGTATGATACGTTTAACTATGTTCTTGTTTAAAATCTGTGCTATTGAAATAACTACATTGTAGTGTAGTGTACGTACTATTCAACAAAGCAATCACAGCTCTTATTACTGCTGAGTTTTGATCTCTATTTTTTTACAACTGTGTAATTAAAAATATAATATTGATTCTTGAATACTCAGGTGTTATTAATCAACCAAAGAAGCTGTCGTCAATCACATCGTCTTTTTCATCAACCATATCAGTTCCTCCTGCTGCTACCACAAACAAGCTATCGTCGTCTGTTTCGTCAACTATATCAGTTCCTCCTGCTGCTACTACAAACAAGCTATCGTTGTCTGTTTCGTCAACTATATCAGTTTCTCCTGCTGCTACCACAAACAAGCTATCGTCGTCTGTTTCGTCAACTATATCAGTTCCTCCTGCTGCTACCACAACAAGCTATCGTCGTCTGTTTCGTCAACTACAGTACAGTCTGAATGTAATCTACCGCGTACACGCTAATATAACACCTTTGCGTGGAGGACGACAGTCGTTTGTCTTTTGTTATAATTAAATCCCTTAAGGGTTTTGCGAGTTTATATTTGCGTGTTAAAAAACAATGCGCTCGCAAAGAAATATTGAGCAATTATATTTCTTGTAATAGCGAGATGCATTGTGTAAATGTATTGATAGCTATTCCCTTAAGTATTAGCGTGAAGTAATTAAATAATAAAAATCTTTCGCGAAGTTTTATAATACATTGCGCGAGAATGTATTGTTGATTTAATTACTTAAAAAGATTCCAGCGCGTTAATTTAAGAAAACATATGAGAAGCATTGTTCACAACTACTTACGCTTTTCGTTATAAACTTTTAAAAATGCGATCTAAAAAAACATTTCTATCGCCGCTTTTCGTTTATAAACTTTTAAAATGCGATCTAAAAAAAACATTTCTATCGCCGCTTTTTCGTTTATAAACTTTTAAAATGGGATCTTAAAAAACATTTCTATCGCCGCTTTTCGTTTATAAACTTTTAAAATGCAATCTAAAAAAACTTTTCTATCGCCGCTTTTCGTTTATAAACTTTTAAAATGCGATCTAAAAAACATTTCTTACGCCGCTTTTCGTTTATAAACTTTTAAAATGCGATCTAAAAAAACTTTCTATCGCCGCTTTTCGTTTATAAACTTTTAAAATGCGATCTAAAAAAACATTTCTATCCACCGCTTTTCGTTTATAAACTTTTAAAATGCGATCTAAAAAAACATTTCTATCGGGCCGCTTTTCGTTTTTAAACTTTTAAAATGCGATCTAAAAAAACATTTCTATCGCCGCTTTTCGTTTATAACTTTTTAAAATGCGATCTAAAAAACATCCTTGTGGAGATAACTTTTATATTTAATTACTGCAATTAAAAATTTCAAAAGAGTTCGCGCAAAATAGATTGCTAAAATTGATCTTGCAACCTATTGTGATTTAAACAATCGATCGCGTGGGGTCATTGTTTATCAGCGAGGCAATTATTTTCCTAAAAAAACAAAAGCTAATCGCGATGTTATTGTTCTGTGTAACTACTCATGCGAGTTTCGCGTACGCGGTAGATTACATTCAGACTGTACTGTATATCAGTTCCTCCTGCTGCTACTACAAACAAGTTATCGTTGTCTGTTTCGTAAACTATATCAGTTTCTCCTGCTGCTACCACAAACAAGCTATCGTCGTCTGTTTCGTCAACTATATCAGTTCCTCCTGCTGCTACCACAAACAAGCTATCGTCGTCTGTTTCGTCAACTATATCAGTTCCTCCTGCTGCTACTAAAACAAGCTATCGTTGTCTGTTTCGTCAACTATATCAGTTTCTCCTGCTACTACTACAGTTACAGGTGAATTTACTTCCTTAAGAAAATAGGCATTAGCTAAAACAACAGCAGCAAAAAATGTATCTTCATCCTAATTACTTTAATTTCATTTTTTAGATAACAAATTGAAGTTGAACATAAGAATGCCACCAAGATTCGTGATGAAAGGAAGACCAAAAGGAATAAGCCAGACTGTCATAGGGTTCCAGCGAAGGAAGAAAGGCGAGACGAAGCTTCTGGCGTTCTGCAAAACGCATATTTCGACAAAAAAAAGATTATCCTTTCGTGGTTTGTTGGACTACAACGAGCATCAGACGTTGTTAAAGAAAGTGAAAAGATCAGCGTCAAGGACATAGAAGGGTACGACACTTCGCTGACAAACGCTGTTCTTGATGAAAGTGTCGATCTTCCAATAGTAAGACGATATTGTGACGAGCTTGCTTGGAAGAAAGTGGAAGATATGGTGGCTAAACGAAGGAGAAAGCCAAATTGGAGGTGCACAACGTGTCAGCATTCTTTAGATGGTCACAGCATATGTTGTGATAGATGCTTGCAATGGCAGCATCTTGAATGCGCTAACTTGTCTTCAAGACCAAAAGCAACATACTGGTTTTGTAAAATGTGCAAGCTAACGCATCAAGCAGGTAAAGTTTTTGTTAGTAACGTGAACGTGTAATATCACGTTTTAGTTTTTTTTTCCTCTACTGTTTTCAGTCGTTCCGGTAATGTTTACTTCGCATCATTAATATTTATTTTTGACCTAATTAAGTCAAAGTGTGGCGAAGAAGAAGAAGAGACGTTACTGTCCACAGGCATAAAACGTCATAATAACTTTTTAAAAGTTGAAGTCGCAACAGACGAAATGACGATTAAAGAACCCTCGTTGAAGAAAAAGTGTGAAAAAATTGGTAATGTAAAGAAAAATTTAAACCATAAAATGCTTACCTTAACTAGATTTAAAACATTTGTTATCTGAAAACCTTTTTATATTGTTTATAGCATTATGCCTTTAGATACAAACGTAGAGGAAGAGGAAAAAATCAAAAGACTAGGAATTACAAAGTTTTGCAAAAATCATTTCCCTGATTTAATCAAGGCTGAATTGTGGCTAGCGGAAAACTCCTCGTTATTGGAGAAACAGCCCATAAGGCCACTAGTATTAACCGGTGAAGACAAAGAATTACAGCAAAATGTATTAAAAGCACTAAGAGACCCAATGGAATTTGAAGATGACGACGAATACACACAAAGTCGTGAATATTTAATGGAGCATGCTGGATATCAGTTTTTTTCATCCAAAGATACCCAAACTGCTCTTAACATATTAAGAGATGAAAAAGGTATAGACATAATGGCGCCTTTCTAGTCGCCTGGTCGCTACGAACGGAGCTTCTTACAATTTTAGAGTTCTAAACTCCAGTCAAGTTTAAACAAGCAAAAATTCCGTTATGTTTATACCTTTTAACCAATTGTTGTTTGCGAACTTATATTTGTTTATTATATATATATTTTACTCGATTGATTGCTAAAACAACGAACTTTGTAGATTGTTTTTTCACAAAAAGGAACAGTAGTTGTCGTTGCATAAAACACGTTATTTTCCCTTACTTTATTTTGATAATCCTCGTCCGAAAAGGCAACAAAGAAAGCTAGGAATGAAGTTAAGATCATGTACCGGTGCACTAGATTTACAAATATGGGGTCCGGTAGTAAAGTTTCATTACCGGTGCAACAGTTCTTAAATCTACGAATCCGGTACCGGTTCAGTAGTTTTTCGATGTACGATTCCGGTACCGGTGCAGCAGACACTTCGTATAATTAAAATGGTTGCAATACTTGGCGACTTATTGGCTGCTTCAAACATCACCATGTACTTTTTCTATTGCTCAAAAAACAGATACAACATTAGGAAAATAGATTAACAAAGTGGATCTGTGGAGGTGAGCACACGTGGCAATCAAAATTTTTACTTAAAATTATCCTTCAGCCTGTCTAGTTTTGTAATAATATAGGTAGTTTTGTTTTTAATGAATGATCACAAAGATAACAATAGATTAAATTGTTATATCCCACCTATAATAATAATAATAATAAATATTTAACGTGACTAGCCCAGAAAATCACAAAAACCTATAGTTAGTAGATTGTTTCCACTGGGGGCCACTACCACTACCTATGGCGCAGTAGCTTAGTGGTTATAACTCTCGTACTTTGTGCAGGAAACTGGAGTTGCCCCAAAGTAAATTGAGTTTCAGAATATCTAATCTGTCCCATGTCTGGTTATATAACTTCATGAGTACACTCTTCCTGCAGTACTTTAAGGGAAGAAACTTTTGCTGTATCAAAACAACTGTGAAATTTTCACAGGAATAATCTTTTGGAGTTCAGCAACTTAGGCATGTTTTGCCAAAGAAACTTCTTTGTAACAAATAAGGTTAAATTGCCACAGAATTTTTTTTTTTTTAAATATGCTCTTCGTCGATGAGGGTCACACTGACTTGTGACATGGTTCAAAATGGTCTTCCATCAGCCGAGCATAACAGTGGCAACATTAGGGGCGGTTGACATTAATGTTCCATGGCTGCTTTTAAAAACTATTATTACGAAAGTGCAGCGCAATTGAGAAGTAAAGACCTCGGGACAAGGTTAGCATGCTCTAAATTCAAAACTGGTTTACCTCCCATTTTCGTATCTAAATGCAGTTACAACAAAACACGCTGTGTTGATGTTTACGCTACATATTGAAAAAATATCAGAAGAAAAGCAACTTTAATCAGCCATAATTTCTGTCTCGTATTGTATCGTGGAATGCATTAAAGCAGTGTTCTTCAAAATGCTTCAAAAATTGCTTTGGCAATTCTTTTTTAATTGATTTTTTTAAATCTGTTGTTAATGAGATTAATGAAGATACAGTACTTATTTCTATCATACTCATTGAGCAATCTACCCGCACAGCTGCCGCATGTTATAGATGAGTAAATTTCACTTGTTTCTTTTTAAATAAACCTCTGCACAGCACCTTTTCCTTACTATATATAATAATTTTTTTCGTCTTATTGCTCTGCTATGTGAGTATATCATGTTGAATTGATTTGTTAAAACAAAATCATTCATACAGAGTCGATCTCTGTATGTTGGTTGGAAAATTTGATTCAGAACTTTTTTCAACTGTTGCAAAGGATATTAATTATTTTTTGGGCTATGGAGTCATTAAAATTCAAGTGGATGGAAAGTCATTAATTTGGCAAAGTCGTAAATCCTTAGTAATAGGGTCACGCTGCACAAAAAAGGGCTGGGATAGTTTGATTTTTTATGAAGGAAAGTGAACTAGCGATTAAGCAGCAAGAAATATAAGTATTTAAACGCTTAAGTTACAAACTTTTAACCAAAAAATGGTATTCTAATTTGGAATACTCTTGCAAATCTTTTCAGCTATATAAATCAAGCTTGTAAAAGTAGCTCGGGATCTATCATCTTTTTACATTTTAAGTCTCTGAAATTTAAAAATGATTCATTTCAGTTTCAAATAAAATGTAAAACATATTAAAACAAGCAACATACACCACAATTTCCATATATACCACACTAAATTTTTGACGCTTGTCATGGAAATTCCAAAAGACATTGCAGTGTGGTTTCTTAAGGATACTGTAATTGTATAAATATAATTTTTTTACAAAAAAATTTTATTTTCAAAAATATGTGGAGTTTGATATTCTCTACCAACTTATAAATTTTTAATGAGTTGTCGGTAGTTTGCTTAACACCTTCTGCACATCTTTGATTAGGCTATTGTTGTAAAGGTCAGGTTGCAAAAAAACTCTTTTACGAGGAATTTTAGATGTTCGTTTTTCACGATGTATACATGACTTAAAATGTCCGAAACTCCCCTCCACGATGGAGAAACTCAACAAAACTTTGCACACGTGCTCATCGATACCTGCTGCAAATGACTTTGTCACATTTTATGTATATTTTGATTATTTAAAGAAAAAGACAGGTTAAAACACAAAAGAGCAAGCAAAAATTCATTTTTTCACAAATTTTTAAATAAAAAACGAACGACGCGCTTTTTCGAAAAAATGTGACAAAGTATTGTTGCTATGGTAATGCTAAAGTGATTGATAAATATGACGCAGAAAACAAATAAAACGGAGGGGAGTTTCGGACGTTTTAGTGAAAAACAAAGATGTGGATTTATTACCTGGAGCTACCTGGAAAAAAAATTAAATTTCATATTTATATTATCCTATTGACAATTTAATTTGCTTTTATATTCAATAAATAATTTTGAAGAAAAAAACATAGTTTTTGAGAAATGATGAATATACTGAATGTGTGTCTATACCCTTACAGTATCCTTAATCTTTTTCATCTTATCTTAATTTTTTTCATAGAATAAAATCTTCAACAAATTAAAATCCATAAGTTAATCTCTGAGTAATTTGCATTCTAAAATATCTAACACATGTATGTAATATGAAATTGAAAATAGATCAAGAACTTTCAGTCAAGGCTACCATTAAATTTTTTTGGAATATTCTGTAATTAACAGCTTTTGAATTTATAGTGCTTTTCACCCCACACTCAAGTACCATAAAAAATTTTAAAGAATTTGTTTTTACAAAACTCTTTTTAACTTTGACTATAAAACTAGCAAAAGAAGTCTGTATTATGTGTCATGCTCACATAATAGATCCTAGTTATCACAATTTCCTAATGGAGTCATGCTACATGTTTTATCAAGGCAATTGTTCAAAAACAAACCTGAGTTTTGATCGAGAAAAAAGATGTTGAATATTGTATATTCGAATCTTATATGCAAACCAACTTATAAAGCAGTTGCTAAAGACTTTTCTTTACATGATTTTTGGTAAAAAGAAAGATAAGAAAAAGGACAGAATGTTCAGTAGAGTAAGTGATCAGTATTACACATTTTAAAAGATATAAAATACTCCAACATTCCTTATCCCTTATCAAAGAATTGTTGCTCAGCTGATGATAGAAATTCAAATTAAGGTGCATGTTGCATGTATGCAAATATGTTATGTATGCAAATATGTTATGGTAATCTGTTTTGATTTCTTTATATTAGTTGATAAGCAACCTGTTCCAAAACGTTGCATTACAGTATGTGCAATAAATTTAGTTTAACTAATAGGAAATAAATAGTATAGTTGCTAATTTCTTTTTAGACTTTAGTCTGCTCTACACCTCCATATTTCGAAGTGACTGACATCAAGATAAATCCTTCTGGACAGGATCTTCTCCTTTTTGGTATCCGTGGTGTTGGATTTGTAGAATTACCAAGACGATGGGGAGAGGCTGGTTTGTTTGAGGATGGAAAAGATATTTTACATTGTCGGTGCGTTTATTTATTTTTTTGTGTCATTTTGTTTATATATATATTCCTTAATAGGGTATTTTGTGTGAGCCTTTACTTTGAAGTGGATTTGCAATGCTTGTATCGGAATTATGATGCTGACATAGTGTTGGTTATGTACTTTTATTTTTCAATTTGTTCAGGCTGACATTACTTGATGATTCTTTTTTTTCGCATCATGTATCAATCAAAATACTTGAAGCAGCATGGTATCCTGGAGGTCTTAATAATAAGATTATCGTCCTTACAAATGAGAACTGCTTAAGGTAAAAATGGAGACTTGTGTTTTGCAATTGGTTGTACAGTACTATTTTCCACATCACTTTGCCATCAAAAAAAAGAAGCATAAGTTGATCATAAATTTCCATGTTAGCTATAATATCAAGCAAGGCAATATTTTTATACCAAGTTTGTGGACACTGAAAGCTTTTGGAAAGACAACTTTGTACTATATTGTTCGCATTTTAATACTAAAATTTCCATTTACTGGTACTTTTAATCATCTGAAACATTTAATATGAATTTACAAGATGTTAAAATAATTATAATTTCTTTTTATTTCAGGTTCTATGACATTTCATCACCTGATAAGCTAATACTACGATTTCCTCTATTTGGCGTTTTGCACCATAATGTTGGAACTGTGACATCTAACATATCGAGTGCATTGGGAGATGATGCTGTGGATTTTGATGTTGGCGAATCTGTGTGTGATAAACGGGGAGTTGTAACAAATAGTATCTTTGTTCTGCAAGAAACTGGAGATGTTTGGACTGTTTACGGTAAATTCACTCATAACAGGTATGTTTTAAATGTTATGCTTGGAAACAGTTTGAATTTAAGAAAAACATGTTTTTATGATCTTTATGTGTGCGCTGAATGATTTATTCTATATATTTTGTCCCAGAATAAAACAAATTTTCGTCCAGCTACTTCTTGGTTTCTTTGCAAAAATTAATGTACTTAACAACTAACTCTCTGTTTCACGACAAATGTTTTGTTAAGCTTAAGAAGATGCAACAATAATTAAAAATAGGAGATAACATTTCAACACATTATAAGAAAATCTGTTGAATGTATCAAATTAGCAAGAAGTAGTATACACATCAATGAAGTGCATAAATAGGATATAGGATGAACTCCTATCCTAGGAAGGAAGTACTTTTTAATTTCGATTGATTTTAAAAGTATTGATTCCTGCTTACTCATTAATTGTTATTATTTGACCATTTTTGTGTGAGTGTAAATTTGCCTTTAGTCTGCTAAACCTCTTGTTTTGTGCATTATGTTTGACTTTGCTCAGTAAAAACTCCTATCTATCCTAGTCTTTCTTTTTGGTGATCATTAGCTCTGTCTGTGGAGTACTCAATTAATATCCAAGAGGTGGTTGTCCACCTTTGTTGTTCCACCTGGCAACAATTAACAGGGTATATCCCACAAAGTTGCGAGGCTAACCACATAGAATATACATCACTACTTGTTTGTATATTAGACTGCAAGTTTACGAAGAAGGACCACTGATAATCAATCCACCTTCTCTTGACAACTATGGTTGTAATTATTGTTCCTTGATCTGTCTTCCATCTGTTCCGCCAACAGTAGTTATTGGAACTCAGAGTGGATCTATCTATCATTGTTTACTGCTGCAAGAAGACAGAAATGGATTTGAGGTAATCTTATTGTTTAAATTTTGTTATTTTTGTTGCCAAAACATGTTTCCATTTTACCCTAAATTTTTTGCAATTTAACCATGACAAAAAATTGTTTTGTTTGCTTTTTGGACCTACCAGGTACAGGTGAGATCCTATAAAATGACCTGTGTCCGTCCGTCTGTTATCACCTTTACTCAGAATTGGATTTTTAATTTGCACAAAGATAGAAAACAATAGACCCTCAAATGTGACGAAGTCAGTTTTTTTAGAAAAAATCTTATTGGCTCAAAAATGGCAGATTTATGCGCAAAATGAGCCAAAATACGTTTTTTACGACATTCCTCAGGATTGGATTATTAGTTTTTCTGATTTTTTGCACAATGCCCTTTTAAAAAAAAAATTATATTGGCTCAACAAACCCCGTTTTATGTGCAAAATCAGCCGGTAAAAAAAACTGTATTTCTCAGGATTGGATCATTAGTTTTTCTGATGTTTTACGCAATGACAGGGAACAATAGACCTTTGGATGTGATGAAGTCATTCTTCTGAAAAAAAATCTTATCAGCTCAAAAATGGCGGATTTATCTACAAAATGAGCAAAAAGGATCCTAAAATATGTTTTTAGGACATTTCTCATGATTGGATCATTAGTTTATAATCTGATTTTTCACACAAAGATGAGAACAATTGACCCTCAAATGTGATAAGTCAGTTTTTTAAGAATTGTATTTTTTGGCCCAATGATTGAGATTTGTGCGCAAAGTGAGTCAAAATGGTTCAAAAGTACGGATTTTGGAACTTTTCTGAGGAATTGGGTTATTTGTTTTTTCTGATGTTTTAAATCCAGGTAGATCCATTGAAGTTTCGCTTATTTACACTTGTGAGTGCTGTATTTAAGTTGTGCAAGTATGATAGACTGCCCATATTCACATTTTGCTATGTATGTATGTATATCTGCATGTATAGAAAATTAAAATTCACACAATTTGCTCTTGTTTTTTATTAATGCTTGACACATAAACCTGGGATTACATTATTTTCATATTTTGCAAGTAGTTTAAAAAATAGTTAAAAATATCTCTGGTATATATATAAGTGCAGGTTATAGAGTGGTGCAGGTATGTAATTTGATGAGTTTGTTATTCTTAGGTAGACAATAGTGAGATTCAAAGTACACCTCACATAAAATGCTTAAGGTGTTTTTTATATTTGCTGCATAAATCTGATGGCTTTGTTTTTGTGTTTCTTGTTGTTTTTCATTTATGTTTAGTACTAACAAAACAACTTCCTGAAGATCCAAAACATTTTCTAACACGTGCGTCACAAAAAAAATCAATACGGTGGACCGTATTGATTTTTTTTGACGAATCTCTAGGATTGTGTAATTTAAAGACCACGAACCTAATTCCAGTTTGCGTCATGTTGAAAAAAAAACTTTGCTCAAATTTTAGTATCTGAAGAATAAATCAAAAAATAAAACAATTAATTTACTTTTAGTTTTAATTATACTTTAAATCTAGTCATGCTAGAGAATAGGGTTAAAAATGTATTGTTTTTAAATGGAAAAAATCTTTTTAAATTACCCACCTGGGTAGTAAAATAAAATCTAAAAAGTTATGCAGAAAGTTTATACAGAAGTGGCTTTTGTTTTTAAATTTGTTTCATGAAAAGATTAGAAATGCCTTGAACAAAACTGCTTTTTTATTTACGTATTTTGAAACGTAAATCGGTTAACTTGTGTTTAGAAAGATTATTTAAATAAGATCAATATAAAATTATTTTTCATTTGAACATTATTATATTTTATCTGAGACAAGGAAGGTAAGACTAATAGAGTCGCTAGCTGAACTACTCTGTCTTGTGTTTGGGGTTCACAAGTTTAAACAACCCCAATTCGTCTCCAGCATGTAAAAAATAATGACACAGAAGTAGAAAAAAAATGCAACCACACGCCACCGCATGCCATAAAAGTTCTTGACATGCAGGGTTTGAATTAGCAGGGTGCTATTTGCAATTTGTGAATCAAAATGCTGTTTTTGCGAATCATTCTACAAAAAAAAAATTAAAATTGCAAATCCCATTTTTTCATCAATTGTTTCTATGACCTATTTTTATATTGGTTGTTTTAATAAAATAACCATTACCAAGGGATCAATGGCATGTGACCTACAGTCCTTCCCGACCGCAGCTGCAAGGAGGTTTTCTCTACAATCAGGACATTTTTGCGAACCAACTTTATATTTCTAATTCGAACCCTGGCATGTGAACATTGCACGCCAAAATATTCTGAAATTAGTATGGCATGCGAAAGACCACACAACATCATTTTTCTTTCTGATGTGGCATGTTAACTGAAATTTTTTCTAAATTAAATGCTGGTTATACGACAGTGCAGGTTATCTAACAAACTTAGCTCAAAGCCCTGGGGCGCAGGTTCATAGACGGGTTATACAACTACCTAGAAAATAAATGTGTTAATTTCTACAACTTTCAGAGAATATAGGTGTACCTCCGAAAATATATTTTAGCTTCTTTGTTTAATTGATCAACTTTTTTGCATAGGACGAAGACAGTGCAGTGTTTGACAATCATACTGTTGAGCAGTTGTTTGTGTATGAGTCGGTTGAATTGGAACAGAATTTTCTTTATCGAGTTGAAGATGATAATATGCAACCACAAAGTGAAGCAAAAAGCCAGAAACTCCAACTCATCAGCAGTAAGTTTGTTTCTATGATAGCAGGTTAGCGTAATAGGCTAGGTTGAAATTTATTGCATTAATTTTATGTGTCAGATCAAATTTAGGAAGCATTAAACACATTAATGTAAGAGGAGTATTTTACCAAGCTTGGTTCTCTCATATTATTCAAGACAAATAAATAGGATTTTTTTTACTAATGAGCTAAAGTAAAAAAGCAATACGCACTGCACTTCATGACGTTTCAGCTGTTCGACGGCCATTTTCAAGTATACAAGTCCTAATACAATATGTTTAAATATACAATAATATGGTATGATTGTATCGTACGATATAAACTTATCCCAAGGGAGGAAGTCAATTATCTGAAAATAGAAATATGGCATAGACACAATATTTCTATTTAGAATTGGCTTGTCCATACAGATCAACAGACTCTCCTTTAACTCCAAATCAAAATTATTAGTAGCGGTGGAGAGTATAGAAAAGTTCTATTTTTATTAGCTCTATTTTTAAAGAAAACTACATGCTCCAGAACAGCACTATGATTTTGAGCTATGACAGTTTTTCCAGTCAAGGCAGAAAACACATATGTTCGCAGGCTCTTACTTTCAAATGTTGCATAGTCTTACCGTAATAGATAGCATTGCAGCCGTCGCACTTATATATTATATACACGACTTTTGAACGTGGAGCCCTTGAAGGACAGTCCTTAAAACGGGAAAAATCGCCAATTCTAGAACCAGATTTGAAAACAACCCCAGCTTACAACATTTAACATTTAGCAGTGTTTATACTAATTATATAGTAGTTTTTTGCCAGATGAATACAAAACTGTTTTTTTTTACATTGATTTTCTGAATCTTCAAAATTGTTTCAAATTTTTCAAATTTTCATTTGGAAATGCAGGATCTTAGAAACATACTGTTAAACAATGACTATCCCACAAGCCTCATCGATCGATGTATTAAGTCATTCCTCGATAGAATGATTCAAGATAAAAAAGTTTTCATCACCATGCCTAAGCTATAGAAGTTTATTTTAACATACTTGGTAAATTATCCTTGAAACTGCGATCTCGTTAAACCAACACATTTGATGAGTATTTTTTTATTACTTCTCAAAGGCTGATCTTATGTTAAATAAAACTTCCCAATCTATTGAGACTCTTAAATCAAAAAACACAAATTAATAATCTGAGAATATTACTGCAAATGTTTTTCAAATCAATCCTGTAATTTGTTAGTATTAAAATTTACGAATAAAGTTCAATTCACACTGAAAACACAGTTCTCTCTGCGGCAAAGCACCTCAATGTTCATACATCTTTCAAAATACTTTATATATTTTTGTATTCCAGAATAACAATGAAAAATTTACATACCAACATGCAAAAAAAACAAAACATGAACAAACGTTTTGAATCAATCCAAATTTTAAATCATGCAGCACACCAAAAGTGAGCATACGTCATTTTGCAGCTACTATTTATGGCCAACAACTAGCTGTAATGCAGAATTTTTTTTCAATGTTAATTTAACTAAGATATTCTAGACAGTTGTCTTTTTGGTAGGTGGCTACAATGACAGATATTTAGCTGTAACAAAAGGTGGTGTCCATAGTATATTTTTGCCTTGGTTGCACGACATAGACAGACTGCTCTTAAAAGGTATTTTTTCCTGTACACTTGTTTTATTTTGATTGCACAGAGATAAATTCTAAAATATGTTTTAACTAAATTTATTTGCTATTCTTTTTATTTAAGACCAATATGGCAGTGAACAATGCATTCCAGATTCCCCCGCAGATGTGTCTTATGTTTTGTGTACCCAGCCGTTTGATAAAAGGTTTGTTCCTTTTGTCTTGTTACAAAATGTTTGACTTTTTGACTTACACAAAAGTGGGCAGAGGTGGTACAAAAGTTTTTTATTTTTTACATTGGACTAAACGTCACACCCATTTTTTAATTCTAGAACTTTATATAAAAGTGTATTTTGTAATGTAAGTCTGCGTAACTTCTGACTTTTGTTCTTATTTTTACTAAGTTGGAAATGAGCTACTATTTTGTTGTTATTATTCATTGTTTCCACATTCGAACCCACAAGTGTCTAGCTGTTAAACAAGTCGGCTTGTATAATAAATTCTTTATTTTGGAAACATTTTTTCCTCTTTGGGTGGTTTATGCTTCTTATACCAGAGTAAATGTTTTCCAGTTGGGCCTAAGTGCACTCTGGCAGTCTGTTATTTAAGGTCTTCAATACTTGAATGCGGTGAAGGCTATATGCTATAGTTAGGTATTTTTTTGTAGTCCTACTGGTTCAATATATGGCTGTACGATAGTCTACAATGATTTGAAAGTCCCATGTATAGTCTGTTTGATGACTTCAGGAGAATTGCTCTACATTTCTTTGGCAAGGTAAGTTGACAAAGGTTTTCCTGAAAGATTTTAACTTTTTAACTGTTTTTATGTGAGTCTGAAATATTTCAAGATTGAGGTTGATGTCAATGACAGAAAAATTCACATGTTTCGATTGAAGAGAATTGGTTTTTAATTTTTTTTGTCTTAACTTTTATTGACTGTAGAGAAACTTTTGCTCTATCAGGCCTATCAATAAGGGGAGAGCAATTGCTCTTGCTCATGCAAAGGCTCGCCCAATTCTGAGAAATAAAAAACTAGCTGAGCCATTAATTGCTCCCCCAATTCCAAAAAAAGTTTTTCTGGCTGAGCAATATCAATTCATCTCACATGGAAATCGATATTCTTTCTTATTATTTACAGTAAAAAAGAACCAAAATATATAAAAAAAGATAAAATAAAATAGATAAAAGACTTTGTGATAAAATATGCGTTTATAAACTTATTCTATTTATTCAGATTGCTCGCCCAGTTTAAATTATTGTAACCTTGGGGGAGCGATTGTTGCTCGGGTGTTATTTTCTTATTGATAGGCCTGCTCTATGCACTGGTTTCTTGCAACATCTCACTTCCATTAATTAAAAAGAAACTTGTGATGCTTTGTGCTTTTTCAGTAGTGCAACACATAAAGACGAAGATGAAAGTACACAAACGTATGTCAGATATTGTAATGCATAAAACACTCCACACCCAACCTCCCTCATTGGATTTCTTTTAATTCACAGGCGCTCTTTCTTGCAGCAAATTACCCTATCTGTGCTACACATATGCTGAGTTAATTTGGGTGGGATAGAACCTGTAATGTTGCGACTGCGAGGGGCCAAAACAATGTATAAAACAAGCGGACACAGTAAACTAAAATTATGTTTCTCATAAAAATATTTGCGTTATGTGGCATACCAAGAACAAAGCTATTTCAATTCTTAATGTGCAAACTTGCCTTTAGAACTGGTGTATATACATCTCCCATAAGAAGTTTACATTATGCAGGAAATTTCGACACACATATCAGACAAATACTGTCCAAAGATTCTGTAGTACCTCGAATCAGGTGAACCTAGATATTCTTGTGTGTTTTTAGTTTTATGTTCTAATTGAAATTTCCAGATAAGGAACACGTCAATCAATGTGTGGAACATATACCGTCATATTTAAGGCATTTCTTTTTCTGTCAAACTATGCATAACCTTTAAGAGAAACTTTTAACTTTGTGCCACGAGAAATGTAGAAATTCGTTGTTTTTTAAAAAAAGTTTGTAAGTATGAATATTTTTAAGTAATACAGTACAAATAAGGTAGTCATAAAAGACAACATAAGGCTTCTGACGCTAGAAAGATTTTTTGTACCTTTCCCTTCAGTGACATGATGTCACGAAAGTGTTGGTATTAGACTGTACTGTGTATTACACAGTCTTCTCATCTTTTTACTAATAAATAACGTAATTTTAAAATTCACATTACACAAAGTAGGAGAACTCATGAGAGGTCATGTGTTTTTTCGTAGTTGGCTGCAAATCTCAAAATTACGTCATTGTTAGCCACAAACTGTCAATTGCTGAGCAGCAGACGGTACTGGTTTACTTACGTGCGTACGGCGTGTACAAAAGCATGAGTACTTCATTGATTATTCCATACACTTAAAATGTCTTTTATTCCAATAGCAATAGTTTATTTATTAAAGCTCAATTTTTGAAACGCGAAACAAACAACGCTAACAATTTTAAACGATTTTGCGTAAACAAAGGTAAAGATGTGTTTACATTCAAAGTTACTTTATATAACTCAAAATTCGCTAACCAGGCTGGTCGTTATTCTTATTTTTCTATTTTTCTAAACAATAGGCCTATTGCTTTTAACCTGGAATCCCAGCCTGATATTCTATAAGCCGTATTCTGAAAAGTTTGTAATAGGATTGAGCATTAGTTGAACAACTTTTTGTAACTAGTCCCCTTAATTGATTTTCCGTATGATTGCCATCTTACTTTTTAAAACTTGACTAAAAAAAATGGTGTATAGTTCAGGAACTAACTTGGGAATAGTTTTATAAAACAAATCCTGAATAGTAATCAAATAGTCGAATTGACTTTTTAGGTGTGGTGGAAGTGAAGACTCTGTACCCATTGATGCTTACTACAGGTTACTTACAAAAACCACAAAAATACTTCGTGAAGAATACATACAGAAGCTATTGCTAGCTAAAATTCAGTTAGAGAATAGGTAGGAAATTCACTGTAATGATAATAGCGCAGTGTTTGCGTTCTCATCCGTTGTGAAACGATAGGATATGTTTTCTCTTTTGCTGCATGGTATGTACATCTATTTTATTGCTGGCTTCTTCAACAGGATAAAAAAAACAGATTTAGTAGTATATCCGTTTCTCTTTGGTTCTCTCAAGCTTGACTATAGCAAAATTTTATTGCACTGAGCCAGTTACAAATACGGAGGGCTTGAGACAACCTCGTCCCCAGGGCATCTTGCATCTTTTCGGACATCCGGGACAACGAAACGAACATGACCCTGGCGCAGGCCTTTCAGTTCTGTGTTGTGATTGGACGGAGTGACGTCACTGATTTATTTGTTAACGCGGCGAATTCGATTAAATTGCTCTCCCCCGCCGTGGTTATAATAAAAAACAAAACATGGCCGCGAGTTTAAAGACTTTTGAATTCGATGTTGGACTTTATATTTTGTATAGTTACTTAGTGTAAAAATTTAAAAGTGACTGTTGTTCAATTTATATCATACACATATTGATCAGAGATAACGTAACTAAATGGTGCCACCTATTTAACCCTAATTCATGCCAGGACTTTTTAGAGCTTTTATGGGGCAGGTAAAATCAATCTGTTCTTAAAGAGGCTAACTGTTGATTTTTTACTTTAGTGACTTACACGGAATTCGAGCTAATAGTGGTGAATAAATTTATTAGTTAGCACTTAGGACAAAAAACTTTGTTTTCGCATAGAAACATTATAACAAGATTACTGCACATAAAGCTGGTCGAAGCAACAACGATGACTTTAAAATCTTTTTAGATGTATTAATTACCTTCTTAAAGCTAGTAACATAGCATTTTTTAACAAATATACCTCCTCGTGTTTTTTCTTGTTTCCTCGTCAAAACAAACTTTTGATTTACTGATATTTGATATATTTTACAGACCGTAGAACATTTTTACCACCAAAAAGAATACTTAGAGGAAATGTTTTGTTTTTTAAAAAATAACAATAAAAAAGTAGCAAATTCATCATACCAAAAGTAATTGTCATAAACAGGTTGTCTATACATTTGTCAAGTGCTTATAATTTCTTGTGCTTGACCTTTCGAGTGGTCTATTTATTACACACCTTTATTCAGTATGTGCGAGGATGGACAGTAACGACCATGTTGGAGATCTTACTTGAACTGTTTTGTAGCCCCTTTAATATCTTGGCTTGCACAATGGGGAAATTAGCCAGGCCTACCTAATGCTTGGAATCCCTTCAAGAAAAATACGAGAAATAAGTAGAAAAAAAGTCAGGATGGTCGGGCTATGGGGAATAGCCTTTTCAAAGTTGCTTTGTGTATTTGCAAAATCGAGAATGTTCATGCGTGTAAACAAAGAACTCAAAGAGGTAAAATTAGGACCAGGCTAAAATTGCTCCGAAATATGTTTTTTCTTGTTTAAAATAACTGTTTTATTTGAATAACATGAAACATGTAAGTACGTGTACTAACATTAGCTAAAAGTGCCTATCAAAGTCAGTGGTATAAGAAATGTTCCTTCTGTTTAAAGCCATACTTTTCAATCAAAATAATGATGTAATAAAATGAGTGAAAAAAAATTCCACTATTGTCATAGTTCCTCAGGTTCGGACTATTTTTGTCAGCACATCAAATGTGACAGAGATACATGTGAAAAAAACATTAGGAGCAATTCTCACATCTTACCGGTAACAAAAGTCAGCTAGAAAAAGTTGATCAGAAGTTTATAATGCACTAAAAGAAAAAATCGTTAAAAATTTGGCGAAAAATAAGGATACCGATAAGGTATATACTTTATTAGGACGATTTGGGAGAATAACAAAATTTAAGCTATCTGTTTGATTTGTGGCAACCCTGTACATACTTTCTAATTATGCTTACTCTTACTTATCGTTTAACACTTGCTGTCTCCATATTATAATCTTGGACAAGTTAATGAACAGTGTAGTTGACTCTGACTAATTTTGCAGTTGGTTCAAAAGTATATGACGTACACCGATAATACCTAGGAGAGAAATTTTTGTGGGAAGAAATATTTGCGGACATATTATTGCAATTGATCAACTCTTGTTATATTTTATTCAACTCTTGTTATATTTTATTCAACTCTTGTTATATTTTATTCAACTCTTGTTATATTTTATTCAACTCTTGTTATATTTTATTCAACTCTTGTTATATTTTATTCAACTCTTGTTATATTTTATTCAACTCTTGTTATATTTTATTCAACTCTTGTTATATTTTATTCAACTCTTGTTACATTTTATTCAACTTTTGTGGAACTTACTATTACTACTTGTTAAATATTGCAGTTTTGTAGAACTTTATTTGGGGAATAGGGTCCAAAATGGTATGTTCTGCAAAGAAATTTTCCTGTAATAATTCTTCCTTCCAAGATACCTAAACAATTTATTTCTACAAATATATACATTTATAAGGGCGGATATCACAAATATTTGATGTTATTCATTGGAGCAATTGAAATTAGGTTGATCAGTTGGTCGACAAACAAAACTCCCAAAAATATTGTTCAGAAACAACCGCTGTTTGAAACTAGTCAACCATGATTCTGCAATGTTCCATTTTTTTTTTGTCATTCTAGCTTTTCAGAGTCTGAGCATAAAAAAAATTTATCAGTTGACTCCAACATCAATTTTTTGTAATGCGTGAAGTATAAAAATCAGGATCCTACTAAACCAGATGCACAACAATTATCAAATATAAAAACAATTTCCATAAATTGTGAACCCATCAGGTAGAAAGGCTTTCAATAATTAGCTGCTGAAAATCACAGAACTAAAAATATCTATCTATCCTCAGTGTCAGCCAAGATAATTTATGCCGCAACAATTTTTAAAATATCTGTTTTTATGATCATAACATCAAAATCACAGGATCAGTATGATCCTGGCCAACTCTGACATTATCTGAAACAAAAACCTACTGTTCCTTTCTCTTGTTTTGGGTTCGCCTTCACTGTTTTTTACTCGCCAGAAATCCTAGTTCTTTCTTCACGTCACGTCGCTTTTTGCTTACTTATCACGGCCCTAAAAAAAACAGGGTAATCAAGAGAAATCTTAAAACCCAGATTGCGAGTTGTAAAATGTTCACGTGAACAGGCCTGTACCAGGGTCATGTTCGTATCGTCGTAGCGATGTCAGAAAAGATACAAGATGCCCTGGGGACGAGGTTGGGTTTGAGACAAAAAAAGAAAAGGAATTCAGGTGAAAGACAATGTGAATTTTGTTGAATGTATATGCTGTAAAATTTCTTAACAGATGTAAAATCCTGACAGCTAAGAAAGAACAACAGAAAGAGGAGGTTGAAATACTTCAAAATGATGTTGCGCTTCGTAGCAGCAGTGAAGAGCTTGGATCTAAGTTGGAAATGGTGCAAGAAAATACACTCTCTATAGGAAAAAGGTGGATTATTGTTTTATTTATTATTGTTTGTTAGTTGTCGTCATCGTTGTCTTAGTTGTTGTCATTGTCATCTTTGTCGCCGTCGTTGCGGTTGTCGTCATCGTTGTCGTTAATGTTGTTGCATTTCTCATTGCAGTAGGTTAAAATACTAAACTGTTTGCGTGCTTTAGAATTTGCTTTCATTTATATATGATGTTTTTGCATTCGTACAGCAAGCAGAGCTATAAATTTGTTTTCGCCAACTTAAGTATTTTAACGAACTAATAACTAAGGCGTGCTACCTCAACCAGGCAACGTTCCATTGCCAGTTTGTTTCAATATACATGATTTATGAATTCATGCATATAGATATTTAGATGGTATTTTGCAGACCAGGATATATAAAAAAGCAAATTCGTTTTCCTCCTCCCACTGTACAAGTGAAATTACCAATCTCGTTCTATCAAAAAAATCATGTAGTTGAGCTCGAAGGGCGGATCCAAAATCCGTAAATACTAAAATGGTTTGAAAATCCTGTTGACGTCTGCATTTGTATGTAAATTTTACAAAGAATGCATTTGAAAGAGGATGGAAAGACGATTGTTTACATTTCGGCGTTAAGGAGGTTCTGTTTGAAATATTATGGTGGGTTTCCACTGAAACGAACGTAGTCGAATCGATCGACGTCGACTGAATCTGCGAAAATAAACTCCCTCACAAAAATTATTGAGATTGCAATTAAAAAGTTTTCTTTCAGTGGCAGTTTCAGCATTTTTTATGAGGATTTGTAGATCCAATTATCCAAGACCTAACCTTTCAGTGGCACTAACCTGATTGACTTGGTTAAACCCAAATGTTTATCAGATCTAACCTTTTTTTCTTTTCTTTACTATCCATTATTATCGAATATTTTTTATATAAATCTAACCTCGACGATAAGGTCAAAACTGCTCGTAATACGGTATGGTCATACACAATTTCCAAATCTCTGGCTAGTTTATTATCTATTAGTCTCACAAATTACTTATTAACAAAATTAAACTTTGTGTTGTCGATAAGATCAAATGTAAGTGGAAACAGTTTTGGCGGTAATCGCTATCTATCAACGGCGATCGATTCGACTACATTTGTTTAAATGGAAACCCGCCTTTATTTATATCTTAAGCCTACTCCAAGTAGACGTTAAAACTAAATATTCCCGCCTATTTCGAGCCACTACGCCTGACGGCAAATGATTTAGCCTGGAAACCATCTTAAAAACGAACTAGAGAAATAAAAGTATAAGAAAGTAGCAATGAATATATTTAGTTAAAAGTGGAATCTTGTCCGTACTTTGTTATATTGTTGTAAATTTTATGTTTTATAGGGTAAACGGACTGTTTAGAAAAATGCTCTTTTTGTCGCCTGTCATCTCAAATGAAGAAAGTGTATGGAGTAAAGAGCTGACAGTTTTGCATGAAAAGTTGATTCATCAAAGAAGGTGCATAGAAACCGTAAGTTGAAGATGTAGTGTTTCACTGGATTTGTAACGTTTTTTGTTATTTGCTAGTACTGGTAGCTTTAGTGCGTTATTCGTTGTTATTTTCTTGTTATTCGTTGTTATTCGTTGTTATTCGCTGCTTGTGTTGACTGTCGTAATCTTTCCTTGTTATTCGTTGTTACTCGTTGCTGGTGTTTGCTGTCGTAACCTTTCTTTGTTATTCGTTGTTATTCGTTGTTACTCGCTGCTTGTGTTGACTGTCGTAATCTTTTCTTGTTATTCGTTGTTACTCGTTGCTGGTGTTTGCTGCCGTTAACTTTCTTTGTTATTCGTTGTTATTCGTTGTTATTCGTTGTTTCTCGCTGCTTGTGTTGACTGTCGTAATCTTTTCTTGTTATTCGTTGTTACTCGTTGCTGGTGTTTGCTGTCGTAACCTTTCTTTGTTATTCGTTGTGATTCGTTGTTATTTCGTTGTTATTCGTTGTTTCTCGCTGCTTGTGTTGACTGTCGTAATCTTTTCTTGTTATTCGTTGTTACTCGTTGCTGGTGTTTGCTGCCGTTAACTTTCTATGCTATTCGTTGTTTGTCGTGTTCGTTATTCATTAAGTGCTCGCTGTTAGTAATATCTGTCTCAACTCTCTCTCTCTCTCTGGAAGCGTCAACGTTTGTGAGGATCAGTTGCTTTGCTTACAAAATTCGTCTTTCTGTTCAAGTAATTTTTAAGTTCGTTTAATATTCCTGTTGGTGTATATCATAGTCTTCTGGTAAATTGCTGAAAGAGAATTACATCTTTTCGCCTTTTAATTTTAGGTTAAACGAAAACACGAAAATATAATTCTACAAGAAATACCACAAAGTAGTATAAATAAAAACGTTTCTGTGAATGACAAGACAGCTCTCTCAGCATCGCAAAACATTAAAGTTAGGGCGGTCTTGAAGGAACAGTAAGTAGACTTTCATTAGCGAGTGCAGCCACGAAACAGTGCAAGTGCGGCTCGATATTTATATTTTTTCTAAAAAAATTAATCAAAATCAGGAAAAGCCTCAGAAATTTAGAATAAATGAGGGAAATCTTTCTCTGAAGTTACATAAAATCTAACAACCCTTAGCCAGGACACATAGCATAATTCTTCCTATCACGGGAAAATCGGTATAGTTAAGATGGAAAAATCATGCTCGCAAACAAATTTCCTGCTGTCAGAATACTGACTTGTTGATTGGTTACTTCTATTTTTCACGTGATCATTATCGGGAAATCCTTTTTTTTGAGCGCGAATGGCCTCACTCATCCGAACAAATATAAATAATTCTCGTACGTTTTAGGAGGGTAAGATGTGACCAAGCTGGCTTTGTGCTCATTGGTTTATTTTAATTCGGAATTTGCTCTGAGAAATGATTTTGTTTTAAAAATATTACCACTTATCTGTCCAGTCATTGTCATTGAATAATATAGATATTATCATGTCATGAACAAGCGAGTTATCTTTAGCTATTTATTAGTTGGGGAGATAATTAGATCAAAATCAATTAATCAGTCCACAACAATTAAAGTAATTAACTTTTTACAGGATCTGCTTTATATAATTTATCGAAATATCTAGCTTCCATTCTTACGCAAAGAGTTTTTAGGATTTATTGGAAACTTACGGACCGAGAACGACGAGTGTATGGTATCATTTGGTGTTACTTCACTGTACACAAATGTGCCGATAAAGGACACATTATACATCACATGCTAAATGATGATGAGTATAAGAACAAAACACGTAACCCTATAGACAAACTAATGTCCTTGATCGAAGTTGTGCTTACAAAAACATCGTATTTATTTGACGGTAACTTCTTTTCGCAAACTGACGATGTGGCTATGAGTGGCCCAACTTCCTCTGTAGTAGCTAAAATATATAAGCAGCCTCGTGAGACTACAGCTTTATCAACTGCAGATCACGATCACAGGGTTTTGTGGATGACGTGTTCTTAATAATTAAAAGAGCATATCTAGACATATTTTATGAACATATTAATAATTTACACCCGAAAATTCGATTTATAATTAAATACGAGAAGAACGGTACGCTTTCTTTCTTAGACACTCTAGTGTCCATCAACAGTGGTAACTTATCAGTATCGGTATACCGCAAACCATCTCATACTGATCAATATCTCAACTAGACATCTAATCGCCAAATGTGCTGCAAAGAAAGTGTAGTGTCCTACTGGACAAAGGAGTCAATGTAGTCAGTGGAGAAAATGACAGAAGGAAAGATTTATCTCGTAGACACAACGCTTTACTTGCAAACAGTTACTTGAGACAAACCATTAAAAAGGTTGAAAGAAAAAATCAGGAACAGAACTGATAGGAACGGTGACGGGGAGGATGCAGAAGATGAACCAGTAGCTCAGTGTATATACCAGAGACAAGTAACATACTTCATTGGTTATTAAGAGATCATAAAAAAAAGTCAGTGTTTGAATCTAAAAACACGCTACACAGTATACTATCGCATCCGAAAGACAAAATATATCTACACAGTCAATGTAAGGATTTCGTGTAAGGATTGTGATGGATGCTGTTTATGTCGATCAAACAAAACGAATGTTCAAACAACGTGTGCAAGAGCTGTACGCAACGCAGATAGAGACAAAAATGAGATTGCCGACCATAGCTGGAAGAATGATCATATTATTGACTGGGACAATAAAAGATTCCCGGACCGAGAGTCCGGTTGGACAGCTAGAAAAGTTAAAGAAACCATAAATAGTATAGACAGAAATACTCATATCAATAGTATTTTCTATCAACTTTTAAAAACTTCGGAAAGGGAATATTTAGAAAAACTGATTTCGATCCTCTAATTATCTCCTCAACTAATAAATAGATGCCTAGAATAAATTCGCTTGTTCATGATTGACTTTGTTTTAATTGCTGGATTTGAATGTTAGGGATTTGCTCTGACACATTCGTTTTTGTTTAAGCTTTCTTATGAGAGAAACTAAGTAGCTAGGTTAAACAAATTTACGATTGAGAGTGAAACAAAGAGGACATGCTATCCTATACACATTTTCCTTATTCCCAAATCCACAAAAAAAAAGTTTTGAAAGCTATGTTTGGCAAATAACTAATTTTGTCAATACTAGAATTACTGAACAATCAGCATCCGCGAAGAGTAATTTCCAAATTTCGCAAAAATTTAGTCATCGGCAAAATTTCGCAAAATAAAGAATTTTGGGAATTCGCGGGAATTTTTTGTCATTTTCACGAAAATTAGTTCTCGCTTAAATTATTGGTAAGATGGCGAAAATTAATTCCCGCGATATTTGGAATTTTTTTCCTCTTTGAAAAACTATTTCCACTACTTGCTTTTTCTGATTTACCTAGAACTACATATAATATTATAAAAGTAGTCTCCGCTGTTTGCGTGCTCTTATATATGTTATGTTTCGATTTTTAGAGAGAATATCATCTCGAAGTTAGTGGAAGATGTGCAATCGTTGAACGTTCAAATGGGAAGTTAACCCTGGTATTTATTTACTTGAATGTGTCGACGCCATACCGAGGTTACTTGACAATTTCGAACCCAAACTTCATGACAAGATCTAAGTTAGATGATAAACATTACACATCATAAAATTAGTTTAGATGAACATTCTGATAGAATGTAGTTTAAATAAACGGTAAAAAAAGAACTGGTGACGATATTTGAAAGTGTATATAATAATTTTATTGAATAAAAATCTCGACTTTGTTAACAGTTTGCGTTAACTGTCCTATCCCATCAAAACCCCTTTTTCATTGCTTATAAACTACAACTTTCTTTCCAGGCCTCAAGGCCTCTATCTAGTTTTTTTGTGGTGACTTTAACAAACAATTCTGGTGGACAGACAAGAATGATTGACAGACCTACGATTCGTTAAGTATTTAATGCGGAACTCATACCATCGGTTTGTCATAGGTTCACAGAAAGGCATGGAAACAACATTGTGCAACCCGTTAAGAAAAAACAATTACGCTTATGCTTTTTATTTCTCTCAGCAGAAGTAATTTCCTGTTTGTTTGTTGTTGTTGTTTTTGCAAAAAAGCAATCAAAGTGTCTTTGTGAAATAAAAAAACAGTCTGGTGAAATGTATAAAAACTTTTTAAACATTTTACTTAGGACACCTTTTGTACCAAATGTAGATTTAAGTAGTGACCGACACTCAGAATGACCTTTTTTGAGCACTTTACACTGCCACAATATCTTGAGAATGCAATAATTAATTATGAGAGTTAGCTTGTAATTTTGTGCAATTTTGAGCAGGATATTAAATTTTTGTTTTGATTTTTAATTGCGTGGAAAGTAAAAGCGGTTTAATACTTTGAAGCTCAATACGAATGTTACTTTTTGATCAACTGTGTTTAAATAGAACTGACTTGATTTTCTCAGGGGAAAAAAGAGCAAAGGAAAAAAATCATAACAGCCGCAACATGTGTATGACATAATGGAGATAATAGTTTCTCTATATTAATTTGATTACATTAATTATCCACTGTTTTTTTTGTGTGTGTTTACATTGCCATCTTGAGAACAAGAGTGATTCAACTCATTTTTTAACGGTTTGACAAAATAAACATTATCAGAAATAATAACAAGTAAACGTATTTTAATTGCTTGAGTAAATATTATTTAATATGCCAAAGAAGAAGAGATTTAGAAAAGCTGCGAAGCAGAAAAAAGGAGAAGTTTTAGAAGTCGGACCGACAGACCCGGAAAATATGGAGAATCTTTCTGAAGGAAAGGTTGTAAATTCGTCTGGTGAAAATAAAGTCAGCGAAGGTGAAACTTCAAAAAAAAAGTTTGGTTTTTCACATAAAAGAAAAAGCCATCTAAATGGTACAGATGTTTCCCAAAAGAAGGGAACAGAGAGCAAGACACATGATGGCGTTCAGAGATCAAATTCTTTAAGTTTACACAACGAATCTAAAAGTAAGATTCCTCTTCCAAGGTTTAGAACCCTCCAGCCAAAGAAAAAGAATTCATCAGCTTCGTGTAGCGCTTTTGAGACCACCAGTATGGTCTTAAATCCTGGCATGGATGACTGGAGGATGTCTGGTTTGTTAAATACTGTTGAAAAGTCAAATTCAATGCTTTCCTTGGGTAGTCCTGTTCGAGGAGTAGTCACTGAAAAGAAACCTGAAACGCCTACTTCAAGTAACACTGAAAGTGTAGATACAGTTACTCACGACTGTGAGGTATATATATATATATATTTAAATTAAATAGATGACTACCAATGTTTAGCTAGCTACAAAAGTTTAAAAAGTTTTTTTGCAGCCAATATTTGTAAGGAAAAAATATAACAACGGACCACAGTAAGCAAAGAAATCCATCAAGAAACATTTGCTTAAAAAAAATTAGTGAATTTTGTTTAAAAAAGAGAAAAATATATAGCTATATAGTGAAAATATAATTCTAGCTTATGTTTATGTTTCCAAAATAAAATAAAAATTCATCGCTATTTTAACCTATGTGGGTCCTGCTTTTCAACCTACAAAAGAGCGTGTATGCTCATTGTTCTTGTAATGAAATAGAAAGTGGTCTATAGGCAAACGTCATAAATATCTGGAGTCAGAGTCAACAGACTAATCCTATTTTTTAATTGCAATTTTTGATATATTGAATTGATAAGCTGTTGCACAATAATTTGAAAAATATCTACTTTTTATCATCACTGCATTTTGCATAAAAAATGACAGCCATGCTTGTGGCCCTGAGAATAAGTTTATAAGGGTATGCACTAAAACTTCATTTAAACAAAACGCCAAAGGAATTTGTTCCCAGGAATTTTGCCTTTTGATATGAGAGAAGACATCTGAAAATCCCTGACAACCAGGGTGTATTTTCGGAACACTTGAACACTTCGAAAAATCCCCAGAAATTATATGTTTATTAAATATATACTGAGGAAACACTTTTAAAATGATTTTGACAGACTATTTAAAAAGTGTGGTGGCCTGTGGGCTTCCTTAGATTGATAGATAGGTGTGCGTATTTTACATGGCTGGCCTCGCAAATATTGAGGGATATACCCTGTCTATTATTTTTATAAGAGGCCATCACTTAGATAGGGAGTCCTAGAGTATTTAATGCTCATTTTAAGCTATGCAGGCCCATTAGGATCTGCACTCTACCATCCAACAGCCCACACAGTGTGCCATCTCCCTAATTTTCCTCACATGCTTGGGTTAACTCAGCGCTATGGTAACATTCACTCACCCATATTGAATCACTGTCAAGGGGAATGGAACCATGTTCTCCCGCACAAAGTGTGACAGTTAAAACCACAATGGAGCTTTGGGATGGCTGGAACTTTTCATTTAAAGATTAGTAACAGCCTTGTGAATCAAGACGAGGATGCCGATAAGCCGCCCGCACACGCCGTAATGCGGCGTTTTTGGGCAAGTTCGGCGTTTTGAAAAAAACACAAGTATTCGCCGGAAAAACCCTGATTTAAAAAAAACAGTCACTTAAAAAAGCTACCGGACACATTAAGAATTTTTTTAAGCTAGCTATAATAGCCGAACTGTTTTTGGCTACTTTCACTTGGCCAGAGGTAGCTAGCTAGATAACTTGTAACTTCTTTCTCTTCAAGCGCCTTCTTCCAACTGTCCACATGTCATGATACAAGAAATTGCATTTCGAGAATGCTTCGGGCGAGTTCGAGATAGTGCGGGCAATTTCGGAAGATATCCGCCAATTTAATTCAAAAAGTCGCCCGAACTCTCCCTTATATATGTGGGCGTTTGCGGCTTTTTGGCACCCTCTTGGAATCAGGATGGCATTCAGCAATGCTGTTGTAAAAATTGCCTTTCTACATTAATATAGCAATGGTAAAAAAATTGCAAACATGAAAGAGATAGTAAAATTATGAACAAGGAAAAGTTATCTAGCTACAAAATTTCTTTATTTTATGTTCTTTTGTTTCTCACTATTTGTTAGAAATTTTATCTGGCTAGAAAATATACTTTTATAATTTTTATTTTGCATTTTAGGAAATATAGCCAGTATTATGGGTAATTAGTGTTATTTATCCTAAGCAAGCTTTTGATTAGTCAAAGCATTTTATTAAACTTAAGGTGTCAAATTGAGCATTTTCTGTAACTTTGTCAAATGATCACAAAACTAATTTTCAAAACTAATTTAGGTTTATATATTGTTTTGATCTTCCTGGTTGTCAAAGTTTCAATTACAGCTCATATAGGTAATCATTTAAATGTCTCATGGTCTCATTAACCTTTTTACTATTTTCAACATTAATTTTTAATAGAATCCAAAAACTAAAAATTAAATATATAAGTTGTCATGTGAAATTTTACAATCATTTATATGCAATGTGTATTTATATTATTGTTTAGAAGCAGCTGTCAAAATTAATTTATAAATTCATCACTCACATGGTAAAGAGAAAACAATGATTTTCGTTAGATTTATTATTGTTAGAATTGTCTAATTGGCCAGGAGTTTCGCACTATTTTTACTTCTTGCAACACAATGATCAATATTTTCCATTGTCAAACAAAATGTGTTCAGATATACAATCCGATCATTGGTCAAATCAATAACTATAATTAAATTATAAATGATTTTGATAAACAAAGAGACCCTCATTCAAAGCACTCGACTTGTGTTAAACTAATAATATAATATGCACTGTAGCTGCACATATGGCTCTTTATTTGTTAGAATCCACAAAACATAAAAATTTAACCATAAATTAATTAGTCTTCAACTATTGTTAGAAAGACTAATTTAAGCAGTCTGTAGGAAAGCCACTTGGTTTTAGTGAGGCAAGCAGTTATAGGACATGTTTTGATGATGTCATCAACCTGTCTGTTCTGAAACAGCTTGGTTGACCCAGCTTTAGAAAATTGGTCCCACCTGGGCCCTAGTTACCCATGTTGGAGACGATGTCAGTAATTTTAACCTGTTTCCAAGTTAAATCTTAAAAATGCACTGCAATAGTTTCAGTAATAACAATCATATATAATAATACAAAGTGTGTGTGATCGTCATTTTCCTTTGATGTTGCAGAAAAACTTATGTCCGATTTGTTAATATATATCTGACGTTACGGCGCGATTTCAATAACATTAATTTTGCAATGCACTCAAAACCTTGAGGCCAAATAACTTGGAAACGAGGTGGTGACGTCAGTCATATTTCACTGCCTGGGTAACTAGGGACCACCTGGGACCAATTTGGGTAAGTTTCCTAAACCTGGGTCCCCGAATCTGTTTCAGAATGGACGGATTGATGACATCATCAAAAAACCTTTAAACCCCAATATCTCTGCAACTGTTTGTCAAAGATATATGATCCTATACATTTTCTTGATCAGCGTTTCAATATTTATATGATGAAGGCAACAGGTATACAAATTTCTAAAATGTACATTTGTGATACTTTGCTGACGTCAGCAAAATTTTTAAACCCTTATATCTCCATAAACGTTCGTCGAAAACATAATGATCCTATACATTATTTTCATCAACGTTCCAAGCTCTGCACATTACAGGCAACGGATAAACTAAATTTCACCAATTTTTTGTATATGCACTGCTGACGTCAGCAAAACACCTTGAAAATATATTCTTCTGCCTTATCGACTCGTCTTTATAATAATACGAAGCTTCTGTCTGTCTGTCTGTCTGTGTGACTTTTACAAAGTCGATTATATTTTTTACAATTTTCTTTGTAAAGTCTATAAAACATCGCCTATAAAATTGTTCTGTAATTTACCAAACTTTGAAGTTAAAACAATATTGACGTCAAAGGAAAGTACAGTACCGCTTAAATGTAACTTTACATGTACACGAGTTTTACGACGCCGTGCAACGATCTCATGTCTACATAAAGAACCTTCGCATATCTTTTGTTTATACATGAACACACACTATTGTTATCGTCATGCGCGAGTCATAACAATAAGATTTGATGAATCCTTTTGTTCTTACATGTAACATGAATGCTATTGTTTAAAAGTGTTAACGATCACGAAAGCTATTAAAAGATATATATTTTTTTAAAAATGAATGAACACGCGTAAAACGTTAAAGATTTTGTGTGACACATGAACTCTATTGTTTTCAACATGCAAAAATAGCTCATGTATTTAACAAAGGTTAACAATAACAACGAAAGTTCTGACGTTACCGAAGGTTCATGTGAAGGTGATAAATATCGTGCACATGTAAAGTTACATTTAAGCGGTACTGTTTATTAAGATTAGTGATGCCATTGCACTTTTAAATTTAAGGCTAAATAACTTGGAGACGGGTGGAACTAACTGACGTCATCTCCTGGGTGGGTAACTAGGGACTACCTGGGACCAAATTGGGTAAGTTTTCCAAACCTGGATCCCTGAATCCGTTTCGGAATGGACGGGTTGATGATGTCATCAAAGAACGTTTAAACCTCAATATCTCTGCAATCGTTTGTCAAAAGTACCTGATCCTATACATTTTCTTGATCAGTGTTTCAAGATCTATACGACGAAGGCAACAGATATACAAATTTCTAAAAATATATTTTTTGTGCTTTGGCGGGTCTTGCTGACGTCAGCAAAAATTTTAAACCTTTATATCTTCTTAACTGTTCGTCAATAGCACATGATACTATATACATTTTTCTCATCAGCGTTTTAAGCTCTGCACATTACAGGAAACAGATAAACAAATTTTGCCCACTTATTCTTCTTCTGCCTAAGTGGATTTTTCCACGGCTTTAGCGACAAGTCTCTTACAATAATACGAAGAGTGTGTCCGTCTTTCTGTGACAGGAAAAGTGGATGTATTCATTTTCCTTTCATTTTGCCCAAAACTGCATGTCTCTTATGTTAATCGACAAATTAAACTTCGCGGGGTCAATAACATTAACATTAATCTTAATTTAAATTTAAATTTAAATTAATGAAGCCATTACAGTACAGTGCAGTTTTAACTAAGGCTAAATAATGGGGTGGTGATTTCTGTTATTTTTTACCCGGAGGTTATATAACTAAGGACCACCTGAACGAACAGGTTGATAGCCTCATCATGTAAACGTCAAGAATAAAGATAATTTGTTGGGTTGAGTTGATCAAGATTTACCGAGAATCTAAAGAAAGTTATGAAATTATAACTTAAATCATTGCAATTTTTCATTTATTTATTTTGATTGTGTCTAATGATTTTCCTTGTGTTTGTATGCTTAGAACCTTCAATAGTAAATATCTGTATTAATGCTCACCATACATTACGTCCATCTGCAAATTCCCATGGTTTCTTCCATGGGCTAACGACTATTTATAACTAAACCTTTGAAGCCAAAAATGGAAAATACACTTAGACAAATAAAAAAAAACTGAATTTTGTACTCATAATCCTTTTTTAACCTGCCTAACCAGGCCAGCTCACTTAATGTAATCATAAAAAAACATCAGCTTGCTTAACCGAGCCAGCCTGGTTAGCTGGTCCAGCCTTGCTTATATGATCAGCAAATTAAAGATGTGTTAAAAATGGTCCTGTCTGTTATAATGGAAGATAGAAATTGGGTGAATTTCGTGATGTTTTATTTCATTTTGTGGATTGCACTCTGTAAAACCTTTCTGGAATTTTACTGAAATCGTCAACAAATGTTATGGCATTCAAAGTAGCAAGCTGTTCACTTCGTTGTTTAAATAAAATTTATTAAACGTTAGCTTCCATGCCATAATTACGTTTTTGATATTAAGGGAACCCAAGTAGGCCCCATTGCTTGAATTTCCAAATTTTAGAAACAAGCTTTGTGTTGCAAAAGAGGTCGGTTTTGAGAATACCACAATATAAAAATCATCTGTGCGGGGAGGCATCATGTTGGCCTTGTTTTTTTTTGGATTTTAAAAATTTACTTTAAATAGTTTACTTTTTTTTTCAGGCAACTACGCCCATTCAAAGTGAGACTGGCAGTCCAAGCATGGAGCATATTGAGGTTGTGAGTATTTCCGATGCTCCTGCATCTCCTTCCACTGAGAAAACAACAAAAGATGAGGAAGATAATATAAGTGAGAAGTTTCTCGAGACAGATATTGACTTTGATATGCATATAGCACACGATACAACAATAAATGAAACCATCATAGAAGAAGGAGATGAAGATACTGATAAGCAAACGAAGGAAGAACCAAGTGAGCAACCATGCACAAACTCTGAATCGTCTGTAAGCACCAATAATTCACCCAAACATGCTGAATCGGTCAAAGTTGAATCGTTAGCAAATAATGGCGTGAACTGTGAAGCAAAAACTAATTCCATAGAAGTTGTCCATGAAGAGGAAATGGAGGTTTATGATTTAGACGATGAGCTTGTTGTTGTTATTCGCAATTTAGAAAATGTAGTCGAAGAAAATCATATTGATATGCCGAAAGAGGTGGAATCCAATGATTGGCTCATTTTAAATTTATCCCAAAGAGTTATCGAAACTTGCTAGTGTTTTTAAAAAATAGATTTTGAAAGGAGGTATCGAATCGTTAGAGATATATTTCTCGCCGCTATTTCTCGCCGCTAAACTGTGCGCCACCTCAGTAGGTTTTCGTGTAAGCCACTAAAAGAACGGTCAATAACGTATTTCGCAATTCTTAGACTTCATTTTTAGGGAAGCATGCTGTCTTAGTGAAAGAAACTTTGAATTTTCATGTAACTCTCTTATAGATGTTGTCATTTGAAAGCTGATTTTATTCACATCAGACTTTAAGTTTGTATCTACGGACTCTTCATTTTGTCAAATATGAATACTTTAAAGTCCCGCAAAAACCATTTCATCTTCTGTAATTTATAATTTAGCGTGTAATTTTACACGCGAATTGTCGACGTTTGTAATAAATTTACAAATGCTTGGAAATTTGGCGTTTCCACGCATGCGTAAATTCAGGATTTATTGTTAATTTTATATTTTTATATAGCGTAGCTTCGATGTGGAGATGGTCCGTAAATTCGTAACTACATATATGAACTAAAATTAAAGTTCAAAATAATAAAAGAATCTTTGTTTGTGAGCAATTCGAGTTTCGCCTTTTTTTATTTTGACATTGCGGTATAGCATGAAGGATATTAGCTATTATAATTTGCTTATACTATATGTGCATGCAAGTTGTGAACAAAGGAGTACGCGATAAAAAATATTTTCCATGATCGCAAGATCAAATCAAAACTTTCTGGTGGTGTTTAACCTTTAATGTTCACATATAAAAAGGCGTTTGTTGTTTCGGCATTCGTGTGTTTTTTTAATTTCTAGGATACACACCAATCGATTCAACATTTTTTAGTTTAATTTTTTTCACAAGGTGTATAGCTAGAATGTTAACTTGCTGAACAACTTCGTCATTTGTGTCTGTTGTTTTATTGTCTCCGGAGCGTTCTTGGACTTCGACAGAAGCCGAGGATTGCAGGCTTAAATAAGTTTCAGTATATTTTGTGCCACACAAAGCTGATATTTTTGTGTTTATTTTTTAACTGCATGCTTGAAACTTATATAATTTTATTTAACTTTTTTTAACGAATACGTTGTGTGGAAATAAAGAGGATAAATGGATTCTTACTTGTTTTTCGTTGTCGTGTTTTGTAAAGCAGTTGCTTAGTGATGGCAGCGGTCATTTTACCCAACATTAACACGGCTTCAAAGATATTCAGGTTTAGATTTTCCAAAATTGAGCACGTAACTTGATTCTGAGAGAAGAGTCTAATCAAACTTTAGTTATATGTAATCTTTTAAGATTTTTTGTTTTTAACACGTGCATACCAGGGGTGGTCACAAATCTCCTAACTAACCTAACAAAATGGAGAACCTAAAATCTGTGGCCACCCTGCACACGTTTTTTTATAAGCAACATCAACTGTTATTTTCCTCAAAAAATTATTTTTATTCCCCATGAATGAAGAACACGCAAAAAGAAAGATAAACATCAACAACTTTTAGTGCTACCTTCTACTTTGTATGAAATTGTAAAATTGGTGTTTCACTATTGTCGATGTTTCATATATGTAATAACGAGCAGCGTCTGTATCTTGTTCAATTTGTTTTTCTTCCATTAAAAAGTTTCAGTCTGGAAATCGTTTGATCTAGATTATATGCTGGAAAAAGGAGATGAATTCTTCAAAAGAATAGGTAAATTTTCAACCACTTGTCATGGATGAATTACATTTTAGTGTACTAATTGAAGGAAATAATGTTGAGATTGCAAACTTATCATCTTTTTATGGATTGATGGGACAAAGCAACATTTTTGTTAACACGACACAACAGATATTGTTAATAATCTAATATTTATGGCCAATGAAATTAGCCTTTCTTTGTTTGGGCAAAAACTTAAATTTTTCTGGTTCAAGGTTTAGTTATTTTAAAATCACTTCACCGATGTACAGAAGCACATTAAGTGTCAATATTCAAACAGTTCGCTGATAATTTTGCAACTATATAGTTAGAAGTACAGTACATCATAATTACACAACCCAGAAATTGTCCTGAAATTTTATCGATCGTGTATAACAAAACACTGAAGAAAGATTCAAAATAAAATTTCACTTGATAAACCTTGTAATTTTTGTTTGGATCGACTTTTTTCTATTATGTTGATATACCTGTACTTTCGTGTTTTAAAATGTACAAAAACTTTTTTCAACTTTAAACACTCAATGATGTATGTATGTAAGAGAATCACTCAACAAAAATTAACCAACAAATCCATTCCACAACCTAAACAGGCAGAATTTACATTTTTATCCTCTGTCATGCGTTTGTTGATTCTATCATTAGGGCATATGTTAGAGAAAGATGTGCATATTTTACATGGCTACAATCCCTCACAAAAATTCTGAGACTGCCTCCCCTTCCCCCTAAATTCAAAGTTGACGTCTCTGAAGTGCAGGTTTGGTTTCGCTACACACGTTCTGCTAGTTTCACATTCAACATTGAGGTAGGGGGAGGGGGAAGCTATCATACAAACCAAGGCACATCTTATTAATTGCAGTCTCAATAATTTTTGTGAGGGATTGTAGCCTCACAAATATTGAGGGATATACCCTGACTATTATTTCCAGGAGGGGCCATGGCTTAGATGGGGAGTCCTAGAGTATTTAATGCTCATTTTGAGCTACGCAGACCCAAACCAGACAACTCCCGTGAAACATTCAACGGCCCACACAGTGTGCCATCTCCCCAATTTCCCTCAATGGTTTGGGTTAACCCGGGGCTATAATAACATTCACTCGCCCATATTGAATCGCCGCCAAAGGGAATCGAACCCCGGTCTCCCGCACAAAGTACGAGAGTTATAACAGCGCCACAACCACTAAGCTACGGCGCCACATAACCACTAAGCTACGGCGCCACAGATAATGAAACAGAGATTTATAAACTATCAACTAAATTCATACTCACTAGCCGGGGGATCTGGCGGAGAAACGCCGGGTTAAGCCACAAGTAAAAGTGTTACCAAGCGTTGAACACCCGGTGTAGCAACCAATAAGAACCGTAAACTGTGTCACACATTCAGGTGTAGCGCTCTAGTACAGGTATGCAGTATGTCGTAAATGGAGTGAAACGCAGACAACATTATGGTGTTTCGGGTATAATATATTTTTCACACAAAAAATTACCTGCACATTTAGCTTAAATAAAAACACAGTTTACAACCCATTGTTACCTCGTCGTAGTAAAAACAGCTGGCCAAGCTTTTTTATTTTTCGGAAAATATTCCCGGTGAAAGTTCAAAAATGAATGTTACTCCGGGCTTAGCGCTTAGTACAGGTAAACCATGTCGCACATCCATATAGGTATAAATACCATTTTCCAAAAACTCTTTATCGCAAATTCGATTAAATAGAAACACAGAAAACAGCCCGTCGTAACACTGGGCTAAGCGCTTAGTACAGGTACACTGTGTCGCCCATTCGTACAGGCATATTACCCTGTTTTCTGAAAAACTATATCCTAACTTTAGGTTGAAGAAAAACACAGTGTGCAGCTGAAACAATCACTGAGCAATTTTATTTTGTGGAGAGGTTTTGTAAAATTTAAAAGTAAACACAATTTACAACCTGTTAAAGCAAAAACAAATGTGCAACATTGTTTTATTTATCGTGACACCGGGCTTAGTACAGGTAAACCATTTTGCATATCCGTATGGTCGTAATACCCTTTTCCAAAAAACGTTATCGCAACTTCGGTTTAAATAAAAATACAGGAAAAAGTCTGCTGTTACCCCATCCAGCTAAAACAATAATTCAGCAATTTTATTTGTAGAATAAGTTTTCAGGACAGTAATAAGCCTATTTCAACATCTATTTTCATCCCACAAAATACACAGCCGGAATAGACATACTAACATGAAAACGAGGTTAGTTTAGAGACAATTTTAATATTTCAGCGAAATGATGCACATATAGTTTGTTTACCTTATTTTCTAAATAACTTGTCAAATGGCCAAATTATGAACTTTTGGTAAAAGAAATAACTAAATATAATAAAATAACTAGCTATATAAATTATTTCTATAAGAATTGCCAGGTAAATTGTTGTCCGACGTCGAGTATAACTATGGGCTTTGTCATCTTTTTTTACCTACCTAAAAGCAATGATCAGCAACTTATGTAAAAACAATTTTTTACAGGGTGCTCTTCTTAGAGAAATCTAATGGAACAAGAAGCCCTGCGGCTTAAAGATTTCCGCCATTAGCAATAATCTGAAAAAGATATAAAATCATGACATACTTGTCGGACGGATTTTTTCTTTTTTTCTTCCCATGCATTTTTTTACTAATATAATCTACCTGTCCCTTTAAAATATCTTCAGAATCATTTAAAATTTCTAATTGACACCACCACAGCTTATTATGCATTTTTAAGGAACGTCCGTCCGACAGATTAAAATGGGTAGTTAGCACTAAAGAAAGGGTTGTAAAAAATGTTTAACACATGAAATCGTAAAAAAAAATTTTTGATACTAGTTATCAAGTGGTTATAGCAGCTAGATATGAATGTTAAACCCAAAAAGAACTACAAAAAATATTTTGCAAAAATGTTACTAATTAAAAAACAGCCCCATAAACAAAATTGGTATTTTTAACATACTGTTTTATATTTTGGGTCTAGTAGTGTGATGTCGTTCTGCAAAGTTTTAGGTGAAAATTTACCGTTTTTATGTAAAAAACATCAAATTTTTATAACCCTACGAATATTTTCAATATAAAACATTCTTAGTCTTTTTTTTAAGACGTTTTTTGTTATGATGGCTGGAACATGTAAATTGATTTATTATAGAGCTGACTATGGCAGTCGGTCTGGTCTTTAAAATCAACACAGTACATCATGAACTTTTATTCCGCAGCCGTGCATAGTTCGCCTCTCCTTTAAGGAATACGTTGATAAAAATCTGGATCCTCGAAGACGAAACATTTTAAATCCATTAAGTACCAACAATAAAAGAGATTCTTCAAGAATTATGCAAATCCATCTGAAGCGTCCACCAAATCCTTGCTTTGTTTACAATTATTTTGACGGAGGTTTAGCAACTTGGAAGCTTATTTTCTAAAATCTTAAGATGAGACTTCTGGGAGGCTAGGAAGGAGGCAGCAAAAAAAAATTCAGTTCAAATAATGTAGACATAAAGAGAATAAAGGCAGTTGGCAGAGCCTATGCGAATAAAAAAGAATGTTCAGTTCAGAAAGCTGTTTATATCTTAATGCCTGAGTTGTGTCTTAGAAAAACGTTTCCAGGTCTAGTTTTTGCTAACAGTAATCTTCCCATAAGAATCTTCAGAATATGTCGCAGCAAGGAAGAAATTGATGAGTTACCTAAAGACAGTCTTGCCTATGCCCACTTGTGTACATCGATGAATACTCCACCTCAGACCAGCTGCTCATCGCCTTTATCTTGATATCTCTCGAATATCTTTGCACACTTGTGAACATTGTGTATATATCGCTTTTCACAACGCTGTTTTGGAACTAGGCTTTGTCATTTCTCATCATATAAGGGTTTGACAGTGTTCTCACATGCATATCAGCCATGAGCGTGAATATCCGTTGCAAGTTGAGTAGAGAGGGGAGAGTCGCAGACTGCGCTAGCAATGCCCTACTCAAACCACGACCATTGTTTTCTAGTTGAAATATGTATTGAATTAGAAGAGAAAGTTGATTCAGAAATGCAATCACCAAATCGGCGTATGGGAAAGTTGTTGAGTGGGACTGTTACATGCTCCGGTATTTCCCAGATCATCTCAATACCAAAGACATGTGTAACAAAGCTGTTGAACTAAAGCCCGATATGCTCTTGTATGTCCCAGATCATATTAGACCCAGGACATGCCCAACAAAGCTGTTGAGAAAAAGCTAAACGTGCTCTGTTATGTACCAGATCTCAAGACCCCAGACATGTGCAATAAAGGTGTTGAGTGGGACTGTTACATGGCCCGGTATGTTCCAGATCATATAAAAAATCAAGACATGTGTAACAAAGCTTTTGAGAAGAAGCCCTACATGCTCGAGTATGTCCCAGATCATCTCAAGATCCCGGACATGTACAATAAAGCTGTTGAACAAGAGCCCTACATGCTCGAGTATGTCCCAGACTGGTTCGTTACATCCAAAATGTTGGAGAAGTGCGGGCTTGATGATTGGTGCGATGAGTATCATTAGCGGAAAGCACAGAAAGTTTGAATAACAGACAATCTAGCACCAGTAGCATAGCATCCCGACAGAGTGTTGGATTGGTGCTTTTCTGAAGAAGAAAAGAAGAATCTTGAAAAGTTATGGAGCTGAGTGAATATTCCCTGGGATTGAGGCCCATAGAAAAAGTGACAGAGACAGAGCGCGTAGCTTATGCAGAAACTGTAATGCAACAGTGCGATGAGTGTGAAAGTATACTCGACAAGTATGATAAGTGCAAGTGTGGGTGGAAACTTGTGGTGAACGGTAAAATTTTGTGCTGGTGCTGCTATCAGGAACACATCACCTATATAGGATGCAGCTGTGTATGCAACGACCTAAAGGGTTTGTCCATTACCCGGTGCTAGTTGGATCTTGAAAATCACCAAATAAAGAAGGATGCTAAAATTTGGAGAAAAGATCGTAAAATCAAAAGACTTTTACAGTGATGTCACTACATACAATATCGAGGATGTGAATGTCGAAAACCTAGTCCTAAGCGATCCTATCCCTGCAAACAAGGGTAAGGACGAGAGATATGTTATTGGGTATCGTAATCCATGGGAGGACAAGCTATCTCCGCTGTTGCTAAAGACCCGCCAAAATATCTACTCTTAGGGCGTCTCCAAATATAGCAAGGGTTCTGCGTTAACCATGTCGTCTGATCTTGGTAACTACCCGGAGTGGTTGGATAATTTATCCTAGAACTTGGATAAGGTAAGTTGGAAGGGCATTGTTTCACCAAAATAAGTGTGAATTAACCCTAAACTGACGGAGTGGGAGGGCAAAATCAGAACCAACTTCCACAAGAAAAAAGGGACCTTGTGAGTGTACGGCAATCATCAAACTGAGCAGCGTTTACAGGCAGGGGCGTAAATCCGACGATAATGAAGAGAGCTTCACCAAGTTGTAGTAGGGTTTCAAAGTAGTAAGATTTTGGGGTTAGTGCTAGCCACAAAAACATCCTGAAGAAAGAAGCGGCGATTTTGCGTATCAAAGGAAAATCGAAGATGTGAACAAAGGAATTGGAGAATGCCATAGGGCACAATAGGGGATGTCTGATTCATTTTGAGAACTTGTTAATAGATGTAGCTACCGGAGAGGTGGGTGGTTGGGCCACAGCAACATGGTAAGCGGTAACCTGCACCACATGCGTGTACAGTTTAGTAGGAATACATAACCTACGAATAATCCCGCAGAGCATGTAGGTAGGAGAGGAATACTGCACAGATTGAAGGTTTTTTAAGATTTCGTTTTTATCTTCTTGTCTACCTTTTGCGAGTAGCTCTGCACGCTCTCGTTCATCGATGTTATTCACGATACGTTCCACTAGCTGGCGCAGTTTTTGCACCATATAGTGCTGCATGATCAAGCTGAACTCGTAGTCGCTTACAACACCATTCTCGAAGGCCTTGAAGATTAAATCAAGGATGGAATTCAGCTTTAACTCTGCAAGTAGTATTATGGAGAAATGTTTCTGAGATGAGAGATGTTTCTGAGATGAGAGATGTTTCTGAGATGAGAGATGTTTCTGAGATGAGAGATGTTTCTGAGATGAGAGATGTTTCTGAGCCTTTACCCCTTAACCTTTTCGAAGCATTCGGGGGACAAAGATTATATAACATTTTGTCGTCCTAGTTCTTTCAACTCTGTAGGACAAAATTTGCAATCAGAAATAAGGTCGGTTGGATTGGATTCTAACACCGAATATTTGTGACGTGTGCCTAGCTAAAAAAATACGAAAATTGGTCTCATAGTTTCTAGTAAACTAAACTCATCATTTATATGGATATTTAGTTATGTGTTGATATAGTAGTTATTTTAATAGATTTTGGAATTTAGAACTTTATTAATTTTTGTTCCCTCGCTTATAATTTATTCTGTGGCTGCTAAAAAATAGTTTTTCGTTCGCCTCTCCTTATATAAACATAAGTGAATTTGCATGATTTTTCGTCATTTGAACTGTGCTGATTTTTCAACTGGATCGCTTTACTCAAGTTCGACTTTAGAACACGTATGTTAAAATGCTATTCTGTTGTGTGTGATTTCAATTCGACAGCGGTTTCTTGTTGACCAGACAGGAGTCCCTGGGAACGAGTTTAGTTTTGACGTATTCTTGTGGTTTCCTATGACAAGAAAGGAAAGAATTTGGCATTCGATTTAGACTCGTACAACAGTGACAGAATGTTATTTAGTTTTTCTGCGAGACATGTAAAAACAAGTATAATTGAGTTTAGCCCAGGCCTCTAAAGGCACTTTGTGAGATAATAATTTTTGAATCAGAATTGCGAGAAGTATTAAGCATTGTTTTCATTATGAGCTTCTGACATTGCTTCACAAAATTCGCAGTGGTGGTCTGCACAATTGTTTTATGGATAACCAGAGTCGAGGAAATGGTTTTGAAAGTGTAGTGGTCAACACGGTAGCTGAGGTGACCCCATCATGATTGAGGCTGTCTTGAATTTTTCGAAATATAAGAAATCGTTATTCAAATTCTAAAGCTTTACTGTGGTGATAGAAAATAATGTTTTTGAAGTCTAAAGACAGGCAGGGGACAATGGCCCCCTTTGTCGAACCAAAAATTTGTCGGCCTACGGTAACTATCTCAAAAATTGATATTCAATGTCAGAAAAATAAGCAATTTTTTAAGGTCTGCCTGTACTTGCGACATAATGGCGCTTGACTGAAACCACGACGTTCCAGTTTAATTAAATAAGGGGTAAACAGCGATTTTGAAATTCAATAGGTTGGAGAGTTAGAGAAGGAGAGTAGGGGAGTTAAGTATCGATTTTTTTAAATTATTCGTTACCGAAACTACCAGAATAAATATCTTATGGAATAAAAAGCGCTACGGCTGGTATTTACGTTAAGATGCATTTTTAATTAGTCATTCGTAAACCCGACTTTTTGCCGCCGGGTGTTCCGGCTAGTATATAGTTTAATATGAAGAAAAAAAACGTTTTTTTTTGTCAACTTGGTAGAGATTGCAAGATAGTATTACGCAATTTGTGCTTTCTGATAATGGTTATATTTTGTAGTATTTTAGACAATGCAAAAATAAAATATAGCACAAAACCACTATTTACAACACGAAGTAGCTAACAACGGGCCTTGCCATGATTATACAGTCGGTATATGCGATTCAACCATAAGCTAATATGAATTCGAAAAATAAATATCTGTTGCAGCTATAGTTAACCGAAAGAATAATGAACGTTATTTACATCTTTTGTATTTCTTTCAGTTTGGTATTTTATGTTTCGCTGGGTAAATGTTTGTTGTCCCTTACGACCTCTTTATGATAACGACACACGCACCAAAATAGCCGAATACAATCTCGGAGAGCGGAAAACATTAATTACGCTCCTTTGTTGAGTCGACTCACGGTAGAGGTTCCGTATAACTTCCGTAATCATAATCTGAAGCGCTATTTTTCAAGGAGGTGGAACAATGTTCGTATAACGATTTGACTCTGTTGTAACTGTCAAATACACACAATTCTGCGTTGCGTAATTTTGCACCGTCGACAAACACAGGATTCTCCTCCGCTTCTTCGGTACGCTCTAAAGTGAAAACAAAAAATAAATTCCAAACTTATCACGAAGGATTAAAGCTATAATTATATCCAGATGTTTAAATTAACTCTGAAGAAAAGCGGCAAATCTACTTTGTGAAAACGACGAGCGTACCTCCTGACGTACTGATAAATCCGACGTCATCGACACTTTCGTAGTCATGATGCGTCATATCTAGGTAGGCGTCAGATGGCGTTCTCATTAAATCTGTATCTGTTGCATCTTGAAATGGCGGTAAATGAGTGGGCGGCTCATGACGTCTAATATTTGTAGGAATCTCAAAAAAATAATAAAATTGTATAAGAATATTTACAATATAGCAAAATAAGCCCTCTGGATTAGATTGACTTTACTCTGAATTTGGTCAACTTTACTAGCGTGCTTCGAGACATTCAGTAAGACCCAGGACATTTTTCTTTTGCGATAAACACGGGGGAAGGGAAAAGGGAAGGGCTCTAAAAAAGATGTTGCTAGGAATGTTTGAAAATTAAGAGATCTAGGAGAAGGGTTGAAATGTCTTGAAAAGATGTTGCAGGCTAAACAGAAAACCTCTGACATTCCCAGTACGCGCACTGAAAAGTCAACCTCGTTCCCATGGCCCCTGCTGTCCTAATATCAGAAAAGACACAAAATTCCTTGGGGAACAGGTGGCTTAAAAGCGACAAAAAAGTTGAACTTACTTTATATAAAGCAGCTTGGTCTGGACTTGCACTAACTTCGACATACGTTGGGAAATTTGAATTCCCTTTTTCTTGATTCAAACGGTCAGTTTGGTCACACTTACCATGTTTTTGAAACAATCTAAAACTTTTTGCAAGCTTGATCTCAACAGGCGGTGGTGATTGACTTTCTGAAATTAATTGTTGTTCATCGCTGTTCATTCGAGCTAACCGTGTAGTCCTTTTCTCTTCGCAAAATTTTAAAGCAGTGCTACTCAGTTCTTTTCTCATTTGTTCTCTTCTTTTGTGTTTCTTTGCACGAAAATAAAGAAGTGCGGACACAAGGAATACAAGTAATAATAATGGTAGAACAGCCCCCACAACAATCAGTCCAATATTTCCACTCTTTTTCTTCGATTCATTTTTCTGTATAGCTGTCTTCTTCAGTACAGGTGTTCCCTTTATTATTGTTTTGCCGTTTGCTAAACGATACGTACGTACGTACTTTATAAAACCCCTAGCACGGGGGTCTACAATCTTTTGCAAAGTGTTGGAAAAGGGTCAGGATTCGACCATTGTACCCGCAAGCATTCTTTTGCGCCCTTTCCGTATTAAACGCATATACTTTAAACTTGCCAATGTTTACAACCGGACGATCTTAGGTTATTTGGCTGAATCCATAAACTTAAACGATACTAATATTGCTTACGTCAGCACGGTCCATTTTGTCCATTTTCCGGACCTACACGGGCTGTCGCGTTGATTGCTCTCATCTGCGACCTACGTCACAACGACTAGTGGATTTTCAACGTTTCTTATTCACTCACACATTTAGTAAAGTAGAGCTTTTGCATCCTACCGGCGGTGGAGCATGAACCAGGCGATGCTGCTTTCGAGAATTGAAATAATTGTGTATCTGATTTTTAACTCCTGTAGGAAGATTTATCGTGAAATGTTACTTTATGATTTTCTCAATAATTATGTAACGATTAAACTGACCAATGGCAAAATACTTATAAATAACAAAACGACTATTTTTTTAGTTATAAAAGTTTCTTAAATTTTGAATACTTTATGTCGCACGGAAGTTAAGTTATAAGTGATAACTTAACTTCCGTGCGACATAATGTTTTGATTTTGCCTTAAGAAACAATGGACATGCGCTCTTATTGCAGTAGGCTGGAAATATGAACAACAGACCACTTCCAGAAGTCTGTATGAATATTCCATTTTGACCTGCTTTTTTACCTACAAGAATGCGTGCGCATGTACGAGAATCCGTGAAGTTTTGTAAACTTTTGTAAACATTGGCAAGACAAAGGTATAAGAACAGTAGTAAACTTTAAATGTAAAACTTTTCCGACTGAATCATACATTTTCTTATTAAAACTATTTTATATTTTGCTTCAACAAAATTGAAAACTTGTTCAGCACCTCGTGAAGAAGACAGGCTGTTATTGGATTGGCGCGAAAAAAAAGCGAAAAGAGATCCAGCACAGGACAGCTAGTCTACGAGTAAAAGTACGAGATTTTTTAAACAAACAAAAATATATGATAATTATTATGCAATAAGAAGCTGATTAATTTTACCTGATAAGGAACAACCAACTTTTCCCGTTTCGCAAGCCACCGTTTCCATGGTGAAGGAAACTAAAACCGCGTCTTCATTTGTCTTTTGAAATTTCTTCACTGGAAATTCTATATTCGCTTTAAATTTATCCAAGCATTTAGTTTTGCAAAATACATAAACTCCAGACCGGAATGAAACAGGTGGTATTGTTGAAGTTGCACCTAATTTTTTAAAACCGTACAGGATTGCTTTTTGTTTACGTAAGTTCGTTGTATTTTCTTGACTGCATAATAGCTGCGACGTTACTATGACAACATGCCCATCTTTTATATTTGCTAAAAAGTCGTTGAATTTTGTTGATCTTGTGTTTGTAAACGAGGCTGAGACGACGATATTTCCAGACAATGGATTTAGTACGACTAAGTTAAGTCCGTCATCGCGCGGTGATTGGTTTTTTGCATGTATAATGATCTCCGATCCACGTGATGAGAAGTCATACGCACAGTTTATTGACGTCACCGTGACTTTCACTAAATTAAAACAAACTCAAGTTTAGAAGAATCAAACAGCATTAACTATATGTTTAGATAAGGCTTAGTGTATCACTCATCACATAGAATATTAAGCTTTACAAGCTATTGCATTTTACAGCCTACAGATGGCAAGTCATTCTTTGGAACACAAACAAGTTTCGTTTTTCTTATTTTTATAACAATCTTTTTTATAAAACACCATAAATCTATTTTGCTTTAAATTTTCATTTTTCATATAAAATGAAGCAGGACTAAAATCTATGCACTGAAAAGAGTGGCAAAAAATTTCTTCTTTACCTCATAAAAGAGTTTCTTTATCAAGAAGTTTTTTTAGCATTGTTTATTTTGCTAGTTTCTGTTAGTTTTGCAAACATGTGTGTAGCATGTACAGGGTTTGCAAAAAGCTTAAAAATTTAAAGCCTTGTGCGCATGCGCTGACTCATAATAGAATTGTGGGATCTTTTGTAGAAACAAACACGCCGCCCTGTCTTCTAATACCCCCTTCGTTGGTTGTGCTCGCATGTCAACGTGATACAAAATTCCTTCCTGAGAAAAATTGTTACAAAGGCTAATTAGAGAATAATTAAATCTCCTCATTTGCTTTATTAGTTTGATGAACAGGAAGAAAATTACTTTTTATTCAAGTGTTTTCCTTCCGTCTTAAGTCGGGACGTCATATCGGAGATTGGAAAGTCCGATGTATGTAGCTCGAGAATCAAAATGCTGTAGAGTCCTTTCGTATATTACACTGGTAACGAGACGAAACATGTCATTCACGTGTTTTTATAAGGCTCAAGTTTTGTTTTATTCGGGGTTTATGAGGCTAAATAAATAAGAAAGTAGTGTACATTCTGTGAACAAATATGATACGTAGTCAGCATCGCTTGATATTGTAGTCAGCATCGCTTGGACAACAAAAGTGTTTGAAAATGTGTGAGCATATTGGTTCATTCTGAATATGTTGATAAATCGCGACTTCTCACAAAGGAATGTATGATAATTTTCTATATTTGCGGTATTCTGAAGAAATATTTTTGTGATTAAATTGTTTCTATTAAATTTCATCTCATTAAAATCTGAAAACAAAGCTTTTAACAACCCCGTCACCAGACCCTGTGCAAAAGTTTTGAGCGAACGATCTTCGATCTCCACGTTCACAAACTTTCACAAACTTTCACAAAAGAACAAACTTTTTCCCAGGCTCTTTTTGTTACAAAATACCCAAGGAATTCGGAGGAAATTTTTTTGCATAAAAATCAACTGGAAGAAGCAAACATGACAGGCAAATTTTGCAAATAAATGAATGAATAAGAAACAAGTATTATTTTACCTTCCTTTGTATAAATAAACACCAACAATGAAGAGTAAACAAAGAAAAAAGTATTTCTAAACGTCATCATCCAAAACAACAACAACAACAACAAATTGAAATGTTTCAGCTCCGCCAAATCAACTGCATGTTAACCATAAATCATATTCTCTCTTCTCGTGTGAAAAAAATTCCGTTTCAAAATAACAATTTTTTCCTTCTAAAGCAGCTATTTTTTAAATCCTTTTTTTTAAACTATTTCAACAAACTGTTACTGACTGATATAATAACAAAGACGATATTGCTTTTATTACGACAGGATTAAGCTGAAAGGTAATTTTTTTGATAATCTTATATATGTGTATGGTCTTCACATTATAACCTTCATAACTGCTTGTTCTGTGACAACCGAAACACAATTGCTTCAAAATGTTTATATGTATGACGTCACACTTCATAATAAGAGTATTGATTGCAATCGGAAAAGATTAATGAGAAACTCAACTATCGTCAGAAAGAAATTTGAGTTACGTTAACAAGATATTTTTGTCTGGGAGTAGCGTAAAAGAATTAGTTAAGACGTCAGATAGTGGAAAATTGTTGGGACATCATTGAAAATGTTGTTTTGGTCTTTTATTCACGATATCTGTAATTATAAAAGGTTAATGATCTGGTACATCAAGCTTTTTTAATGCTAGCTACATGTCACTTTTATGCTAGTAGCAATTCCATTATCAATAATGAATATTCACGTTTTTCTTGTAAAAGCATATATGTGAGATACTTATGCAGAGGAGGTTTTTTAGCCAATCTAGAGGGGGTAAAATGTCAACATGTATCACCGCACGTCGGCCGCAATCATTGTGGAGTCTCATACAATGGTAAATTAAAACTTGGGACATGTAGCTGTAGATTTTAACAAGGGTCGCCTTACAGTAAAAAATACGATAGTATAAAACACGTAAACAGCGGGGTTTTTTGTCCAACAAACGATTATTTTAAAAGTGTGAGATGTTCTGTCACGATCAAGTCATTAGGAAACCTCCTCTACTGATGTCATATGAAATTGATCTTCAATATTATATCAGCGAAAATCAGTAAAATGTCAAGCTGGTTGCACAATAATTGAAAGTTCTGTTTAAGAAATTTTTTCTTATTTAAAAGTGCTTCTTATAAGCGCTATAATTATTTCACTAAAAACATGAAAAATACACAAACATGAGATAAACTTAGGTTTCCAGGCGAATATAGGATGATATTTAAGGGGGTTGGGGTGTACAAAGCCAGAGCCATGTTGGCTCTATGAAACATTCGCTAAAAATAAGACGTCTTTATATGAGAAGGGAGGCAAGTGGCGTTGATGAGATGTCGGTTAAATTGGAGAGAACCTGACAAAATAGGATGAGGTTTTGCCATAATCACAAATTACCGATCCAGCCCACTCATGGGATAAAAAACTATTCTATTTGCATTGTTTAATGTTTTCATTGTACTCAGACAATGAGATGTGCGTTCCCAGGACAGGATTTCTGTAAAACAAAAATTTAAAAATCAAGCCGTTGATGTGCTAGTCGGCACTGTAATAAAAACAACCTCTGAACATAAATGTAAAGGCTGACAGAACTGATGTTAAACAGAAATCTTGTTCCCAGATTTGTTAATCGGAATGACAATGGTTCCCCCATTAAAAAGGGAAAAAAAATGAGGTTGAATAGCCCAGTTCATAAAACACCCTATATATAGATGAGTTCCGGCGTGACGTAATGTTTTGATTTTGCATCAAGAACAATGGACATGCGCACGCATGCGCACAGGCAAAAAATATAAACACCAGACCGCGACGATCAAAAATATTAAGTGTAAAAAAAACTGACGCTAAAATTGGTAGAGTCTGCTCTTAAAAAGACAGGATAATAGTTGAAAAAAAACAATTCCAATTCCTTTTCCACCTTATATTCCTAAAAATCTATAAATTAATTAATAAGGTTCAATTTGGTTATGTGGTCCTTCTTTTCTTGCCTGTTAGGATGCGCGCGCATATACGGAACTTTGTCAACATTCGCAACTCATCTATTGTGAATGAATTTACAGAAGAACTCGTATGGGTCAGCAGCATATGTGAAACAAAAATTCCCCTTTAAAAACTGACCACAGTACGAACCTTGGACGCACGGCTATTATACTTGTCCCGTCTCTTTTCTATTTTTATTTTGGTGTTTTAATCAGAATGGTTTTTCTCCTTGAGGTGAGTGAGAAAAAATTATTAGTCTAGCCATCGTGCAACAATTTTTCGAATTTTGAATAAGTTAGGATCATAAGGTCGAGTTATATAATTATTTTGTCGTGAATGACGTCATTAAATATGTTCCAAATCGTCTGAAGTTCAAGATGGTATTGATGTAAATGAAATAAAAAGTTTAACATATTAGTTAACAAATATTAATTTGATTGAATTCTAAGTTAACTTAACCCCGGTAATATATCAAGAGAAAAGATTTATTCACAGATTTTCAGCCATGATAGAAACAAAACAGTTGCTAAGCTTTATTTATTTCACGTCTTTTTAAAATATAAGAATGTCCAAGTTCGGGATAAAACTGGCTAGATTACTAAACATTAAAATCAACCTGGCGAGACGACCATGGTTTATTAATAAGTGCAGCGACAGTGAGATACAAAAAAGCCCTGGGAACGAGGTTGCATTAAAATAACGTTAGGGTTTTTAAGCTTCTTTTTGTATTGTAAATTAGTTACAACAATATATCTGCTACTTATAATTACAGCCACATAGTGAGAAGGAGCCTGTTAAAGAGGTGTGTATGTAGGTACAAACACTAGAAAGTAATTATTAGGAATAGCTAGTCATCATCACTGTCAGGGGGACAATCAACCTCGTTCCCAGGGCATTTTGCTTTTTTGATGAATTTGCTAGCAGGTCTGGTACCAAGGGACCCTGAGGACAAGGATGGGGGATGTGTATGCGAAACAGAATATAGGGAGAGAACAGTGTAGAAATATGAACCGAAAGAAAAGGATCAAATAACCAAAGTTCTGTTCTTAACCTTCTTATTTAAGGTCACACCACATCTGTTACCACAGCGGTAAGTCATTCCATGTTCTCACTACTGATTAAATTAAGCCTAATCCGCATTTTACTTTGACAGTAGTATAAACTATGTGCTTTGGCTTGATTTGCGAAAAAAACAAAGAACAAAAGTTTATCCACAAACGTTTTTAAATTGTTAACGATATAGGTCACTTTATCTGTAATAAAACAAAAAAGAATTTGTAACATAGCTTATTTATAACTATAGGGTAAAAACGCAAAATGTCCATCAGCTGTCGGGCATTTGTTTCAAAAATGCAAGCTCTTTCTCAGTGAAAAATTTAAAAACTTAAAATTGTTCGATTTTAAATATTGCTAAAGTATTCCTTGTAAAAATTTTTCAATTAATGGTTCAACAAAGTTTTTTTACTATATTTTTTTAGCCTTGTTGAAAACTGTGTGCAACCATTTTGCACATACCAACAAATTTTGGCCATATGGGGTAACATGGCGAGCAATGAAATTTTCCGCCGGTGTTTCTAAATATGTGCAGCTAAGGTAAGAAACTGTGGTGAAATTTCCCTATCAGGTTTATAGTTTTTACCTAGCTAGCTAAATATCGTCCTTTCATAGTTACTCTAGCTAGCTAGCTATATAACATGGTATTTCGCTGGTGATATTTCTGATATGAATCAAATTTTATGTGTACATTATTTGTGTGTACAGCGCATGTGAATGCAATCAAAGTACCCTGTACATAAATTAATGACACCACCGAATAAAGAAACCGTATTATTCTATTTCTTCTCCTAACCAATACCAAAATCTGGGTGTGATATATATCGGAATTAATTGTCTTTAGGAAATCAGCTTTCCAACTTCAATACCGAATTCTGGTTGTAGTAACAGAACGTGAAGTCCTATGTTTAATGAAAAACAGATCGGACCTATCTTGCGTTGGATCACTTAAAGAACGGTACTCATTTCTCGTCATCGAAGAAACAGTGCGGACAAAGTTGATCAATAAAGAACCAACCTTATCTCAGATGCTTTTTCTTTTTCTGACAATCTCAAAAAGTGAGACGTGGCCCTATGGACAAGTTGGACGAAGAAAATATTGACCAACCTCGTCCCCAGGGCTCTAGCGTAGAGGACCCTTGGAGGCGAGACTGAATTTAATTCTCGTCCAGGGTCAAAAAACTTTGTGAAATCGAAAGTAATAATGGCACCATAATGGGGAAAAGTCTAAAAACAACCCGTCATTGCAGAGTTTTGAGATTTTACAGACTGAAGGTATTGCAATATCAGCATAAACAATCAATAGGGTTGTTGGGTCAGAAACAATTGTAGAAACGAGGTTAAATATAAGGGAAATTTAGTTTTCAGCAGGAGGGCTTCTTTTTCGTTCTCTCGGGCGACTCGCACATATCAGAAAACGAGAAAGAAGCTCAAAAACCGTTTCCTCGTGTCTAGTGCAAAAACTATCTATCATAAAACTCAAATTTTTAAAGAAGTTTACAAAATAATGACAAAGAAAGCGTTCAAGTTTTCCGAAAGGTCTCCTTTTTCCTGATTTTCCATAATTAGACACAACGTTTGGCTGTTTTATTTAAAAAATCTAGGTGGAATAAAATATCCGGTTCAGTTATGTTGTATTGATTTTGTATAGTGAACTCTGAATATTCTTATATAATTTTGCGTTAATGCTTTTTCTTCTTCTACTTTGTTGCTAAGTTTTGCCTTCTATTAGCTAATTAAAGGAAATAAAATTTGACTGGAAGAAAATTGCCGAAAAATAGTTTTGGCGGGATAGCTAAAAAATAAATTTTTAGGAATTACAAAAAGAAATAATTTTGATGGTAATCTAAATTTGGCGGATAATGAAAATAATTTATTCCAAAAAGCTTTTTTTCTCTTTGTAATTCGGTTTTTTAATACAATACTTTAAACTACAGGGGGATCAAGCCAATTTTGTCGGTAGAACATTACGCAAAGACAAATAAATTGGGGTCTTCGGGACACTGTCAACTGGCTTTGCAGACTCTTGAAGAAGCAAAAATCTGGGTAAAAGTTAAGTGGGTAAACGGGCATGCGTTTTACGTTTTTTAGAATTTAGGGTGATAAAAAAGAAATAGTTTTTGCGTGAGTTTAATTAAATAAAATCCGTTAACTTTTTTCCGCTTGGCGCTTGGCGCAAGCATGTTTTTGTTTGTTATTTCTTAATTATTTATAGTTTATGAACCAGATGGAATATTTCCATCCGGTTCGTAAACTTTCTGTCTTGGTAGTGTAAGTTTGTTATTTTCAAAGGTAAATTAGGATCTTTTTGCAAAATTATTCATTCATCCTTTTCAGACAAAAAAGACACAAAAAGCGCAGAGGCGTGTAAACAAAGTATTGTTCTATCAGAGACTGTTTTTTTTTACAAAATTCGAATAATCTGAATTTTTCATATCTACTACAAGGAAATTGACAGCGTTAAACATCAATATTGTAGTTTGATCAACCTGTATATTATGAAAAAGAGAAATTACTCGCTTGTTATGTTAGACATTTTAAATGTTGATTTTCTAATAATAACGAGGCTCATACCAAAAAGTAGAATTCTGGTGTCATCTGCTAAAGCTTGGAGGAAAGAATACGGATTCTTTCCTCCAAGGCTAAAGTGAAGACGTGTTAAAGTTTCTGCTTATTCTCTCATATTTTCTTGATTTTAAAATTACGGCAATGAGAACCAGGTAAGAAACTTTCAGCATAAGTATGCCCTCGAAACATACCGCGGGGTCATATTACTACAGTGAAACCTCTATATAGGTGTCCGCTATAAAGTGTCCGCCACATGGAGGTTTTGTTATGAGAGTTTGACCTTCGTTTCATCCGTTCTCAAGAAAAGTGTCCGTTGTAGAGAGGTGTCCGCTATAAAGGATGTCCGCTATAAGGAGGTTTCACTGTAGTTAGGTTCGTAAAAATAGTACTCTGCGCTGACGGGTTGTTTTTAGACTTTTCCCCAGCATAATTGTCCCACACAAAGTCGGGCCTTATACAAAATCGGGAGAAAATATTTGTCTTGCTGTAGCCGCCAGACTTTGAAAGTTTTTGCCCTATGTGGTGCATGTATGAAAAATTACAGTGCTAATTGAAAAAAAAGAAGAAATAAAGAAATTATTTATGATAAAATAAAGAGAAACTTTTTACCATAAGTATAAGAAAACCACTGTATTGCAAAAAATGCCTTTTGGTCAGCTTGCGCAATTAAACCAAATTAGGCCTAGTCAAAGACTGGCTTGAATGGTACGAAACCCATAGATATTGAAGTAGAAAATGAAGATCGAGATCCTTATTTTATTGTATTGTATTGTTTCTGCTTTTAGTGTCGCAGCAACGAGAACATGAAGATAGTATGTGCAACACTGATGATCTTGAACAACAATCTTGTGACTTGGCTTCTGTGAGTTCTGTGCAAGAAAATACATCAGTTGACGCGGAAGAAGATCATACCGGTAATAATTATAATCATTATTTCCACGAAGAAAATTGCTCAAACTTGTTTGCCATAAGTTATTATAAAATGTTTACATTTCTCTTTCAAAGAATCGTCGTTGAAAGCTTACTATGAAATGGACGAGTATTAAAAATCTCGAATGTAACTTTCTTGGTTCGTTGGTGACACTAACGCCTCATTAATTGTTAGTGAAAGTGAAGAAGTATCGTTGAGTTTGCTCCTTAAATCAACTAAGAACATACGTGATTCAGTACGTGATGATCTTGTGCAACCAGATGTATTAAGGTCCTACATTAATGATGAATTCATCGAACGACTTAATCAATAACGACAAGGAAGAAACGTTCAAGCTGGAAAAAACTACTTTGGGTGGTTGTTATTCCTGCCCAGAGTCAGTCAAAAATCGTCAATATTAAAATGCCATACTTTGGGTGGTTTTTATTCCAGCTCTCAAAGTAAGTCAAAAATAGTCATGTTTTTTATTTAAATCAAAAGTATGCTCTATTTTGGGCATGCTTTTGCTGAAATAGCTGTAGATTAAAAGTTTAAATTTTGGTTAAATATGTGCTTATAAGAGCGAATTTTCAGTAAGTTTAAGTTCAGGCATAAAAATAGTAAAGCTTAAAGTAGTTTATTAAAGTTATTTTAAGACGCAAGAATGCTGTTTCAACTGATAAAAGAATCTGTTTTACTTTGCATAGTTTTGCCCTTCTTGGGTTATGATTTAAAAATGCCCGACTTTGGGCAGCCGCCCTACTTTGAGTGGAACATAATGGCGAAGAAGAAGCTAAAAAACACCTGACTGGTCTGATTTTCCAAATCTGAGGATTTTTGTTTGCCTTTACTGTTATTATTTGTTTTTAAAACGCTTTGTTGTTTTGTCACCACACCTGTCACTAAACCAAATTTATTTTCAATTTTCCGTCAGTTTAGCTAAAGCTACTAGAGCGCTGTTTGTTTTGTTGTGTTGCAGAACGTGTAGAAACAGCTGTCCTAAAGCTACTTGTTTAGGACCCAATCTTGTATTTAGTATGTGAATAAAATGATTTCTCCTGAAGGTACACCAATAGCCTTTCCTGAATAAAATTAAGCAGTCAAGAATAATCGCAAATTAGGCTATATAGCTATTATATAGTCAACGCAATTTCGGAATGAGTATTAAATCAGTATTAAATCCTAGACCCCTGGACTTCGCATTACGTTACAATTCTCGAAATTCAAAGTCGCTATGGATTTGGTATAGCTCTAGTAGCTAGCTACATTTATGTTTTGGAACTAATTTTGTTATAAAACAATAGCATAGAGCCCTAAATAGAGCCTTAAAATATGGCGCCATAGTTTAGTGGTGATAACTCTTGCACTTTGTGCAGGGAATGTTACCATAGCCCCGGGTTAAACAAGCCACATGTGAGGGAAATTGGGGAGATGGCACACTGTGTGGGCCGTTGGATGTTGTGCAGGGACTTATCTGGTAGAGCGCGGCCCCTAATTGGGTCTGTGTAGCTTAAAAAGAGCATTAATTACTCTAGAACTCCCTATCTAAGCCATGGCCCCTCCTAGAATTATTACACACTAGTCGATAACATAAGGCCTGTGGAGAAATCCACTTAGGCAGATGGACAATGGAAAAATAGGTTGTTTTAGATTTTTTGCTGATTTCAGCAGTGCAGATCCAAAAAGAAATTGGCGAAAGTTAGTTTACTCTTTGCCTGTAATGTGTAGAGGTTAAAACTGATCACAGTAATGTGTAGGATCAAATGTTTTCGACAAACGCCTAGGGAGATATAAGGGTTTGAAAATTTTGCTGATGTCAGCAAAGACCCGCAAAAACACACAAAAATTTTATAATTTTTTTTCATCGTATAGATCTTGAAACGCTGATCAAGAAAATGTATAGGATCATGTATCTTTGACAAACGGTTGCAGGGATATTGGGGTTCAAAGGTATTTTGATGACGTCATTAACCCGTCCATTCCGAAACGGATTCGGGGTCCCAGGTTTGGGAAACTTACCAAAATTGGTCTCAGGTGGTCCCTAGTTACCCACGCGGTGAAAAATCATTGACGTCACCACCTCGTTTCCAAGTTATTTGGCCTCAAAGTTTTAAGAGCACTGTAATGGCTTCATTAATTTAAAGTAAGATATTGACGTTAAAGTAGTGATATTGACATCGTGCCGTAACGTCAGAAAATTTAACATTTGAGACATAACTTTTTCGGCTACATCAAAGGAAAATGAACACATCCACTTTGCCTGTTACACACAGACACAGTCTCTGTATTATTATAGTGATTTAGATATTTGTGAGGCTAGCTATGTAAAATATGTACAACTATCTAAAATATGATGTTGACGTATAAACACAAGTAAAGACATCTCAAGAAAAAATCGCATATATAGCCTATCTGTAGATTAAATTAATCTACAGATATAGGCTATATGCGATTTCGGAATAAGAATACCATCTTTAATTTTCTATCGCAGTGGGGCAAGTTTGACCCCTTTGAACCCTCCACTTTCAGTAACCAAGCCTCCAGCAATAGGCAGTCAACACCATGTAGATTAATTTAATCTACATGGTGTTGGCTGCCTAATGCTGGAAAAAGGTTTCCCAGTTGAGAAACTTGCAGTTTCCTATCTGGGTATATAACCTTTAGCCTGAAAAGGCAAGAAGCATGAGAAATGGTTTCCTGATTGGGAAACTACTAAAATGAAAACGGGTTTGTGCACAAGATAGATCCCCTGCACACTAAAGATTTTTAGCCAATAAAAAAGTCATGTTTTCCTACCATTCTACAGTTCCTTAAAAGCTGAAAAAGGGGTAACGATTACTTAATCGGGAAACCAAAACAAAACAGCTAGGCTATCTCTTGTGTAAATTAATGAATAATGACAACAGTAACAATTGATCATGAAAATCAATATAAGATTCTTTCTATCTTTATATACTTATTTTATTTTCTCCAAAAGACAATCATACCATCACTTTAAATATCCCTTTCAAACCTGACCATTGTATGATCCTTACTTTCGAAGTTCTGGCGATTATACTTTCCTAAGAAATGTAATGATCATGCACCCTGCGCCCTAGAAATAATAATAATTTTTGTTCTATTGTGAAGAAATTAGACAACGGAAGCCTGTTCAAAGCCAACCTGTCCATTCTAGCTAATCCACTGACTCCTGACCAAGATAAGGGATCGTCTTTACAAACGTTTAAAAAATATTCGCTTTAATTCGTATAATATTTTATTTAAAACGATCTCTATACGATTTTGAAACAACTTTTAATTACAGCTGATACCAAGCAAAGTGATCCTTCACTGGTAAACGCTGGTGAGACACAGATGAAACAAGTCTTGTCATTATTTTATTCTATTTACAATTCTTTTCTAATTTCGAAACTAAAATATATGTTTCATGTTAATCTAAATAAAAAAATGAATTATTAGAAAGAAACACAAATTCAGAGTACTATAAGTTCAGAAATCAAGATCGCTCAGCTAGCCAAACTTTTTGCGGAACTGGGGGAGCAGTTAATGACTCAGCTATTATCCCATTTCTCAGAATTGGGCACGTCTTTGCATATGCAAGAGCGATTGTTTGCCCCTTATTGATTACCCAATAAATAGAAAAAATGATAACATAAACTTAAAGGGATTCCTGCGTTGAAAATGATATTTTTATATGTTGTGGCAGATAAAAAGTTGTTTATCAAGTCCTTTGGAATTTTTTAAAAATCTTTTTTCGTTCTCAAGTTATTCAAGATTTAAATATTTAAAATCTGAGAACTTATGATGTCATAAGTACTTTTCTAAAAAATGCTGACGTTACATTTTTACCTTTAATTAAAGATGAGATCACTTTTAAACTATACAAAACTTCACATATATATGCCAAGATATCATCAAGAGCACAAGTCCACACTGCTAAAAAGTTTTGGTATTTTGTAAATTCTCTAATTAAAGATGGTTAGTGTTGTCTTTCTGAAAAATTGGTCTTTACAACTGATCTGGTTTCCATGAAACAGAATTTGTTATATATTTTCTTTTTGAATTTTTTGATAAAATTTGTGAGAAAACCAAAAAAAGTCAGTTGTCAGTTAAATTTATCCTATGATTAACTCAACTCAGTAAAAAATATAAATGTCACAAAAACCATCTGAAAAAAAAAATTATTAGATTCTCTTTTTTTTAACATTGCTTCAAATTAAATTTTTAATTGGATTGACGGATAAAATTTCTTCCGTACATATAGAGATGCATCTTTTACTTTCCTTTGTTGCAGTAAAGATAAAAGTTGCTAATAAAATAGTTTTTAGTAAAAATATTTTAACTGGTTCAGAGAAACTTCTTAAAATTAAAGGTATATACTGTTAGAATTACTGAATATTCAGCAAAATTGCAAAACATTCAGTTTATAATTTCGCTATATTATATATATATACAGTACAGTCTGAATGTAATCTACCGCGTACACGCTAATATCACACCTTTGCGTGGAGGACGGCAGTCGTTTGTCTTTTGTTATAATTAAATCCCTAAAGGGTTTTGCGAGTTTATATTATATGTATATATATTTTTGATAAGCGACTAGCATAAAAGTTCCAGTTTTATGTTCATAGTCGGGAATTTCAAATGATAATATTGTATAAGATGAGTCATTATTTAAACTTTATAAATGTGTAAATTAAATTACGGAAAGTTGAATGGCGGCTTACGATGACAACAGTGATCAAAATCATTACTTATAATATTTTTTTATTTTTCTCCAAAAGACAACCATACCTAGTGGTCATACTTTCTTAACAAACATTATGATAATGACCCCAGTGGTGGTGAAGACTTATTCTCTGAACCATACTCAAACGATTACATTTTTTAAAAACACTTAAATTTAAAAGTATTAAAGAAGAAAAAAAGGGTAAAAAGTATCACAGTTCGACGGCACAGAAAAACAGCATTTAATAAAAAGTGTTTTTTGCGATGATTTGTGTGGTTATATTAATGATGTAATTGAAGCGCAAAAGACGTAGATAAAGCGCAAAAATATGTTACTTTTTTTTACTCTATGTAAAGCTAAATTCACACTTGAAACGCAGTTCCTTGCAGTGCATCGCCACACGACTTTTGCAATTTTTTGTTCACATTAAATGTTAAAATACTTTGTTTTATTTTTGTATACAATAGAAAGAAACAGGTTGCAGAACAACAATGAAAAATGCTCATCTGACATGTAGCAACGCAAAACACTACAACCGTTTGTTGCATCGTCATGCAGCAAACCGAAAATGAGTTTATATACATCATTTCGGGGATACAATATATGGTAAAAATGCGCAGCGATGCTTTAATTTTTTTTCAGTGTGAATTAATAACATGAGAGCTTTTAATGTTTGAGCATTGCTGTAGGAGGCAACTGTGCGCTATAGAAAGAAAAACATCTTTATTTGTTGTTTTTGGCTTCTTTTTTGTGTGTTGATACTTCCAATTTTGCAGTTGTGATTTTGTTTTGCCGTCAAACATTTTTGTTAATTCAGAGGGCTGAGGCGTGCGATGTCTTTATAAACTGGCAAATAAAAAATGTTTTATTCTTGTTTCTCACTTTGACACACTTTCTTTTTAGTATTTTTTTAACTTTGATTGCAAAACCACTTACCACCAGAAAACCAATAGTTATTATATTTTCCTTCAAATAATGATAATGTTGTTTTCTATAGTAATAGTTAATTTTACATGTAAATAACTTGAAAATAGGCTTCCCTAATGCAAGGTTTTCACAGCAACTCTTCTGGTTATAATTGTAAAACTGATAATAACCATAGATAGTGAAACGATGTACACATATATTTATTACACCCACCAGTTATAATGCTACACTATAAAGAAACAAATAATAAACATAATGATCAACACTAACACACGCCTCCCTTTTTCTTGTAGTTCGTAGAACGTCCATAATGTTTGAAATGTCTGCAACAAAAGAAGGTACACAACCTGTGTGCACAATGAAATAAAATGAAACACTTTGATAATAGTCAATTTTAAAATGTCACACATCAAGTTTTCCAATCGACAAAATATCTTGTAAACTCTGACAACTAGCACCATGTTTTGTCAGACAATCAGCCAATTGTCTTTCGGTGGGTATCCATTCCACTGTACTGATTTCTTTACGAATTAGCATCTCTTTTATTGCTGCAATATCAATACGCAGTCGTTTTTCACTTATTACTTTCGTTGAATATATAAGTAAATGTAGATTTTTATTATCAATCTTGGCATTTATTGTGATTTTCTTTACGTCTTTTCTTAGCAATTCCGCCAGTAATTCAGATAGGTACAGTGCATCGTCCAACCCATCTGATAATGCTAAACTTTCTGCAGCTGTGGTACTCTTCACTACCCTTTTAATTTTGTTTGATGACCAATTTAGGATACAACAATCATTATTTTCTCCAACTAATAAAATGATATGTGCACCTGCACTAGATGCACCATCTGGCAAATTTGCATGAGAAGCATCTGTGAATAAGACTAATCGAAGCTCCTGGTTGACATTCATTTTTGGATATATCAGTTTAAACTGATCAGACTTAATTTTCTTTACCATTTTGTTAGCTTCAATGAGATGTCTTACTTCTGGACTCCGGTTGATACACATGCTAAAGTGCAAAACATCAAAACTAACATCAGGCCTGGTCTGACTGGCCACCCAATTTGCTTGACCAACCAAACTCCGTAAACTGGCAATTTCAGTGGAATTAAGTTTCTCAAACTTATTTGCTTGACGTTTCGGAGATAGAGGTATAAGTTGCATCGAGTCAATGGGACACTTCTATGTTACCATTGTTATGCTGTATATTTAATCCAACATATTTAAAATAATTTTCCTCAATTTTCCCAATTCGAAAGACATCTCTTAATTTATAAACAACCTCTTTCTCAAAAGATGTTGTTCCAGAGTGAATAAAATCGTCGACATGGATAACAAAAAGCCCTTCTAGAATATTCTCACGTTTCCAATAAAACATAGCTGGATCGAACTTGGATTGTACACATCCAAGCTTTTCAATTTCTTTTTTCACAGTAAAAAAACCAGTGTCGCGCAGCATCATTTAATCCATACACAACCTTTTTAAGTTTCCAAAGGTTGCCTTGGTCATCTGCTTCAATTGGTGGCTGCAAAAATACATTTCTCTGGATCTCGCATCCCTGAAGAAAAGCAGCTTTGATATCTGTGGTTTTGCATTGCCACTCTTTTATACTAGAAATTGCTATCAGAATTCTCAGGGTGCTTTTCAAGGCAGTAGGCGAGTCAACTTGTAAAATTTGCTCCTCTTCAAAGCCTCTTGCAACGAGTCTGGCTTTTACAAAATTTTCTGGACCAGTTTTCTTCTCTGTAATTACCCATGTAGTAGAAATTGTCTTTTGTCCTGAATTTCTCACTTCTTCAAAAACCTCAAAATCCTTCCAGTTCTGTATCTCTCGTTCCTTGGCAGTGATAACATCTTTGTCACAATGGCGTTGTTGTGGCACTAAGACAATGTTTACTTCCTCAGTTCTTCCCTTTTCTACCTTTTCCCATTTGTCAATACTCTGAAAATCTATACAAATGGGATTTTCTTCATCTGGGTGTTTCACATTGTACCAGGAAGAATACTTCCCAGTTGCTTTGCCAGCTCTGCTGATTATCGTTGCCTCTCTCCAAATGTTGTCACCTGGTTGCTTGTAGCGAATTTCATCATTTTTCTTTGACATACCCGTTATGTTGTCAGTCATGTTTTGGTCCAAGGTGGCATCGTCAAGTTGTACTCCATTGTGTATAGCAGCATCGGCATGCTGTCTTTGATTAGTGCTTTCTTCGTCTGAAGATTCACGAATGCAATTCGCCTCACCGGAGGTAACTTTTATTTCAGGGCCAGGATCTGATTCTGTTGGCTCTTGAAATTCATGCCCAACTTTAATCAATCTGTTGGTTGATACCCTAACATAAACATTTCCATGTCGCACAAAGACAATTTTTCCATCTTGACCTATTACAGTGCCAGGTCCTTTCCATTTGTTGGATTCGTCTCTCTTGTAAAAGACTTTACAACCTCTGTCAAATTGAGTACAATTTACCTTAATTTTATGTTTTAAGGCACGTCTGATTTTTGATGATGACTCAGCTTCTATGTATGCTCTTCTGAAGCTGAAGCTCCCCTGGATTCTAACGCAATGCCAGAAACATCACTCTCAGATGGGATAGCTTGTTCTCCATAGAACTTTCTGAGAGCAGTTTTCATTTGATCAAATAACTGTTCTTTCTTTGAGTAATCAACACCTGTTAACACCAGTTGTCTCTCCTTGTGAGAAAGTTTTGAAGCATCAAGTAGTTTAAATGCTAAGACTGAAGAAGGCAATTTCATATCTTTTTGCATTATTCGGTTGTACCTTTTTTCAAATTCCAAAACAAAAGTCTCAACTTTCTGGTTAGCTTCACGTACGTATCTATCAAATATGGTATAACGTTCGTATACCTCACTTAACTCATCTTTTTTAAAAAGTTTATCCAAATAATCAATAAGTTTCTCTACACCATCATCGGCATTAATACTTTCCAGTTTCAGTTCATTAAACACTTTGTCTCTAACACCACTTGGATCATCTTCCGGAAAAGACAATGCTACTGCAACTCCCCGTTTCTTCTTATCTAAATCTGTAACAATGCACCAAGCACGTAACTCTTCACAATATCTGTCATATGGTTTGTCTTTGCTATTGAACACCGGTGGGTTTTTATAGCCACTCATCTTCAAATTCTTCAACTACCCTTTGCTACCATGTATAAAACTGATAATAACCATAGATAGTGAAACGATGTACACATATATTTATTACACCCACCAGTTATAATGCTACACTATAAAGAAACAAATAATAAACATAATGATCAACACTAACAATAATGTTCTCTTGCCAATAACCAAATAACATGGAAACGATGCTAGCAATTATTTTTAAATGTAAATAACTTGGAAAAAGGCTTTTCCCTGGCAAGGTTTTGTGTCAAATTTTCTCCTTATGAAGTTGTCCTTACAATGATCAAATAACATGAAAACGAGGCTATGTTGTGTAAGAGTTCCAATACGCTACATACGATGTGCAGTCAAACCTTTATAGCCATAAAAGATTAGTTGCATTATATATATACATGTGGCAACCATCCTTTAGGAACCGCAACATACAACATTGCCCATCTTTTCGTAAAAGTGATGAACTTCACACAGCAGCTCAGTTTTGCAAAGGCATCTGGTCTGCAAATTTAAGTATGGCAAAGCTATGCGTTGTAAACTAAAGGTAAAAGTGAAACTTTTTATTAACAAATTAGCGCTAAATTTGTAAAGCAAGCTAAGAGCCTCCGTATTGCAGTAAAATTGAATATAATATTGTATATTTAAATATGAATATCAAAATTAGCTATCTCAATCACAATTCCAAATGCTACCCCAATTTGGGTTACCCTATTATGTTTTGCAATTAACCCCAACTTTTTAGCACGTGAACAAAGATAAATTAGAATTCAATACATATCCTAGAGTGGAAAAATTATTAAAACTCGTAAACTGTAAGGAAAAAACGTATTTATGTTTGTAGTCTAGTAAACCAAGCTCAGCATTTTTTCATTTTAAATTAGGATGGATGCTAGCAGGATTTTTTTTAAACAAGTAGTAGAAAACGAGATATATTCTTTCTATTATTTTCGATGCCACAACATTCCTCTACAACCTTCATTCATTCATTCATTCATTCAAAGCAGTGGATCTTTATTCTAATAAGGATTTCATGGAAAAATAACATGGTTTTTATGCACAAACTTTCTTCTCTACTGACAAGAGCACACTTCAGTGATGCAACTGGTTAAACATGAGTTGTGTTTTTACGAAGGGGTTTTTTACAATAAAGAACATAAAATATATTATGATAAAAACTAAAAACGTTTATGTGTAAATTTTCCCTTTAAAACACAAGAAATTCTACAATAAACAAATAAGGCAATAATATTGACATATTCTTATGCTTTAAATGCATAGCTATATCTAGCTGTAGCAACACAATTTAGGAAAATTTGTTTGTTTTGATGCAAACCATTGCAAAACTGCACACCGTTCTTTTATACTAAATATTTTAAAGGTGACTAGACAAATAATTATTTTTTGCAGCATTTCTTTACGTATCAGAAAGTTTCGAAGGCGACAAACCAAGGTGTTCCTATAGGACCCTGGGTTCTCCTTTAGGGTCTAATATGCCTATGCCTAATAGGCCAAATTTGTGGTTTTCCCTGATTGATAAGTGGCTCTAGAAAAATGCAAAAACTCATTCTCTTTGAGTCTCCATCATGGAGCAAGAAGTGACAATAAAAGCTTCAAACGCCTGCGTATATAAAATTGAGTTTAGGAAACTTTTTAAATAAAGGTTTTCAGCCTATGTATCTCACACAACAGAAAAGAGTAATAGAGAAATTAATTTCAATGCTCTATCACTTTTTGCAACTCTCGATAAACCACAGACCTATCATAATACTGTTCTATTTTTTTTTTGCAATAAAGAAGAATTGCAATAAAGAAGAATTAGTTGAAAAGTTTGAGAAGTGGAAGAAAGGACTAGAAGAGAAAGGGCTAAAGGTAGACACAGCAAAGTCTAAAGTCATGATTAGTAGCATTGCAGCCAAGTGTGACCTTGTAGTTGGAAAGTGGCCTTGTGGAGTTTGCAGGAAAGGGGTTGGTAGTAACTCAATTTTTTGTCAGACTTGCAAGCATTGGGTACATAAGAAGTGCAGTAGTATTGGTGGAAGGTTAAGAGCTGACATTCAGTTTGTATGCAAGCGTTGCAAAGGTGAGATTATAGAGAATGAAGTATTTCCAGCTTTAATGATGTACAACAGTGGCTCGTTAGAGATAGTTGAGAACTTCTGTTACTTAGGTGATATGTTGGGCAGTGAAGGGGGTGTTGGAAGAAGTGTTACTTGCAGGATAGGTTCTGCTTGGAAAAAGTTCAGAGAGTTACTTCCTTTGTTGACTAGCAGAGTCCTGTCAATTGAGGTAAAAGGTAGGTTGTATGAGGCCTGTGTAAGAAGTGTTATGTTGTACGGTAGTGAGACATGGGCAGTGAAGCAGGAAGATCTTGACCGTTTAGAAAGGAATGATATGAGAATGGTTAGGTGGATGTGTAACGCCAGTCTGAGAGTTCAGATGAGCTAAGAAGCAGGCTAAGTCTCCGTAGAATTAAAGATGTTATCCAGATAAGAAGATTGAATTGGCTGGGGCACTTGGAAAGAATGGAGGAGGATAATTGGGTAAGAAAGTGTAGAGACTTGATAGTTCCTGGGGCAAAGCCCAGAGGCAGACCGAGAAAGACTTGGCAGGAGGTTATAAGGACAGACTTGATACAGAAGAAGTTGAGTTTAGATCTAACACAGTCTAGATCAGATTGGAAGAGGGTCATTAATATACCCCGTCCAACCCATGCTAGCATGGAAAACGGACGTTAAGCCGAGAATGATGATGATGATGATGATGAATATATAAATTGTATTTTCCTGAATTCTTGTATGACCTTATCTTCTTAAAATAGTCTGAAAGTTGATGCCAATTATGTTCTTTTAGCAATAATAAAAAATGGCTCATCTGAGTAGTGGAAGAGTTAACCTTTCTCAAGTACGAGAAGCAACTCGAAGACAATTATTGAAATGCCTTGATAAATGTCCTGGTAGTAAGGTAATTGTGAATTACTTTCTAAAAATGGGTTGATAACTTCCATTTTTAGGTCTGCATATGCTATTTCTATAAGTAAAACACCCCAAACACTTTCCTTATCATGTCATTGGCTGAAAACAGTGCATAAAAAGTTTATCTACAGCTTATCTACTGCAAATATCCCCTAACAATTTTACAACTAGCCAGACTATACCAATAAACACATAAGTTCCTATGTGAGAATTTTAGGCCATAAAATTTGGTTAAAAGGCCTTTGTTCACCCTAATTTTACCTAAGGGTAACAGTGCATGATTTTCGTTCTTAAGGTAAGAAGAGGGTAATCTAAAAAGGTTAACGATTATACTATTGATGTAAAATTGGCACCATGAACTTGGCGCATGGATGAAGTTTTGTGGAACGAATTTTCTATTCTTTTTGTAAAAATGACTTACAATTAAATCCTAAAAAAATATATTTATAAATATTATACTCTTAGGTAGCAAAAAATCATTTACGTTATTTAAAAGTTAGGGTAATGACAGAGTAATGGAACGATTGTTAACCCAAAAATTCATGGTATGAAATAATGGTTTTTAACAATGTTATTGTATTTTTAAGGCAATTATTTGGGATGATAACCTCACAGGACCTGTTGGATTGTTAGCAGAGTACAGTTTATTAAAGGTTTGATAACTTTTTTTTATGCTGGTTTATAATAAATTTTTATTATTCAAATGATTTATCTAAGATTAGCTCTGATTGTCTAATCTATTTAATTTATAATAAATTTTTATTATTCAAATGATTTGTGTATGTAATGTAAAAAAATTAGCAAAGGCGCTATTCTCGTGGTAATCCCTTACATGTTTCCGTTTTTTGAACATTTGACTTTGTGGTTATCATATGTTCGGTTTTTTGTTAATAAAAAGAAACTCTTTTAAGCATTGTTTTGTTTGAAGTTCAGTATTTAATTTAAAATAAGTATTATAATGCAATTTACGTCATCAAGTAATACTACGCGATAGATCGAGCCTATCGCGACATCCTGATAGACGCGATATGATTCACTTCTATCGAGACAAAAATATGCTCAAAAAGCTATCGCGTATCGTTCGCGTCGCGCAGGATCGCGATGTTAAGATACCTTTTTACAGTACTGTATGTTGAACTATGGCTATATCTTAATATTTTGTTAATTGTTATCATTTGTGATGGATATAACCATTTTTAAGGTGAACTAAAATAAAGCCCCCTAGGTTTACTTACTTTGTATGTTTACTATTATTGTATAGGAACACGATGTTGGAAAAATGTTTCCACTTGTTAGAGGTCGTATTCCATCATGTGAGGAACATAACATCATTTTTCTTGTTCGGCCGAAGTTAGAGACAATGGACATCATTGCAGAGAACATCCTAAAGTAAGTTTGTACAGGCGTTATATGGAAAGCCATGCATGGATGCTGTGTGAATGATGTATACAATTCTGTTTAAAAGACAGTCTTTTTATTTTCATTTATAAAAAACAAGTAGTAATTCACGCATAATGTTTACCAACAACAAATTGATGTCTAAAATCTATCCTATTGTTTAATTAAAACTCTACTTTTTTAGCTGTAACATACATGAAAATAACTTGAAATTCTAAATTTTAAATAATAGTTTTTATCTGCAAATACAATTTTATTTTTAAGTAGACAATAATTTACAAGTATCTAATGCTGTACCCGACTGCATTCTTATGCTATTCTCCATACTACCAAGCCAAAATCAATTAATTTTCATTTCAAAACAGGCTTTTGTACCCCTCTAGTCTTTTCCTACTTCATTTAATCTATTTAAAATAATTCTGTCAAAATTCTACTCTGTAAAGGTAGCCACCTCAATGCAACAACCAGAAGCCAATTTTTTAACCTCGAAATAAAAAATTACCTTGTTACAGTTTTTAACACCATACTTATTTTGTATAAGCATTTGTGATCCCACAGTTGAATTCATGTTGTTTCACACTTATCAATTTTATGTTGTAGGGGAGGAACTAATAAACAACACATTTGTGTATCATACAAAAACTAACTCTCTTCAACTCATGACCCTTCTATATATACAACACTCCATCATAGCTGTTTCTTCCCATCTACATCTTCTCCTCATTTAATGAATTGTTTCTATAACATAAATAAAGACAAAACGTTTTTTTTTAAACGAATAGCTTTAAACATAACTTTCAATTAAGTTCTTCTGTGTAAATGTCTCTATGTATACTCATTTTTTCCTAATATGTCTAAGGGTTTGAGTAGTTGTATTTCCACTCTCGAATTGGTCTACGCAGTCTTTCGTTCATGTTGACGTCTTTGTGTTAATGGTTCGTGGTTGTTAGCTGGTATTACGTCGTTATTAATTGGCTGGTTGAGCAGTGATTCGGTTTCCAGCTCTTCCTACTCCTCTTTTAAGACTGGAAATCAGTATTATGTGGTACTTGTTTATAGTGAGCAGCGTTTCGTGTCCTCTGTCTTACCGTGTTATCAGATTCGGCTGTGATCATGCTACCTTTTGTTGCAGTCACCGAGTAACGGTGTTGTTCAAATATAGGTGACAGCTTGTTCTTTTTATATTGTTTGATAATGACAGTGGCTCCAGTATTGAGATCATGTGGTTTTGCGTGATTTCTGTTGTCAGTGTATAGTTTCGCTTTTTTCTTTGCATCCTCGTCTCGTTGGTCTACTTGTCGGTGTAGGTTGGTATTTATTTTAGTAGTCGCAGGTGGTAACATTTGATGTTACTTTCGTTGAATCATCATGTCCGCTAGTGGTATCTTGGTTGTGGAGTGAGGGCTATTGCGATAGGCAAAAAGGAAAGTGTATGTTTCTTTTTTCCAATCTTTTCCTTCAATAAACGCTACCCGTACTATTTTGTTTAACGACGCCATAAATCTTGCGGCATACGTATTGGCTTGAGGCCATAATGGCTGAATTCTACGGTTCCTTTTAATTATAAATACTCCTTTGATCTCATGTGATTTAAATGGTGACCCGTTATCTGATACAATGACATTTGACATCCACAATATTACTCAGCTAGCATGTGTGTTATACCGCAGACACGTGCACAGTGCCAAATGGCGAGTAAAGCTAAACATTTTTGAGAGTGTATGTGAGTGTATGAGAGTGCAGTCGAGTGTAATAGTGAATTGTTTCAAGGGCAAGGGTGATGCATTAGAAAGAGGTAACTATAGAGGTTTGAAGTTGGTTGATCAAGTAATGAAAGTTATTGAAAGAGTGACTGATAAGTTACTTAGAGAAAGAATTGATATAGATAAGATGCGATTTGGTTTTGTTCCAGGGCGTGGCACTACAGATGCAATATTTTTACTCAGACAGCTTCAGGAAAAGTATTTAGGAAAGAGAAAGAATCTCTATTTTGCCTTTGTAGATTTAGAGAAAGCTTTTGATAGAGTGCCACGTAAAGTTATTTGGTGGGCTATGAGAAAATTAGGTGTGGATGAGTGGCTAGTTACGATGGTACAGTCTATGTACAGCAATGCTAGAAGTCGTGTCAGGATTAACGATTCACTTAGTGATGAATTTAGTGTCAATGTTGGTGTACATCAGGGTTCTGTACTTAGTCCTTTGTTGTTTGTTCTAGTCTTAGAAGCGCTGTCGATGGAGTTCAGAACAGGTTGTCCATGGGAGTTATTGTATGCAGATGATTTGGTTCTCATAGCAGAGTCGATGGAAGAATTAGTTGAAAAGTTTGAGAAGTGGAAGAAAGGACTAGAAGAGAAAGGGCTAAGGGTGAACACAGCAAAGTCTAAAGTCATGATTAGTAGCATTGCAGCCAAGTGTGACCTTGTAGTTGGAAAGTGGCCTTGTGGAGTTGGCAGGAAAGGGGTTGGTAGTAACTCAATTTTTTGTCAGACTTGCAAGCATTGGGTACATAAGAAGTGCAGTAGTATTGGTGGAAGGTTAAGAGCTGACATTCAGTTTGTATGCAAGCGTTGCAAAGGTGAGATTATAGAGAATGAAGTATTTCCAGCTTTAATGATGAACAACAGTGGCTCGTTAGAGATAGTTGAGAACTTCTGTTACTTAGGTGATATGTTGGGCAGTGAAGGGGGTGTTGGAAGAAGTGTTACTTGCAGGATAGGTTCTGCTTGGAAAAGTTCAGAGAGTTACTTCCTTTGTTGACTAGCAGAGTCTTGTCAATTGAGGTAAAAGGTAGGTTGTATGAGGCCTGTGTAAGAAGTGTTATGTTGTACGGTAGTGAGACATGGGCAGTGAAGCCGGACGATCTTGACCGTTTATAAAGGAATGATATGAGAATGGTTAGGTGGATGTGTAACGCCAGTCTGAGAGACAGAAAGAGTTCAGATGAGCTAAGAAGCAGGCTAAGTATCCGTAGAATTAAAGATGTTATCCAGATAAGAAGATTGAATTGGCTGGGGCACTTGGAAAGAATGGAGAAGGATAATTGGGTAAGAAAGTGTAGAGACTTGATAGTTCCTGGGGCAAAGCCCAGAGGCAGACCGAGAAAGACTTGGCAGGAGGTTATAAGGACAGACGTGATACAGAGGAAGTTGAGTTTAGATCTAACACAGTCTAGATCAGATTGGAAGAGGGTCATTAATATACCCCGTCGCCCGTGTGATTTTTTTTGATTTTTTAATTCACTTTATAGAACACCTAAGTGGTGTAAAAGTGTTAATATATTAACAAAACACATTGCTTCGTCGTAAGAAGAGAGAGGCTGCGTCGTAACACGTTGTATTCACTGCGATGTTCTACCACTTAGTTTGCGGCGTCATTCTGCCCCCCAACCTGGCACCAGACTATCCTTTCACCAGGGGTTATCTTTTCTCCTTAACGATTGTAAAAGGGGTCATTTATCTCCTTTTGCCGTCGAAGTCATTTTTCACACATGTTTAAAGTTTTGAAAGTTTTTTTTACTGAAAGACTATAACTATTCTTTTTTAAAAAACATGAGAATGTACAGAAGATCTATTTATAGTAGCATGTGTTTACATTGTATTAAAAATAAAACAGGCCCCTAAGATAGAGAAGATTTTTTTTATTTTTTTTAGTTTAAACACGATTTTAATTTTAAAATTTTTACTGTTCAAAAAATACTTGTGAGTAACTGTAACCATCGTTTCAGATTAAAAAGGGTGTATAGTAAAGTGTACATTTGTAGGAATAAAAAAAAGAAGATCTTTTTACATTCCAATCAAACCTAGCTCTTTCGTTTTCCTTTATTTTCAATGTTATTGCTGCATGGTGGACAACAGTTCAGAACTACCTGTTTGTTTTAGGGAAGAGGGAGGTAGAGGCAGCAATAAAGAATACCACATTTTCTTCGTTCCATGTAGAAGTATGATGTGCGAATTTCGACTTCAGGTTTGACGTTTTGATTTGAATCATGCAGGATCATTGAAGTAAATTGCGGCATTACCGTAATGACTGAAAAGTATTTGTGATAAGTTCATAGTAAGTGGCAAGTCACCTAATTAATGGTGTATGCAATGCAGGCTGTATAAACCTGATAGTAATAATATCTTGTCATAACAATTTTATTTCCTTTAGAACTGGTGAAAATATTCACAAAGTTTGGTCATTATTTTTAATTTGAATAGCATAAATAAACTTCCTGATGTTTAGATTTTTGAACCATCCTTTGTTGTTGTTTTAACCCCTATTAAATACCTCACCTGGAAAACTCTGTACCTAATCAAAATCAAATCAATTTACAAAAAAAAATTAAAATGTTACTATATATCTTTTAGGAACTTGGTGTGTATGGCAGTTTTAATATTACTGATGAGTTTGACCTCAGCTTGATTCCGTTTGATAACGATGTCATGTCGTTAGAGCAGGAAACAGCTTTTTCTGTTAGTATATTTTTGTTTTGAATGTTTGTGAGACCAACTTTTGTGCTTATAACTATGTTGTTATATTCTTTCGTGGTGGTAACTCACTAACCCACTTAACCTGGAGTACAAGACAATGGTTATCTACACACAGAAAATTTTGTTGACTTGTTTGTTTCTCTAAATCATAATTATATTAGATCATATTACTGTATACGTTGATATATTCACATGCGATGTCACTGGATGGTTATTATTATTATTATTAACAGTGCATTGAAAATAAATCCATTTCTTTTTACAGTACTTTCTTTAAAGAAATGATAGAATAAATACCAATAACGCTTTTCTGCATGTTCGTGGTCAAATTTACTAAAACAAAATGCAGACAATGCAGACTATTTATATAATGATTCAGAAATCATATATGTAACAAGTTGATGCAAATGAAGTAATTCTCGTAGCCAGAAAAGCGTAAATCAAGTTTTGCAATTTTATTTAAGTATTTTTTCGACAGAAGGACAATATATTTGCAAAATTTAATTTCCACTAAGCATACTGTAAACACATTATGAGCCTGTTTTTAAATTTTGCTTATAAAAAACATGCAGTCAAGTCACCATCTCTATGATTTTATGTCTATAATTTTCGTTATTCTCATTGTTTTGACATAACGTAAAATCTAAAAATGTGCGTTAAAAGGGATGAAAGGGTTTCAAATTTTAATATCCTAACTAGACGTATTAGAGACATATAGTAGAACTGCTGTCATCTTTCTAATCTTTCTAATTTAACGCGTTGGAAAAAAATAATTATTTTCAGAGGGTCATGCAAATAATAAAAGGAGATAAATTACCTTGTATTTCTCTACTTGGTATCACATAAATAATTCGAAGAAATTTTCACTAAACTCGTGCTAAATTGGAAAATACACAAAAAAATTTCCATGTTTTTTATTTATTTTCTATTTTTCAAACTTTTTTGTTCCATCTTTTGTTTTTAATTTCAATTTTACGCAGATGTTGGCTAATTAAAAAAAGTCAACAACCAGTGATAAGGATTTCTTCCACCAAAGCAGCAGGGCATGATAGATTGGGTTGAAAAAGCGTACACTTCAATCACAGGAGATAAGGATATGGTGACACGATCCTTTGATGTTTGTGGTATTTTTAATTTAAGCTGGTATTTTTACATAAACGTATATAAAAAATGCCAAAAAAATTATAGACGAACATGAGTTCATACATTTGTAAAATATTTACTTTTTAAACACTAATTCTTTTGTTGAAGGTGTAAAACACTTTCACAAAATGTGTATTTTTTGTTGAATTTGCGTTCTAATTGGAGGAATATTTAACCCTTGCCGCATTAAATTAAAAAGCAAACCAAAATTTATAAAACCTAACTCACGTTTCGTTAATAATTAGTCAATTGGTCAAAGTACGTTTATTATAGGACGCATTAAATTAGACAAATGACGGTAGGCATACACGGACTGGTTCGATTCAAGTGCGAAAGGTCTCAAACCTATGCCGAGTCATGTCAGAGACTATAAAAGTGTGTAAATCTATCCTTTCTGTTTAGCGTTTAGCACAAGAATAGGATTAATATCTTAGACGGTAGTTGAACAATTGCTGTGCTTTTACGGCTTTCGTAGCTCAAATGGGGATTTGAAAGTACCTGGATCCCTTTGCAATAGAAACTGAAGAGGTTATTCTGGGATAATAATTTTAATAATAATAACTCTTAATGCATTTTTGTTTTAGGAATGCTACCTAGAAAATGATTTAACTTCAATTTATTATGTTGCAAATTCAGTGATGACGATACAAGCGTTATTCGGAGTTATACCAAAAATATATGGCAAGGGAGACATGGCCAAGGTAAGCATCTGAAGAAGAAAACATTTTCCTAATTCTTACATGCACTTGACTATTCTCGACAGTGCTAAAGTAGTTATACTTCCAATGACAATGTTTGCCACAAAATTTGTTTACGATTTAGAAGTAGTTTCAACTTCAAAAATTATTAAAATACATCAAATCTATGAAATTTTGAAATGGTTTTGCTATCATTATGGATGAACACAAATCAAATTAAGACAGATTGATGTGTTATGTCATTGTGACCTTTTTTCAAGATTTTTGTACAGTGGTAACACAATTATCAATAGTGTATTATCGTATAATATAGTGTATTGATAAAATGTAAAGAGGAGCTGAAACAATTGTCAAACCTGTAAAAAAATCTGTTTCATGTATACAAAACAAATCGAAATATTTGAAAATACGAAAAAATGTAATGGCAACAGGACCAAATCCAAAAGCAACGGTGCTGTTTTTGCATTGATTCATATTTTGCACAGTTAACGCGATAAGCTCTAAGCATTGCGAGTTTCATTCTGACACCTTTGAATTTAAATTCTATTCTTCTACCAACTGATAACACATTTCACTGCATGACTGGGAATCCTTTACTCTATTTTTAGCATGTGACAGAAATTATACTTCGTAAACGTCGAGAAATGGCTGACATGGAATCGCAGATCACTCCATTAATTGACTCCATACTTTTGATCGATAGAAACGTGGATTTGATCACACCACTGTTAACACAGTTGACGTATGAAGGTTTAATCGATGAAAATTTTCAAATCGAAAACAGTAAGTGAAACCGTTTCATCTGTTGTATGCATAGATCGTAAGATATGGACAGTAACCATAGGTAATTAACAAAGTTGAACGTTCTTACTGTTTCTTACACACGTGCAGAAGTTTGACCGTTCTTATGGCAGGGTGCCCACACCTTCTAAAATCTTCTCTATACCTTTTTATTGTCATGTTTTAAAGAAAAGAATTATCAGTATGTATGTCAGGAAAGGCTTGATTATTTTAGTGTTCGTTTTCTTCTAAAGTTCGTCAAATTTATGTGGTTTTCAGTGTTTTGTTTTTAATTTTGCCTCTAAAGCGTCCTAAATTCCATAAATTCTCCTAAAATCTCCTAAAATTGTAACATGTCAAATTTGAGGCCACCCTGTTATGTATGTCTTTTTCTTTACCTGCTGTGATACCTTTTGTTAACAACCAACTCCCATTTAATAGCCAACTGTCAATTACCGCCGGATAAATTCCCTCCTAAAGAAGATACGAAGACGAGACAACAAATGACGGATAGCAGTAAACAAAAAGCAAAGAAGATCGTATTGAACTCTGGAGAGAATCTATTTGCTGAAATACGTGATATGAATTTTTCAGCAGTTGGACCTGTTCTGAGCAGAGAAGCGAAGCGCATCACAGCAGAGTACGAGGTAATTTTCAAACCCTTTTACATGCACATATTGGATATAAAGGATTGATGTGACTTGCCGAATTTTGTATGCATGTAAAACGTGTTGTTACATAATTATTTGTATCTTCTGCTTTCAGGAACACCGTTCTGCGAAAACAGTTGGTGAGATGAAAGAATTTGTACACAAACTCCCTCACATGCAAGCAGCTAAACAAGCTTTAGCATTGCGTACGTATTGTTACTGTTCATTGTACAGGCGCGGATTTAGACTAGGTCAACCCTGTCACGCGACCTAGTAAAAAAATGCCGAGGATCGAAATCAAATTCTGTCGAATTTACCCGGGATCTTAAGATCGAAATTCCGCCTTGTTTTCGCTACTTTTCGTTATTGACTATCTCATAACGCGAATTGGATCAACTTATGTTGACCTGACCTGTGTTAACCAGTCTTGGCTTTAGGTTATCCCGTGAGGCTTTCACCGTGGACTAGAATCAACCTATGTGGGCCTGACCTATTTTTAGTCAGAAAGTCTGAAGTCAGCCAGTCTTGGCTCTAGGTTATCCCGTGAGGCTTTCACCGTGGACTAGAATCAACCTATGTGGGCCCGACCTATTTTTAGTCAGAAAGTCTGAAGTCAGCCAGTCTTGGCTCTAGGTTATCCCGTGAGGCTTTCACCGTGGACTAGAATCAACCTATGCTGGCCTGACCTGTTTTTGGTCAGACAGTCTTGAACAAACCTGTCAAAATAGTGTCTATGTATTGATAAGGCTTGTAGGCGTTTTGGTATAAATATCAGTAGGGCATGCGGAAGATTCTTTCCGTTCTCAACATGGCTTGCAAGAGCTTGAGAGAGCGTGTGAAGTTAGTTTCGAAAACGTAAATTTTGATGAGCTACCTCAAATATACGCTGAATTAAAAGGTTAAATGTAATTCTGTTTTGCCATCTACCTACGTGTTGCAAAAACAACTTACTTTTGGTTTTATCCGAAGAAATTGCCATGCAGAGTACTACCTTCCTGCCTATGTGAAATCAAAGAAGGATAGTTGTGCAATTACGTCGAAGTGAGTTGTTTATGTTTATCTTTTGTTGTTTCTATAATAGCTATGCGTTTTTGTTACTATGACCACTAACTATGTCGTAGTAGCTTTATGAATGTAGCTAGCTATATAAGCTGGACACCCAACTCCTGTTCTTTTGGGTAAAAGGGGGCTAAAATAACTTCCAAACGACACTTTGTGATGCTACTTCTATCAGATAAAAAGATATTCGTCACAGGATTTTTTTTATATCTTCTGCAGAAAAGTTGTCAAAGCGTGACAAAAGTTTATTGTTGCTTGCACCGAACAGTCAGGGTGAACTGATAATTAGCCTGTAACAGAATATATAGTTAGCCGATGCAGGATAATTATACATCGATTTAAAAAATCTGACAAATTTATTAATTCTGTGTTTACCTCTTTTTTGTTTCAACTTGTTGAATTCACTTTGTCAATTTGAAATTTCAACTTTTTGGATGTGTCAAACAAAACAATGACCAATTATTTTCTTCAAAATGAAAAACTGCAACTAATCAGACTCTCCAAAAAGAAATTCAAATTCGAGAATTTGGATAATAAACGATAAAATTTGTTGAATTCAATATAAATCGATTTCGACAAAATACATCCTGTATATATCGTCCACAGGTTTTAAAGTCATCTATCGCCTGCTTAATATGTTACTTGTTTAACAAAGATATCAAAAGCCAGCTTGATTAAATTTATATACATATATTTATATATATAATATAAGTTGTGCATCACATGGCATTGATTTGTATCTTTTTAATAAATTCCCTTTTCAAATCAAAGAGGCAAAGACATATTAAAGAGACAATAATTAAACAACCTGGTGTTAATTCAGTTTATGGTAAAATTGTGTTCTTGTTTCTCATTTTTAAAACGTACTTTCTTTTTTAGATCAGCTGTTATCAAACCATGCACCATCAGCATTTTCAAAAAATCATTAACGAGAGAGTACATTTTGAAGGCCTAAAAACTGAAATATTCAAATGCTAATACGTCTCTATTGCTGAATTAATTGAATAATTCATTAAAATTGAACTTGTTTAGAAGTTATTATATTCGAATCGTCAAGTTTATACATAAAAAGATTTGTATCCTGGAATTTCCAGAATTTTCCAGATCAGTATTGAAAATATCCAGTTAAAGTTTTTGCTATTATTTTAGAATACTATATATATGTAAAAAATTTATTTTTAACTTTTTATTTATTAATTTGTATTTTAACATTGCAGGTTAGTTACAATAATAATTGAGAATACTCAATCATTTGTTTACCCCATAATTCTCCGTTTTCAAGGTCTACTTCAAATTTTAGAATCTTCCAGGCTACGACGGAAATCGTCAAGCCGCAGGGCTTCTTGTGTTCTATTTGAAGTGTTTATGTGGAGCTGCGGCGTTTATGAGAATGTTTCGTTTCTGTTATCAAGGTCTAAAACGTCTGCATACGAGGTTGATTTTTGTCCCCGTTTAAGCCTATTTCAGGGTTGCAAAGCCCGTTTTAGCTTAGTAGGTCATGATGCGCAGCATCGTGACCTACTAAGAGAATTTGCTAGATCCGCCCCTGTTGTATGTTCCATTGATGTTCCAATGTTCCAATGTGCCAATTTTGTTATTTCTTTCTCTTTATTTTGTCTTTTCTAGGTTAGTTTTTATTTCCCACCTTAGATACAAGCATTGCCGAGGTTATAAAGGAGCAGACAGACTCAGAAGAGTTTCGAGAAGGTTTACGAGTAGAACAGGGTAAGCTGAAAAACACGTTGTATGGTCGTGCTTGTTTTATTTGTCAACAGCTTTTGGAAGAAATTTGATCTTGTGGCAAAAAATTCCAGTTGCCGTATGTCATCTTGCTATTTCGTAAAGTCGGTATTTTGAATAGCTACTTGATATCTTGGATACCCTGGATATCGTAAAAATCGATATTTCGAATGCTGGGTATCACGAATAATCCGTATGCCGACTACTTAATATCTCGCATACTCCGTATCTTAATAGACTTATTTACATATCCGTTTTTGTTCTGTGAGATACGCATGCAAAAATGCAGAATAACCTAAAACCGAGGAGCCAATTTCGGGATGCTGGTTGTTTACATGCAACTTTGAAGAATGTATCAACAAAATGTTGACTTTTGCAGCTTTTAACTGGCAGTTTCACACAATCGATGATGTAGTGATAGTGTGACAAAAAAAGTTAAAATATTGTAGGTTTTAAGTGCGTAACTTTTGTTATATAACAGCTAGAGGGTGGAGGGAGAGACAATAGACAGTAAAAAGAGATTTTAACATCAAGAATTATAAAAATTGCAGATAGCTTAGTTGCATGAGTAATCAACAAAGCATTCATTTCCAACATTTGTTGCATGCAATGATTTTTAAAGTTAATATTTACTGACAATAATCAATGCATTTGTATCAAGCATTTGTATCAAGCATTTGTATCAAGCATTTTTATGATTACCCTTAATACTTACAGTTTGTAAGTAATATAAATTCCATGTTCAGAAAAAGCCTCTATTTAATTGAGGTTTTTATCCAGTATGTAAGGAAAAGAATAAAAGAATAACTTGTCTTTTCTTGTAAAAAATTGTTCTTATAAGAACGTCTGAATTTCAGCTGTCAGCGTGCTTAATTTAGTGCAAACTAGGTTCATATATATTTTTTTTCTCCCTCTTGTGAAAATATAAAACCAAAAATTTTGATCTCACAAAAATTTTTTACTTGGTTTTCTCTAAATAAAAGTAAAGTTTGACATGACAAGCATTTTGTGGACAAAATTAAGTTGCAAATTTTTTTTCTTTGTGGGCATTATGTCAGAACCGTTGGAGTAACCATTTCGTGTTTTTTTTTCAAAGAACAATTTTCAAATTGAATGGGAGACGGGAGAACAAACATGCTTTGTGAGCCTCCCAAGAAGAAATTTGTTTTCACTCAGCAAAATCACTAAAAAAATAATTTGCCCTAAAAATGCTATCATGGTAACTCTCTCAATACAAAATTTCAGAATTAGGATATCATCCCTGTTGTGATGTTATAATTTACAAATTATATACTTTGTATATTTGACATATTTTGAAATTTCAAACTACTTTTTTTGTCAAATAGGATCTAGGGCAGGTTTAAAATGGGAAGAAAGAAGCAAAAACAACCCAAGAAAAACTGAATCGCTTAAAAGAGCACTTACATTTTAGCACTTCAATACCGACAACAAGGGGTTTAAAGTCCAACTTGTCAACCACAATAAGAAAGCCAAATTAGTATTCTAATTCTGAAATCACAAATGTGTGAAATGTGACTTTTAGACACTGCTAAAACCACATTTTTGTCTCATTTAAAAATAAATAAACAGGGTAAGACATGCCTTATATTATGTCAACTATTGTTTTACAAGCACTGTCAGTAAGCTTAAGCGTTATTTTTAAATATGTTGTTTGGTAAATAAGGTACACTCAACAAGTGGAGACACAGGATATAATGCCAGCAACATGACCAATTTTGACATTTCACGTTTGTTCGGAATAATACCATCATATTTAAAGCTGGCTTATTTAACACCAAATCGATGTTGTCTGATTCAATTTTAAATATTACACTTTTTTGATATAGCTAGCTAGGGTAACTATGAAAGGACAAGGCTGAGATTTCAGCTGGATCAAAAGTCAAAACTTAAGAGATTTTGCCTTGTAGCTACACATGTGTCACAATACCTGCGCTAAATTTCATTGTTCGTTATGACTGCACATATTTCACTATACCTGCGCTAACTTTCATTGTTTATCATGCTACTCCATATGGTCATATTTTGTTGATATGTGTTTAACCAAAGCTAATTTTAGGTTTAAAACAAATGTCCTACAGAGGATGGACAATTTTACCCTAAAAAATAAGATTTGCGCGTGTATTAAGTGCCCTACCCGGATGTGTGACACAGTTTCCCCTGTACTGAGTAATCAACCTGAACTGAGACTAGTTCTTCCAGCTACAACAACAACACCCTAATATTGCGAGAATATTTCTGCTTAGAACACAAATATCTTTTTTTTATTTTATAAAAGAAACCTGAAAATCTGCAGAAATTTATGAAAAATAGGTTGCAACGCACCACTCAAGTCTTCACTGTTTACTGTTATGGGAAGATTGAAAAATACTCGAAGTTCATATAGCTAGCTATTATTCTTAAAATGACAGAATCCTCTGAAAAATATGCTAGCCAGCATATATTATATAGCCACTTGCACTTGTACTTTAAACCATTATTTAAAAACCAGAACTGGGCTCAAATTCTCAAAAATAAATATTATTAAGATGTGACCATCCCCATCTTAGACATCAGAAAGGAGTCTCTATTATGTCATTCCCAGTGCTTAAGAATCTTGTAAATCCAATTTAAAAATTCTTCAAAGCTTCCTCTTCTTCCACTTGCACTGCTCATAACATTTCTTCGCATTGTCTGCAGTTCCAAGTTATGATTTCTTAACCAACCGTGAAGTTCAGTTGTGTCGCTTTTACAAGTTTCAGCGCTAGCTAATACTATGGGCAATGTCGCGAAGCACTGGTTAATTTAAAAAAAATGTGGTTCTGCCTTGTGATTTTCAGGTTTGATATCAGCATATTTTAGCCCTTGAGTACCTGCATATATAGAAAAAAATTATCGGTAATATTTACTAGCAAATATTTCATACCTTAGGTTAATTAATTTTGGCGAATCTCGGCGAAAAGTAATTACAGTCAATTCGCGAAATAAACCTTTGCAAAATTACTAGTTGTTTTTTTCTCTTTCTTCCTCAATAAAAACACTTTACAAGCTTTCTATATTAAGTTTTTCTGCTGTTTTGAACATTTCGCGAATATCTTTGCAGCCCATTGGCTTTTCCACTAATTGCATTACTTTTATCGTCTTCGCTTCGGGATAAAGATCCTTACGATGCCAATATTCGTTGTTGTTTTTTAAGAAACGTACAAATGATAATCTACTCTCTGAGCTGACAGTACAGTTCTTCAACCATGTTTTTGTAACTTTGTATCAACATATCGCTTGTTTAGATTTGCTAGAATAATAAGTCCAGTTGCAAAAAAAATTTTGCGAAATATTTAAAATAGACCTATTAGCCTTCGCGAAATATCTCGACACGACTGATTTGCGAAAATTAATTTTCGCCAAATGTACTTTTCCCTATTGTCGGCTGTATTTTGTTTCTCTGACTTTTCCAACTGTTTTGCAGATAAAACTTCTGAATGTTTTTGTTTTGTAGAATTTTTTAATGGTATCGAAACAGACAAAGCACATCCTTATATTGAGAAGTGCATCGGTATGAAAGAACCACTCATCAAGGTAAGCTAAAGCGGTGTTTTTCAGATTAGCCGACTTTTTTAATAAATTTTAGGAATTGATTTCGAAATTAAATTCTGCGAAATTTAAAAACTATAAACAAAACTATGTGCTTTAAATGATTATCACCCATCCACCCACCCACACCAGCTTGCTTGCTTCTTTCTCGAGCTTTGTATTTTCTTTGAAAAATTATTTCTTCAAAACAAGGGAAGGCACTAAAAATCATATCCACAACTTGTGTAAGCACAAACGCTGACGAATAAATTAATCAAAAATTAATTTTTTATTCAGGTTTTGAAACTTATATGTCTGCAGTGTTACGTCAATAACGGCTTTAAAGCGAAGTTGTTGGATTATTATAGAAAAGAAGTCTTGCATGTATGTATGCATTTGTCTTAATTTTTGATCGATTTATAAGGTGAGGCTGATTACATGGGAGCACAGCTTACAAAACGCATTGATCATGACTGATTTAGGATCTCTGGTTTTGAATAGTGGCTGCCATATTTAAGTCAGTGTAAAAGATATCATAAATAAGATAAATCTGCAACCAGTTGAATAAGATGAAACTGTAACCAGTTGAATAAGATGAATCTGCAACCAGTTGATCCTTGATACGACCCTGTATGAAGTTATATGTTACGAAAGTTTGCAGGTTTCATAGGTATGACCGGACTGACACTATACAAAACAACATCATCTTCAAATATTTTCAATTTGATTCTTAACAGCACTGAAGTTAAAGCAAACCGTCAAAATAAATAATTTTTTAAGCATTTCTTTAATTTTGTACATATTTGGGATCATTTATGTTATTTAGACGTATGGCTTTGAGCATTTGTTGACGCTGGATAATTTGGAACGTCTTGGACTTCTGCGCAGCAGCGGCTCACGTGCTTCATATTCCACATTAAAGAAGTCGTTGAAGTTGGTTGTCGATGATGTACAGGAACAAGTGAGCGATTTTTTTGGGGATCATCTTTTTTGGGGATCATCTTTTGTGCAGATCATTACGTATCTGTTACTTCTTGGTACTTTGTTTGTTATATTTCTCTTTTTATTTTGTTTTATTCTTTGTTTCGTAGAATCCGAACGATATCGCATACGTCCATTCTGGGTATGCGCCACTATCTGTGAGACTTGCGCAATTTCTGGAACGTCAGTCTGGTTGGCGTGGCTTAGAAGAACTTTTAAAGCAATTGCCTGGACAAACCATCGAAGAAAAGCAATACATACCTCCAGCATTGCTTAAAAAAGGTTGGTTATATTTCGAATATAAATATCCTTGGTAACTAAAATACGTTTATCGATCGCAAACATTCTAGATTTTATGAACTAAAGAGAGTTATTTTTGAGTCTAAGAGAAAATATGAATTAAAAATCATAGCCCGTAGATATATCGAATGATAAAATTAAATTTGTCACGTGATATGTTAACCACGTGATGTAACATCCGTTCACTTTTTTTTAGCTCCCGCAAGTCAAGGCATGGGTGGCTCACATTTCGAAGGGCCACCCAAAGTGACGCTAGTGTATTTTTTAGGAGGTTGTACGTATTCTGAAATCGCAGCGTTAAGATTTCTTGCACAGCAGGAGAACGGTAAGTAATGAAACTGTTAAATTTGTACAAAATATTTTTGTCACGATATTTTTAGAATTGCATTTGAATGGCGTCCCTTATACTAAATATAAATGGCTGTTGATTGGGTGATCTCGTGGAAAGAATTGGTAACACCAACCTGAAAGTTTTCAGTTACAGAACCTTGGTCGTTACAACAAATCTTTACTGAATTTGAAAAGCTTTAAGGCGGGTTTCCACTCAAACAAATGTGGTCGAATCGATCGATGACGTTTTTATTAAATTTGTTTCCACTTAAATTCGACCATGACTCGATCGATGGCGATTCATTCAAATTTATTTCGAAACAATACCACAAATTTGATATGAAATAATGATATTGAGCATGTACTTCGAATTTCATGACATACGATAAACCAAAATATTTTCGTACTATTCTTCTAAAATCTCAGTCATTTGCCTCTAAACTTTTTGATTTGCGAGACTGTCTTTGAAACTTCTCGAGGAAGTGTCCCAAGACACTGAAATCTGCGAACTTATTCTACAAATATTATCTCAAATTCTTCAACATTCATCTGCGAATAATCACTTATCGTTGATGCATTTTCATCTTTTAACGGTTGCTCGTGTTAAATAGTGTATTGGTGTTGCTTCATCAAATATGCAATTAAATTTTCGTTTGTTAAATTGTTTGATATATTATGATATATTTGATATAACATTAGTTTTTTTGAGGTAGGAGGTCCCCTTTAAGGAGTTAATCTCCCCGTGAAATAATGATGGGTGTAAAAATCTAAATCAAATAAAACTGAGGTCCACGGCACTAAAACGTGATTGGTTGAATAGAATAGCTTTTAGCTTTATTATCGTGAATATATGTACTGAAGATTAATAAAACTAATTATAAAAAGATTTGAGTGACGTAAACCTGTTTTGTTTTTGTAGCGTCTACGGATTATGTAATTGCAACGACGAGGATCATAAGTGGGAAAGATCTCATTGAATCTGTCATGGCGAGGGTTGACAAAGCTCCTGTGAACGGATAAATTATTGTTATTAGTATGTTTCATGTTATAACGTTTATTATATTCCTATCTTCCAATAAGTTGTTTGCAGACAAGTTCTTCCATTTTCGAGTCACTAAATGAGACTTATTTATAGGCGTAACGCCCTGGGAGACTTATTTATAGCCGTAACGCCCTGGGAGACTTATTTATAGCCGTAACGCCCTGGGAGACTTATTTATAGCCGTAACGCCCTGGGTTGGAGTGTTTTAGACATTTCTTTACTTTACTACTTTGTTTCTAAAATTGTTGTCTTAGTTTTTGCAGATTGGTTGGCTGATACTAGCGCTCGACGTCTTTTCGTACTGCTCTTTGTCTGCGCTCCGAATACAGAATGATAGTTCAACAGAAGCAATTTAATAATATGACTTATACACGCAACTTTTTCAGGCTAGATTTATATCTAGTGATATGTTATTTTGAATTCAAATTTTTTTATAAAATTATATAAACTCTGTATATAATATATGCATTGTATATTTTATGTAATCTTGTGGATGTTGTTATTGTAGAAAGATTATGATGTTTTGTTAGATCCTACTCGTGCGCGTACTTTTTAATTTCCCTACAATTTTCCAACAACTAATCGTCAATACAAAGACGATTTTTCAATCCCACGTTTTAACAACCTAGCTACTCAGTGTTCGAGCCATTGTATCATCGCTCAGTGTTCGAGCAATTGTATCATCGCTCAGTGTTCGAGCAATTGTATCATCGCTCAGTGTTCGAGCAATCGTATCATCGCTCAGTGTTCGAGCAATTGTATCATCGCTCAGTGTTCGAGCAATTGTATCATCGCTCAGTGTTCGAGCAATTGTGTCATCGCTCAGTGTTCGAGCAATTGTATCATCGCTCAGTGTTCGAGCAATTGTATCATCGCTCAGTGTTCGAGCAATTGTATCATCGGTCAGTGTTCGAGCAATTGTATCATCGCTCAGTGTTCGAGCAATTGTATCATCGCTCAGTGTTCGAGCCATTGTGCCATGGCTCAGTGTTCGAGCAATTGTATCATCGCTCAGTGTTCGAGCAATCGTATCATCGCTCAGTGTTCGAGCAATTATATCATCGCTCAGTGTTCGAGCAATTGTATCATCGCTCAGTCTTTGAGCCATTATACCATCGGTCAGTGTTCGAGCCATTGTATCATCGGTCAGTGTTCGAGCAATTGTATCATCGTTCAGTGTTCGAGCAATTGTATCATAGCTCAGTGTTCGAGCAATCGTATCATCGCTCAGTGTTCGAGCAATTGTATCATCGCTCAGTGTTCGAGCAATTGTATCATCGCTCAGTGTTCGAGCAATTGTATCATCGCTCAGTGTTCGAGCCATTGTATCATCGCTCAGTGTTCGAGCAATTGTATCATCGCTCAGTGTTCGAGCAATTTTATCATCGCTCAGTGTTCGAGCAATTGTATCATCGCTCAGTGTTCGAGCCATTGTATCATCGCTCAGTGTTAATCACTGCTGGCGTGCTGAAAGATTAAAGTGGACTTCCAACAAGATTAAAGTGGACTTCCAACATGTATGTTTGTGATAGCAAGTGTTCGAATGAAATTGCAGAAAGTTAGAGTTTAATCAGGAAAGTGGAGGAGAAATTTGTTCAGAATGGGAGATTTTCCAATTAAGTTGCTGTCGAGTTAACAAACAATACAACCTACAAATGTATCAAGATACTTCAAAATTCCAATTATTCACATACTTTTACCCCCGCAACCCCCAGACAATGTTGCATCCAGGTTATTCTGATGACAGAAGTTTGCCGTATGACTTTCAAACATTGTGTAAAGGGGGATTAAAAAACGGCAATTCTGTATTTATCGCCTTTTTTGACATTTAGTTTTTGCATTTATCTCGAATACTTTTAGAAAAGATTGTAGTATTCCATTTCCAACTTTACTTTGACAAAATTAGTGCAGTTATGTTAACTACAATGTTCACACAGACTAAACTTCTTCCGGGGGTGAATTACCGTTATATTTCTGAGCATGCCTTTATTTGATTTATACTTCTATCGTGAACAAATGTTATGAAAACGCATGTATGTAATTATCATATACATTTATACCTAAAGTGTGCAGGGTCTTGTCTTGCAGTATAAAAACTTTTGCTATGTAAATCAGTATTAAACTATTTAAACGCACACAAAAATAGAACGGAAAAATTTTCGGGTGCTGGGGTCTTTATTGGTCCCGTTTTTACGCCACCTTTCTATGTAATGACTTTGCAGGTAAAAATCGCGCCTAAATTTGTCAATAAATATGAAAGGTATTAATTTTTTTTTAATGGTACAAAAAATATTTCTTAAAATATGTTATGTTCCACGCTGTGTAAACCATAAACATGGTACCATCGTATACACAACTTCACTATTTTCTGCAGCTGGGGGTGGTTCGCTCATTAATTATTCATAACTCACTCAATTCTGCATGATTTTGACTTCATTGCAAACAATCTGCACAACTTACTAAAAGAACGAAATAAAAAATACCGCGTTTTTTAGCAAACCGAAAAATCATATAATGTAGTGCCTATTATGGATTTTGAATACCATTTAAGACTTGGGTTACATTACAGAATTTATTATTAATTGCAGAGGAAAAGCAGATTAAGCAATCTGTGAAAATATTGCAGTATATGTCTCTAAAATTCAATATGGAGGTCGTTGCTGCAAGGAATAAATATTGGTTGTTTTATTTTGTATTTTTAGTTTTAGAAGGAGGTAAGCTTTCAATTTCTTTTTGTTTGTTTTTGGACGAAAGTTTACATACATCAACAATCAGACTGTTTATTCGTTTACGGTCTCGCTTCATTGGCGTTGGTGTTGTTGTTTATATTGTAATGTTCGAACATTCGAAAATACATTATCTTTTTAATACGCACTCAATTCCTCGGATGATTTGTTCAATATTTAAAAATCCTAACGAAATTCAAGTATTTGCAAACTGCAGACTAAAAAATGTGGAACAGTTAATCTACATTTGCAGTACATATTCGCTAATTCGAACTATTAATTTAAAGTCGTTTATTTATAAATAAACCTTAATTAAACCAAATTAGCTTTTTCTCAATCTTCTTAATGCTTGGTTGTGAAACATTAAAACTGTTGTTTGCATTCAATCTGGCAACTAAAGAAATTTTGGTGCACGATACGATATAAAAAGGATTAAAATATGTTATGGCGAAGGAAAGCATCCGTACTGGACATTTCGTGAAAACTTATTTCTTAGCAAGGAGTTTGACGCATTTGTAATGTAACACTTAGCGTGAAGATTCGTGTCTGTCGGCTAGTGGTAGCTGATTTTTAACTTCCTTGTTTTTGTTCGATAAACGTCATCTTACTAACTTTTACCTTACTGTTTTTACTATACATACGTGATCCATTTTTTGTTTATAGTTCTTTGTAATACGTTTTATGGCAAACTCGTCCTGAAAATATCTGTCGCCAGCAAGAAAAATTCTGTCTTTGCACATCGTCCGACAATCTTTGCAACGCGTCGGTCAACATACCTTAAAAAGGACGGCGACGTATTTCAAATACATATTCCCGGCATAGCAAGGAACAGCACAGCTGATACCATATCATTCGAGTCGGTTCGATTCCCTGGTTACTTTCTGCGACATAAAAAGGTGGAAGACGATTACAGGTTTCGCATAGCAAAGTCGACGGTGGATGATAAATATTTCAGTAAGTAGCTACGTGCTGTTAAAACAGCTTAATCAATTTCTAAAAAACTTTCTTTCCTATTTTTACTTAAAACTTAAACGCTCCTAAGATTTCTCTAATTTCTGAAATATTCACTACAGAAATGTGAACTAATACAATATAAACTGTTTCATCTATCTATACCGAAAAATATTACCAGAGGTCAAAATTATAGACAGAGCTTCCGAGGTCGATACTCTGACCGAGGGTAATATTTCTCGGAAGAGATAGATAAAACAGTTTATATTGTATTTATTAACTGATAGCTATTTTGTTTGGGGTTTGTAGAAACCAAGATTATTTTCTAAAGATTTACTTTGGTCGTAAAAACCCAAGTTTTGTTAAAAAAACCCGTTCCATTTGAATGTTATTGTTTCAATGTTTAAAACAAAGCATTCGAATAACCATATATAGAATCTTTTAAGACATTTTTGAAACAAAGTTTATTCTTCGTCAGAAGAGGATTCTATCACACAAATTCGAGGCCGTTTTGCTTGTTGCTCGTTGTGCTGATGAATGTTTATATTAAAAACGCAGTGGATTTAGAATTATTAACATTTCGTTTTGTTTTTCAACAGAGTGTTTCGAAATTTCAGATTTCCTGTAACTTGATTTTTAAATCTGTATCTATGTATATGTAGCTATGTTTTAACGATTCTCTGTCAATGTTATTTGTTTACATTTAAAACTACCATTTTGTTTGCTATGAGGTTAAAAAGTTATACCATGCTGTATAAAGCCAATCAGCGCTGCGGATTTTCCGTATAAACAGTTAGAAAATGGCTATCAGTTAATAATGACAAATATAAACTTTCATAGATTCAGAGGCGACATTCAGAATACAACGTCATTCAGGTATCGAAGGTTCGGGAATGCTTCGCTTATTTGAAGACCCGTCGTATTATTTATGCGTTCGAAAATACAATTACGCTGACTCAGCATTGAAAGCGATGAAGAATGACAACACGGAAGATTTTCGCGCAAGATGTTCGTTTTTTATTCAAAAAATGAAACCAGAAAATGTAAATGACGCGGTCAAGAAATCAACACAAAACGATAAAAATAAACAGAAACAACAAATAAGTAAACAAACAAACATTAAAAATGTTGTTAGACCTTTTGTAGCACCAAACATGCCACCCGAAATAGTGGGAGCAGGAAAAGAGCAAGTATCGCCGAAAACAGGATCGAATCAGAGAGTTTCGTTTACTTCAGGTGCACGTGTCATTCCGAAAACGCAAGTTTTACCACAATACTCTGGACCAGCAAGAAAATCTCAAGCAAGTGTTAAAACCCAAGTAGCTTCTCAAGTTATCTCGCACCGGGAAAAGGGAGAACCGTCGGAAAAGGTTGTTCGCAAAATGCTTGATGATTACGTAAAGAAAATACAAACAATTCCGGAATATGTGGGTTCCCAAACTGTAGAATCGAATCAAGCACAACAATTTGAAAGTAATGTCATATCTCAAAACCTCAATCCAACGACAACTATGGGGTCTTGGAATGATAAAAATAAGCTAAATGGGCAAAATGTTAATTTTTACCCACAAGCAGAACAGTTCGATATGGCGAAATCAATGTATCCTCAAAGTAATCAAGGTTATCAGTCGCAAAATCTTGTTTATCCAGGTACAAGCATGTTATCTTACTTTCCTGTTGTTTCAAAGTATGACCCAACCAAACAGTACATTCGAACATTCTTTCAAGAAGATGACGAACACCTACCGAACCCGGAAACAAACCACCCGGTCGAAGTTGGAACGGAATCATTCCAGACAGATATAAAATCTGATTTGAAAAACAAAATTCATAAATCAAGCACGAGCACAAATACTGAAACATCCTTAGGTAAGCAGCACACGAGATATTTTAAACCAATACCAATACTATCTTCCAGTAAAGTCCATGCACAAAATCAACGTAAGTTAAACAGGACAACGGTGGTGAAAGAAACGCTACACAGCAAACGAAGACAGCAAAACGCTACTTTAATTATGAAGAGTAAGGTTAAGAATGTATCTACAACTATGCACTCGCATCAACCGGTACATAGTGCAGCCTTTCGTAAACAAACCACTCGTCATGGTGCATGGAGGAACAAAAACAACGGTCTCTCACACAGAACAGCTGATTCAAGATTTAAAGTCAAACCAGCTTCTTTGCTTCGATTGGGTCCAAATAAACCAATCAATTTACATGATTTTGGAAAAACCACCCATCGTGAGCCGTCTTTGAATTTGGATGGGTTAGTTGCTGGTGTTAAATTACCGTTGACAAGATCAAACATAACTGTGAGTAGCATGGATAAAGACGATACATTCGATTCTAATACGATTAACGGCGGTAAAAATAAAACCATTCACAACTTGCTCAACCAAACTAATTCGAATACTAGTTTACACGAAAGCCAAACTTCAACCGGTAATGTTTCATCACAAAGCAAAATAGCTATGATTAATGAAAACCAAAATAGTGACGGGTATAAGTCTAACAAAATGGCAGCTTCGAATAACAAAGAAGTGTTAGGATTTAGAAAAATTGAAAAGGAGGTTGACTTGCTGGATTCCATGGATAGCAAGAAAGGTAAAATCGAAACAGCGCTGAATAAAAACTCTCCAATTCCACTTAAGAACACCACGCAACTTGATACAATGAGATCCGTTTTGGAAAATCCATCACCGGATAATACGGGCACTCAAATAAAGAAAGCCGAAAAGCAAGCACCGGCTGCTAAGAAAGAACACTTCGTTGACGAAACGCTGAAAAATTTCACAACAGATGCAAGCGATTTAGATCTGAAAATTTTTGGTGATGAGAAGAACGATTCGTTTGCATCGAGTGAAGATAAACCAACCGAGTCAGCTCCTGTAAACACAACTACATCAGGCGAGAACAATAATGTTGACAATTCAACATCTATGTCAGCATTTCCAGACGTAAAAGCCAACTCATCTGATCCTATCGAAAAGATTTTGTACTCTGCCATGACGGACGACCCGACGTTAAAGAATATTAACTTGACTCAACCTGAAGATGGAGGCTTTACGTTTGGTGAAAGTAAGGAGACAAAGCAAAACCCGGAAAAGCACGCCAAAAATGATACAACTAGGATGACTGTCTTTGATACCGCAAATGCATCCGCCCCTGCACCTGAACGTTTCCTACCCCCGGTCACGCAACCATTTTTGACGAAAAACAACAAAACTAAAAATTCCACAGTTCCTAACGATACAAAAACAGCAACTACGAACAAAACTGTTGCAACGGAGTCTGGAAAACTTCCAGAAGCAAGTAACGTGACTCTTGGTTTGGTCAATAAAACGTCTGTCCTTGCTGGTAATGCTACTTCTTTTACTGACAAAGTCCCGCTTGTGGCTGAAAAAGTAATGAAAGCCAACACGTCTGTCGCTAATAGTACCCTCCTGACGCAACGTAATATCACTCTTTCAGTTTTAAAAGCTCATCAAAACAGCACAAATCTTGACAATGTTACAAGCGTAAATGATTCCATTTCAACTGTAAGTCTTGTTAACAAAAGCAAAGACCATCAGGAATCCACTCCAACAAGAACATCGATTAAAGAAGTGAAGGTTATGAACAATGAAGAAACAGAGAATGAAGAGAATTCAAACGCGGCTATGGAACAAACTTCTGATACTGGAGACGACAATATACCGTTCGAAGAAACCACAAGCAACGATGTCTCAAATTCTGATGGAACTACTGAGGCAGGTGACAATATGGATAGCGCGACAGATAATAATGAAGGTTCGCTTGCCACATTGCTGAACCAGCATAACGATGGTGGCATAGAATATGACAACATGGATAAAGCAACCACCTTTAAAGATCTTGGCAGCAGTGAAATGAAAGGCATTGCAAAGGCAATGTCATCATTGAACATACAAGACGTTGATCACCTCAGATCACGAATGAAAACCATTGATATGATTGATCGAAACCCGCCGAACCATTTCCAGCACCTTAAGAAAGCTGAAAATGACTACGCCAATGAAGGTTTGCACACAAACGGCATAGCTCTAGGTGAACAACCTGACACAGCTCACGTTCAGTCGTACACTGCCGAAGACAAGGACGTAGGAGACAGTCCAAGCGCGGTGCACGAAGAAAATTACGCTGACGTGTTAGGAGGACAAAATACAAATCAGCAGTCGCCTACTGTCGTTAATGATAATAATATGCAACTAAATGGCGATGCGCACGAAACTGAAAGCACTCTACAAGACCCTGCCTTACAAGAAGCTTCTTCTGTACCTGTGTCTATATCAGCAACGGCACCAGAAGCGTCTACAAGCGCTCAAGAAAGTATCAGTACTGCTCAACAAATGAGCACACCGACCGCACAGGAGCTTTCTTCGGCCCAAGAATCCGGTATGCTTCAAAACGAAGCCCAACAGAGTATAGATCCAAGTCAGACGGGAGGAAATGTCTTGCATGTTGGAGGATCAAATACGGATAACATGGTTTCAGCAGGAAACAACATGGTAGCTCAAAGAGATGAAAACGCCGACAGCACAGGTTTGAACCTTGGCTCACAGGGTGGAGAAACATCGGGTGTAACTATGGGAACAGAGAATGAGCTATCTTCGTTTGCACCACAAAAACAAGCAGAACAAGGAGATAATGTAGGGAAATGGACAATGTTAACGAACAAGGTTCTGTGGTACCACAACAGGACGTAAATGCCGATTCACCAGATGCCAGATCGAACCTGAACAAAAAACACCATCGACACCCTCACCCGCAAAAAGCTGTGGTTGTGAAAGGGGTCGCGAAGAATACAGTCTTGAAAGTACCCATCGCAATTTCATATTCTAAAGTTCATGAAGAAGACAACTCAGGCCATCATAAACTTGAACATATGATTAAAGATGTAATACACGACGTGAAGAACGAGCTACACGGTGGTGGTGGAGACATAAATGAACAGCAGCAGGGCATGTTTCGCCATGCAACTCTTGCCAGCAACGACATATTACCTCATTTCTCCCACGTTGAAGAAGAACACGGTCCAGTCGTAGGTAGCCCGCGTGTTGAACATCACCCCGTTACCTTGTACGAGACTGAGCATTATGAACCCGCTAAATCTTCGAGTGGTATTGTTACCCCCGAGTCGTTTCAAGAAAGACCAATGATGCAACACGAAGTCAATGTAGTGCGCCATACACATCACGTGGTTACAGTAAAAGACGATAGCGAAAAACAAAAAATGGTGAACGGGTTGGTTGATTATGATTCAGGTATGTGGTTTCAAGTAATGTCTTTTAGTTAGTTAGTTTAATCTTAATCACTTCTAATAGGGCATTAATTGCATTACAGTTGTTGATAGTAATCTTGAAAAGATTTTTTTTTGTTTAACTTTCTTCTAAGATTTAGAGCTATCTGAAACTGCCTCGTTTTCACGCCAAAATGTAAACAAAAAAGATTCCAATCAAAATGCTTCAATAGTTGCTACAAAGTATTACATTTTAGATCGCTGTGTTTCTCTGCAATTAATTAATGACTTACCAAGTCGGTACCGGTTAATTTCATCTATAAACAAACATGGCTACACTCCACGCGGGAAAGTATTTACACTTAAAACAGTGTTCAAAGATCCGAGTGCACATAAGTACGTGTCCTTCCACGCCATCGACGAGTCCGATCCAAGTAAACAAGTAACACTGGATGGTGCTAAAGAACTAATCTCTGTTCCTACACCGTGCCAAAGCAAGCCTAAAGTTGTACACGTTGCAGGAATGCAAACAAAACCCTCCATCGTGTCAAAGAAAGATATTCTTCCAGATGTTATTCCAGAAGTAGGCACAGACGAAACACATGTGGAGAAGAAGAATCGAATCGCTTATCCTCTGCAAGAGCATTTTATTGTCCATAACCTAAATGGTTTACATAAACGACAACATATCACTCATATTTATTTGAAGAAGGCGAAAAAAGACCGTATTAGTTACCCAAGACAGATGAGAAGATTCAATGTTATGCGAGATTCAGGTTTGTTCTAAATAATTTAACGCACTCCTTTTTACGCCCGCCCATATTGGCTTTATTTTTCCAATATTTACCGTTCAATTCTTATAAAACTCTTAAACGCGTAACACCAATCGTTTTACGTCGCCTATTTTCATCTGTTTACAATCGTATATCTGCACCATTTGAGTTATTTGAGTTATTTATTTTAAAAGTATCCATAAAACATACAAAAATTTAATTCACACAAACACTACAATATTGTTGCTATATTTTAAAGAAATCCCTTTTTTGTCCTGTATTTTCAAATGTTCAAGGAAGTTTGACAAAAATTCTTAAAACATTTTTGACCATGTAACAACCAAATCGCAAGTCCATGTTGTAGGGAAGCTTTATATTGAAATTTGTTGAAACTAAGATTGCAATTCCGTCTACCTTGACGATATGTTTTGGAAGGTTCAATTCCGGACGTAATATATTGCAAAAGAGGGTAGAATTTGAGATTCTGTTTGGCCATTTAAAGATATGGCCCATAATTGACTTTTTGCAATAATGTTATGACCGGGATTGTAGATCTACACCTGACGTAATAAAAGCTGGATAAAACTATGCAATTTTCGGAACAATAATCCTATAAATAATTTTTTTTATCATCATAAATAGATTGGGGATTTTTTGAGATTTTTGTTAACTCTTTTAAATTATTGTATGTTATTCTATTTTTCTACTCAGTGACATCACCATGTACACGCACTTACGGCGGTAGCACACATAGCTCTGTGGAGTGTTGTCATTTACCATACATACACAACGGGAGAGTACATTCTACTTGTCTTTCTGACGGCCCGAACTCTCAACCATGGTGTTCTTTAACGAGAAATTTTGATCAAGACAAGAGATGGGGTTTGTGCATGAGTAAGATCATTTTCCCGATTTCTTGATTTTTTTTTAAGTTCGCAAAATCCTGGAAACATTAAGTTTATAAGAATAATTAGCCTTAAACTCCTTAGGTTAAGCATAGCATCTTCTGCGGATGGATAAAAAAAAAATTTGGGGGGAAAAAAATATTATCAGGTAAAAACTTGTGGTACCAAACAGTAATGAAACCAAAAATGTTGATAATAAAAAATGGATAAAAAAAATTAAATTATACAAAAACAAAAAGAATAATTTTGCAGCATATTACTGTCTCAATTTTGCAGCATATTACTGTCTCAATTTTGCAGCATATTACTGTCTCAATTTTGCAGCATATTACTGTCTCAATTTTGCAGCATATTACTGTCTCAATTTTGCAGCATATTACTGTCTCTTTCATAACATGCCAACTTCACAACAGACCTTGAATACAAATGGCGTTGCTTGGATTATTACCGTAGGGGGGGATTATTTTTGCGCGAATTTCGCGACTTTTTGTCAATTTCGCGAAATAGTTACCGCAAAAAAATTTTTCCTGTTAGAAAAACGATTCTTTTCTTCTGATTTACTTCGAACTACATATACATATATGTTCATTTTAAATTGACTAGTTTTATTTTATGTTTCCATAAGAAAGCCTCTAAAAATCGAAGTTAAGAAACAAGATGTCGTCAAATTTATATTTTTGCGAAATTCGCGAAATATTAGAACTTAACCAACTTTGCGATTTTTAATTAAAATTTTTTCAAATTTTCTGAATTATTTCTTAGTAACCTATTTAGAGATTTAAGGGATTTTCGTGGACAGTTATGGAAATTTTGTTTTATGTTGAAAAATTCCCTTTCTGTGAAGTAACTCTGAGAAGCAGGTGGAATATTTGAAAAGACGCTATATTTGTTATTCTCATATATAAAAAAAAAATCTTACAAAACCATAAACTCTTTATTAATCTCTTGGACAAAACAGAAGGCGTATTCAACGAATTAGTAACATTCTTTTTTTCTATGCTTCCACATGCGTTCTAGGTACAAAGTTTTATCAGAACATTTAATTTTTATCCATGTACACACACTCTTAAATATTTAGCACCCACAATACCTGAGCCTGAAGAATCACAGTATCGTGCGCCCATGTATTGGCAATAAAGAAGTCAATCGGAAGAAATCTGTCGATAAATGGGAAACTGACGAGATTATGTAGTGGATTGTAGCTTGTTCTTATTATGATATCATATAATTCCTAACTGACAGTATATTTGTAAATTTTTGTAAGGTGTGATTCGACAGCCATTGTGCAATTCGTTGAAGCGAAATTTCCATTGCTCGTCCGACAAAAGAAATTCTCAAATGTAATTGGTTGTTTGCTGAACCAATGAAAATAGTAATAATTTTTTATGGCGGTCGAATGAATGGAAATCTGACGTTGCGGAGTCGACCAGACCTGTCATGTCGTCCATTATAATCCCACTGCTTTATAGCACCAGAAATCTTATCTTTTTTTCTCTATCTTTTTTTATTTCAACGTATTTTTTTAAAGCCTGTATATATTTTTATTTTTATCCTTTTTTTAAACGAATTTTATATAATTTTAACGACTTTTTTAATTTTTTTTACCTTTTTTAAAAATTTTATAAAAATTTTCATACATAATGATGTTGAAGAGATAGAGATTGTAAAGAATAATGGTAAACGCAGTCAGTTAGTAAAAAAATAACTATTACACACCCGTCATTTTTAACGCACACATGACCGCACTTCACGGCATTGACGCAACACGCGCGTCACGCACAACCTTGTATCGCACACCTTCATTAAAATGTTACGCACTTTTTGCGACGCATTTCACACCACATGACGCAACCACAACAAATTCCATTCATGTTTTGATCCACTTTCGATTTCTTTCACAGATGTTGATACATTCTTCGGCAAACTTGTGCTCAAGATGTCACCCTACTCCACCCGCAGTCTATACAGCGACCGGCCATTTGTTTTCGCCACTAGAAGATCGACATATTTAAAGAAACATGGTGATGTTTTTAAAATCCATACACCCGGTTTAGCAAGAGGTGCCGGAAGAGATTCAATCTCGTTCGAATCTGTCCGGTGGCCTGGGTACTACCTAAAGCATAGAGCAGAAGAAAATGATTTTAAATTTCGGATAGCCAGACCGAAACCAAGTAACTACCGGATTTTCAGTAAGTGTTTTTATAAATTTATTGTCAACCATGCTTTGGTGTGTTTAAAATTGATTGAAATGAAGCATAAAGTGTTAGTCGATGCGGTTGCATATCTTTTTTTAGAAAGTTATATTCCATGGGTAGTTTTGAACAAATAAACCATGTTAATCATTCTGTAAGGAAAAACCTTGGAAAAACCCTTAAAAGGGCAAACCTTACATTGTGAGAAGAAAAATCGTGACCATGTGTGTTACTTAAATTTTGTGTTACTTTCGAAACTTAGACGAAAGTTAGCGAGGAAATCTTCACAAGGTAAAGGGACTTCGATACTACCGTAGCCGTCTCTGCTACACAAATAAGGCTGTCAACATCTGAACGTGTTTTTGTTGCAAAAGCCTTATTAAAGAATCATGTTTTTTAAAAGGCTATTTATTTATGTACTTTTCAATTTTCTAGATAAAGAAGCAACCTTTGTTGTTGAAAAACACAATGGAATAGAAGGATCTGGAATGCTACGTTTATTCGACAAGCCATCTTGGTATTTATGCGTGCGTAAGCATGACATAGCAGATTCGGCATTAAAGGCTATGAAGCGGGACAGTAGTCCTGACTTTAGACTTCGTTGTTCGTTTTTTATTGAGAAATTGGAACCAGCAGCTGTGGTAGGCGAGGTAATGAAAACAAAAGAAGATCATCACGATGAACCGGCAACAAAACGTAAACATATTCATCGGCCAGTGCTTGCAATACGCAAGCTGTTAGACAGTTACGTAAATCACGGAAAACTCGAACTACTTAGAGACGATCTAGGAAAGTCCTTTGGTCAACCTTTGAATACGATTGCAGACAACAAACCACAACCAATGCATTTAGTGAACAACTATCTCCAACCATCTAGGATATCTGCTCTGGAAGCCACTCGCACCTATGGGCCTTCAGTTATCTGGTCGCAACAATCGCCTAATAACGCACTTAGATCATTTAATTCACACCTTCATGTTCTCGGGTCCATTCCACATCCATCTACTATAAAAACGCCTATTGCTCAATTATCTGATAAAATAGCGCAGCTGTCATCTGTGCCTCGATTAGACAGTTACACATTTACTAAAGCAGTCAGTGGGAATGAATATTCGCTTTACAAGGGGCGCAATGCTTTTCCTGCTGCTAGGTATTCAAGAACACAACAGTCTTTCAACAGGCCGGCAAAGTGGCATGATGTTAAAGTAAAAAGCATCAAGAAGAATGAAATAAGTAAGGCTTATAATAACACTAATACAACTAAGACTGAAAATGTGAATAGCAACAACACTCGGTTAAACGAGACACCAGTGAGCATTTTAGGAAATTCTACGAAAGAAAATTCCTCGGTTGTTGCGTTTGGTAGAAACGAAACACAAGAAGTGCACAGTGATAAAGTAGTGAATCAAAACAGCACTAGGTTTTATCACATTCTGCATGGTGTGAGTAATGGCGTGGTAAGAGTGAAAATAGAAAGTGGTATCTCAGATTCGAAAAAAGTTGAAAATCTAATGGAAAACCCCAATCTTTTGTCTCTTCATTCCAGTGGAACAAATCTAAACTTATTAAATTCTACATTGTTTAATAATGATGCAAAATATGTTCGAAAGAAAACTATCAGTCATGGATTTTACCAAGAGGAACCTTCAATGGAAGGACTGATAGCAGATCCTAAAAAACCAGAAGTTGCGTTTGATGACGATGAATCAAAGGGAATGGAAGTCAAGCATCTGTTTGCAGACAGCAAGGGACATGTCTCGCCTCTAAACATGAACGAGCCAAATAAAAACCCGACTGTACATATCGACAGCAGAAAGGATGTCGCCGACAGCGAGGTAAATAAAGATGGTTATCTTTCTGCTAATGATGGTAACAAGATGGGTGCGATACACGTTAACGAAGGTAGCAAGGAAGCTGCTCTTACTTTAAGCGAGGCAAGTAAAGAAGCCTCGATCAACCTTAATGACGTCAGTAAAGATGCTGGCTTAACGATTGGTGAATCCAGCAAAGAAGCGGACTTAAAACAAGAGGGCACAGTAGTGAGTCATGTTTTCGCGGATAGCAAAGGTCATGTAATTCCGATGAATAGAAATCAAGGTCAGAAAAGCACTGACGCAAAGGCTACAACAAATGAAAAACAGATACCAGAAGAGGCTAAAGGAACATTTGAATCTGCTCCTGCCACAGGAAATGTTAACGCAGAAACAAAAAGTGTGAATGTTAAACATTTGTTTGCTAACAACACTGGTCGTATTGAAGGTTTGAAACCAAGACATAATTCATATATCGGTAAGTTAACATCGCCTTTAATGAGCTTAAAAGAGTTAAAGAAGCTTGGGAAGAAAATAAAATTAGGTGCACATTGTAAACGCTCTGTTGGCGGAGCTATTCATGTTTCGGAATGTGACGATGAAGACAGTAATACGCATGAGAACGAAATGACTGATACCGATATACCTGGGCATTCTCATTTTACTGATCATGATAATTCAGAAGCAGGACTAACTGATTTAGATCTGTCTCATTTTGATCATAAAAGCAATGCAGAAGAAGACCCTGTAGACAGTATAACAACAGAAGCTGCTGATGGAGATAAAGAAAGCGAGACAGACGAAGTATATGGTCACAAAAGTAGTTCAGAAGTTGATGACGAACACGAGGGAGGAGCACATGAAGATGAGGACGAGGAGGAGTATGAACATCAAAGTCACCATGGAAAACATCATGACTATGATGAAAATCACCATGATGACGCGTACCATCACCATGAAGACGAGCATCATCACGAAGATGACGATCACCACTATAATGACCATCATAATCATGAACACAGCTACCATGAACACGATAACGGTGAGCACCACTTTGAAGAGAACCACCATGGTGATCACGGTGAACATCATTATACTCGTCACGATATGGGCCATGAAACTGAACACGAAGGACACGAGGAACACGAGGATCACGGAGAGCATGAAGAACATGAAGATCACGAAGATCACGGAGAACACGAGGGACTCGGAGAGCATGAAGATCACGGAGAGTCCGAAGATCACGGAGAAAACAAGGGACTCGGAGAGCACGAAGATCACGAGGAACATGAAGATCATGGGGAACATGGGGAACATGAGGAGAACGACGACCACGGAGAACACCACGAAGATCACGGGGACCATCACGATGATGATAGTTACGATGATGGACATATGGAACCCGGCCATCATTGGGTTGATCAGAATGGAGAGCACCATGTTTATATGGGTGATTCATGGGAATCGAAGAGTTGCAAGGAAGGAAAATGCAGCGGTAGCAGTGGGGGTAGTAGCGGAGGGAGCGGTGGAAAATCAAACTCGTCGACTTCTGGTGGCTCGTCTAGCTCAGGTAGTTCAGGCGGCTCTAGTAACTCTTCGAGTTCGAGTTCTGGAGGTTCCTCTGGCTCTAGTAGTTCAGCAGGCTCTGGCGGATCAACAGGCTCTAGCGGGTCAACAGGCTCTAGCGGGTCAACTGGATCTGGAAGTTCCTCTGGCTCTGGTGGCTCAACAGGTTCTAGCGGATCAACTGGATCTGGTGGTACCTCAGGCTCTAGCGGTTCAACCGGATCTGGTGGCTCATCTGGAACAAGCAGTTCAGGAGGGACATCAGGAAGCAACTCTAGCGCTGGTAGTACATCATCCGCTGGTAATTCCATGGGTGGAGTAAATATAGGTACGTCGGTGGGATCTGGAGGAGGAACAGCCGGAGCAGGCTCTGCAGGAGGTATTACAATCGGTGGCGGAGCAGGAGGTTCCAGTGGGTCAACAAGTGGAATTAAAATTGATGGCAATGGTTCAACAGGTAGTGGAGGCTCCGCTGGTGGAATTAAAGTTAATGGTGGCTCAACAGCCGCAGGAGGGGCCGGTGGTTCCAATGGAATCAAGATAGGAGCTGACTCGAATGGATCTGGTGGAACTACAGGAGGCACTAAAGGTGCAGGTGTCAAAATAGGTGGAGGTACCTCCGGGTCAGGAAAAGTGTCTCCAATTAACAATCAAACAGGAGGAAGCGCTTCAAGCAATAAAGGAAAAGCAGTGAATGCTAATTCAACAGGAGCAGATTCTGCAGCGTCCACAGGTGTAGACAACAAAAACCTTCCACAGTTGCTAAACGCCAAACTTCCATTAGGTAATGCGAATACTGGAGGCGGAAGTAAAAACAACTCCGCTAACAAAAATGCGGGAGCTAATAATAATAATGCTGGTGGGTTAAACAACATCGGTACAAATAATAATAAGGCGACAGCTAATAACAATGGAGGTGCTGTAAATAACAGTGGTAACAATAATGGCGGACTTAATAATGGCGGACTTAATAATGGTGGACTTAATATTGGTGGACTTAATAATGGTGGAAACAACAATGGCGGACTCAATAATGGTGGGAACAACAATAGCGGACTCAATAATGGTAGGCTTAATAATGGTGCTGCCAATGGTGGAACTAATGCTGGAGCAGCTAATGGTTTGACTGACCCGAATAGCCTAAATAATATATTCAATATGAATAACAATCTTAATCAAAACAACAACAATAACAGCAGTAGTGGTGGTGGCAGTGGTGGCAGTGGTGGTGGTGGCAGTGGTAGCAGTGATGGTGGCGCCACAAACAACAACAACAATATCACTGCAAACAAAGCTAATAACGCTAATAACAACGCAAAAACAGGGAATCAAAATAATAATCCTTTCGGGGGAGGGTCCAACAACAACTCAAATGCTGGTGGTGGAGGTTTTCCAAATACTCTCGGAGGAGGAGGAGGGGGAGGCCTTCCTAATCCTTTAGGAATAAATATTGCAGATGCGGTGAAACAACTTCCGAATTTGTTAGGCAATGGACTTCCTAATCTTGGTGGTATACCGAATCCTTTAGGAGGAGGTGGAGGTGGCTTACCAAATCCTTTAGGAGGCGGAGGAGGACCTTTTGGTTTTAATAAAACAAAAGGCGGCAAGAAAATTGAAAATGGTAAAGCAAATAATAATTTTAATAATAATAAGACGAGCAGCGGAAGCATCGTAAATAATGAAAACATGAAAGGAGGCGCAAAAAACAATGAAAAAACAGGTGTCAAGAACGTAGAAAACGTGACGAAAAATAACAAAGATCTCAAAACTGCTCACAAAAATGCAGAAGATACCAAAATTGACGCAAAAAATGCAGGCGAAACTCAAATAAACGGTAAGAAAGTAGACGATATTAAAGTTGGCGAAAAGAGCAAAGAAAACGTTAAAGTTAAAGGTGAGAGTGAAAGTAAAGTAAAATATGTTGATGAGCATGCACAAAAAACAGATATAAATGTTGGTAACCACACAAAAATGATAAAAGAACAGTCGAACGACAAACTGGCTTCACATATCAAAGAAGATGAAGTAAAACAACTAACGAAGACAAAGGAGGAGGATGGAAGAAATGATAAACCTCAAGTTGTAAAAACTGTCATGCATACTTTGGCTGCGAACAATGATACAGAAAGCAAGCACAAAATACCACCAACTTCAAATGCTACCTTTGTGGAGCCACCAATCAAGCAAAATCTCAATTCATTAAATTCATCGTCAATCAAAGCAACCAATGTAAGTAAGGTAGGGAAGAAATCAGCACCAACTGATTTGATCAAACATGTAACCAAACTGATGAAGAAAACTACAGGATTCCTAAACGAAAGTGAAGCTGGAGAAGAAAAATTTGAACCGCACAAAAGTATTTTAGGTTTTAAGACAGAAAAATGGGATGAAAACGAATTAGAAGTAGAACGAAATGCTAAAGGCACACTACTGGATAAAAACTTCTCGATTCCAAGACGAAAGGAGAACGCAGAATATGTGGCCGACGAGTCGACAACAAAAAATACCGACCCAAAAAAGTCAAATAAATATGTTATGAAGTTGCAGAAATATAAACACGAGAAAGAATTGAAAGAAAAAAAGAATCAAACTAACTTTATAGTGAACAAAAATTTAAACGTAAAAAACAAAACGGTTTTGATTCGAAACCACATGCAAAACAAATTAGTCTTACCTCAACTTGTAAAAAATAATCGTACACAAAATAAAGAAAATGACAGTGGCAAAATAACAACTAACCAGGCTGTAGAACTTTCCACCGATTTAACAGAAACGAAAAAATCTGTTTCAGATGGTGAAAAACGCATTTCAACTCCTGACGATTTTCTTCCTGACGACAAGGGAAATGCTTCTGCGAAGTTATCAACAAAAGAAAGGGACGAATTAAGAGAGTTATTCAATTTCACTTCGACGAACAAAACCAACACAAGCAAATCAGAAACGAAACTTGCTGGTACTGCAGTTTCTGGCATGCAAGACTCCAATGAAACAAATAAGACTTTTGAAGAGACAGAAACAGAAGAGGAAAAGGATTTTGTAGAAAATGCTATTGAGAATAACATAGGCAACCAAACATTGCTGAAGGAGGAATTAAAAGATCTTGACAAAGACTTTGGATTTGAGGGAAGTAGTTCAGATGATGAAGGATCTGCTTCAAATTCTGAAGAAGGAAGTGGAAATAGTATCAAAGAGATCAAAATCAAAGTCAAAGTCTCAAATCATCTAAAGGCAAATAAAACTAAATTAATACAGAAAGCAGATGAAGCTAGTATGTTGCAAAAAATAAAAGCATCTGGAAAGGGCAAACCAAAAACTGCTTCTGGTGAAGTAATTCTGCACCCTACAACGCAAAGGCATGTAACTAATCCGAACGCCAAAAAAGATCCATTTAAAACAGAATCCGTAAATGATATTTACCTCTACAGAAACAAGAGTCATAATCCAGCAGAAGAAGGACTGAATGTAAACAAAACAAACAAGGCTAAAAATAATCAACAAAAACAACAACAACAACAGCAAGCTTTTGTAAACAGTTTTTCTGATAGCTTTCAAGAGATATTAAAACAGGCTGAACGCAAAGTGGAAAGAGATAAAGCTGCGGAAGGAAGTGAAGGAAAACTAAAGGTGAAAAAGCAGAAAGCAGATGAAAAATTAGAAGATGAGGACGTATTTGGAAACAAAAAAATCAGCGCAGATGAACAAAAGGAAGTACGAAAAAAGAGAAACAGGAATCAAACAAAGCCTGTCATAAAAGATGCTCCAAAACCTCTGACATATAACTCGTCTAAACTTGATATATCAAATGCTAAACCTGCTAAAGAAGAAAAGAATGCATCAAGCGCTGTGCTAGGCAGTAAAAACACAACAGCAAAGTCAAGAAAACAGTTAGCTAAAACATTGACAGGGGAGATACTCACTCATTTAGGTAAAACACCTGAAGAAAGTGCCAAGCAAGTTATCCAACTCAAAGTCACAAAAAAACCTAATGCTACAGGAAAAAACAAAAAAGTTGCCGAGGATAAGAAAATAACATCTGAAGATTCCAGCTTAAAGGAGAATGAGAATCAAAATACTGTCCAGAGAAAAAAATTAAAGAAGAAAAAAGAAAATGCAAAATTGAGGAAAGAAAAAAGTTTAGCTGCACCATCAGAAAGTGCTTTTGAAAATAAAATAAATTCTACAGCAGTCTTTAACGACTCAGTCCTGCAGAGTACGTATAAGGAGAACTCAGATAACGATAGTTTCACGAATGTGCAAGCAGCTAGTGTTGGAAACAGCAAGATTCAGTATGGTACAAATAAAACAACATCTAAGTTTCAAAGTAATCAATCCACCAATAAAACGCTTCAAAGTAACGCAAATACAACAAACAAAACCACATCAAATCAATTAACAAACGCTGTAAAAAATGTGACATCAAAAACTCAGCCCAATTCAATGACTGACAACGCGTTTCAGTACAATGGAATGACTGCAAGTGATGCTGAGAAAGTCAATAGAATAACACCAAACGATGCATTAAATGCTGATTTAAATACACCTTCCCAATATTCAAAGGAAAGTTCACTTAGTGATACAGCGTCGCTAAACAAAAGTTCAGAATACCAAACGTTTACTGATGACAAAGCAGGCGATGGACTGAAATATGGTCAAAACTCAAAAGTTGACAAGAAGGAAAAGGGCATGACATATGGAAATCAGAAACTAGGAAAAACTATTTTTGCCACAGGTATTCCTGAAGCAAGAACTGGTGAAGATGAAACACCAACTGGTACTACTAAAGTTTCAAAAATGGAATCCTACAAAACAAAAACGACGGGACCGAGTATATCTAAAATGAATTCAAAGCAAAAACTGCAAACAAACAATTTTACTGTAAAATCAAATACCACTAAGCTTGCAAAAGGTCAACACCAGAACCAAACAAAGGTGCACAACATCGCCAGACAACCATTGAATGATGACGCAGACAACATAGACAGTTCTTCTTTAGAAGAACTTGATAACTTTGAAGACATGGATTCCTTTTCAGGATTTGCTGAGAATGACACTAGTGCTTTAAACAACGAGTTCTCGAATGAAGATTCCAAAGCACTTCACGACTACTTATTAAGCAGTAACAAAGGACCTCTAAAGATAAAAGGCTTGCCACAGCAAACTTTAAATGCCCTTGCTAATGACTTAAAGGAAACAGCATCATTGACCAACGAAGTTTCATTTAAAAAATTACCTATCGTTAAGAATGCAACTTTAAATAGTGCCCGACACCGTAACACTACTGTTAGGAAGGAAAATACAAAAGCTGAAAAACCTACTTTAAATGTTACATTGGCAATGCTTAAATCAAAAGATAGTGAATTAATAAAGGAAACAGCGAAAGATACTCAACAACCAACCAGCGAAGACGGAAGTGGTTTTCTTGATCACTCTTCTGATGAGCAATTCAAAACGCACAACACAGCCTTTGGCGAATCCACAAAGTTTAGTGATGCAAAATCCATGGATTCCACCAGTCCAATAAAAGAAACAGGCGCATTCAAAGGTGAAAAAGAAGTTTTATCCTCCTTAAACAATAACTTAAATGCAGCGCAAAGTTTGTTAAACACTGGTAAAAATGTTAACCCTTCAACCATGAACTATCACAATAAGAACAAAACACAGATGTTGAAACCAAAGCTAGATTTTGAAAATAAAGATCAAGATCAAGCAGATAAAGTGAAAGAATCAATAAAACAAACTAATCCGAGAGAAAAGCCTCTTAAAGAACTCACACAATGGCTAAGTGACGTGATTAAAACATCTTCTTCAAGAGGAGAAAACATGAACAAGGCCAAATTTCTTGTGAACAATGTTGCAAATAAATCAAATCTGGTAAATAACTACAAACGAATCAATAAAACACAGAGCGTTGCAAAGCCGGCTAAGAAACCTATGGAAAGTGATGAACACATAAAAGAAGTTCTTGTAAATGCTGCCCATGAAGGAAAGGAAGCGCAAGGTAATTCATATGAAAAGAAACCTAATGAAAAATCAGTTGAAGTCAACAAAATAAAGGAGGAACATGAAACTTCTGTTAACGAGATGCACCATGCTAAAACAGCAGATGATATCAAAGGTGATAAGCAAATTGCTGGAGGTGATACGATAAATGGTTTGGCAAAGGCTATGGCCGAAATCATGTCAAGTAACCCAGACAATGGAAACGGTATGGAAGATTTAGAAAACATTGATAGCACGGCCAAAAACATCTTAAGTGAGGTGGATGAAGATAGTAAAGGTGATGACTTAACTGACGAAGACAATAGTAATGCTGCAGATGAGGCCAGTAAAGACAAGTTCTCCCCAAATATGGCAGCCCACAATAGTACTCAAGCACATTTGAAAGACAAGACAAGTGCAAAAGGTATTCCAAGTACAGCGGAATCATACTTTGTTTCTCAAAATGTTGATGAAGATGATGAAGAAGGAGAGAATTCAAAATCCAGCAATGCAGATTCTAAAGCAGTAGCAGCTCCACTGAAAGTGTCACCTAAAACTACATTGAAACTGAAAGTTCCATTATCTTACACCAGACCATCTTTAGGCAACGTTAAAGCAACTGAACAAGAAACTGTCAAAGGTCAGAATGTTGAGGTACATGTTAACGGGAAAGCTGGGTCTACAGTTGCAGCATTTGCGAAGGAGAAAAATGCAGAAAGCGAAGGAGAATTGATTCATGAGTTTAAACAACTTTTTAACATTGGGGATTCTGGAGAAACAAAGAAAACACCTAAAGTATCGAAAGTAAATCATATTGAATCTTCTAAACCAACTGCGAATGTGTGGGATAAAATCAAACAAAAAGCAGTTGCTGGCGCCAGACAAATTAGAGCAAAGAAAGTACACGAACATCGTATAGTGACAGTAAAAGATGAAGCTGAAAAGGAAAGAATGGTCAATGGGTTGGTCGCAGATATTGGTAAGTCTCCTTTATAACTTTGCAAGATCGCACATCGAGTTCTTTTTTAGGAAAGTGCTCACCATTCTTAATCCCGGAATTTTTTTATTCTGATTTCGGAAGAGATCTTTCCAGAATATAAAAAAACATCTTGAACATTTTAAGAATAAACCCTCCTTACTTGTGAAAATGACCGCCAATAAACACAAACTGTAAGGTCAAATAAAAACACCAATTTTTCTTTTCCACAAATGTTCTTATGCAACAAGTGAAATAAGCAATCTCCAATACATCATTTACCACTATTCTTCAGATCGTTGCGTCTCGTTAAAATTCACAAACGAGTTAGGAAATCGGTATAAACTCGTTTCATCGATTAATAATCATGGCTACACTCCTCGCGGGAAGATTTTCACATTAAAGCAAGTCTTCAAAGATCCCCGAGCACATCGTTACGTATCTTTCCACGCTTCTGATGAACTGGACGAAGATAGAGCTGTTTTGTTGAATGGTGCAAGGGAACTAGTGGCTGTACCTGTTTCTTGTAAATTCAAGCCAAGAGTTATTAAAGTCACCAGCAGACAACAAGCTAAACGTGCCAATTTATTCAAAAAAGATAATGTTTCACCACTTGCTATGAGAAATATGGGTAAGCATTGTTTTCCTTTCTTATTATTTGTAATGCATTTTAAATAGGCAGTAAACAACTTAAGTTTTATGCTTTTTGTCTATAACCACGATTAAGTAGTATCGAGTTAAATGTGTTATGTGCTTTACTTATCATATATTATTCAGGATACATGGGGTTTGAAGAAGAGAACGAGCAAGGCTTTTGTCCCTCTCGATGCACGGAGTACTGTGCAACCTCCTGTCCTAGTTATTGTTGCAGTGCACCAATCCCTGGAGGTGAAAGAGCTCCCGGAGAGGCTCCTGATGAAAATACACCAAGGGAAGAGGACAATGCTGCTCAAAATGAGCCTACTTCTCGAGATGATCTACCATCGGCAGCCGATAACGACGACAAAGACGACACTAGAGCTGACGATAGGGATGATGATAGAGATGACGACGCAAATGACGATAGAGCTGACGATAATTCTGAAGATAGAAGTGACGACAGAAACGACAGTCGGGAAGAAAGTGATCAACTTCTCCCAGAAAGTCGACAAGCAATGCAACAAGATGATTCAGATCAATCGTCACCGTGGTAACATCGTACCTTTATGTCAGTAGAAACATTTACTATCACGTTATGTCATTACAAACATCTACAGCTACTGCAGGGTTGTGGTAACGATGAAGGAAAACAACGTCAGATTCACCAATATATTGCCTTGTCAAAGCTCGTTAAAAGACACATGCGAAATGTCAGATAAGGTCAAAGAACATTTTTTATTAACATTTGCGTTTTATGCAAAGAAATATTGCTTAATTTAAAAAAAGCATTTTTAGCTACCGTTGTTTAGCTTAGTATATTAAAATTTTGTTGCATAAATTAACTTAACTCGTTAAATGCCAATGCTTTTAGAGAAAATAAGGCAAAAAAAAGTATAGGACCTACGCAGGCCAAGGTGGCTACAAAATTGACGAAAGTAACTTTCTCAAAGTTCGTTTGCGAGTTTTAATTATGACGTTTTAGAGATTGTATATAACTTTAAATGTAACATAACATTTTATGGATAAAAAAGCTTGTTGTGCTTCTTTCGTCGATGAACTTGGATAAAATGAGCAAAAATACCTAATGAAGGATTTGTTGAACTCTTGTGATGTGCGCAAACACAAATTTATCATTCACATATGTATACATGTGCGTTGCAGAAATTTACTATGAAAAGATAATTTTTTGCTTAATTTAAAAACTTTGTTGTACTTACAGAAGTCACCATAATTTAAATATTTTTCAGAGTTTCTTAGCCGTACATAGTTTCAGCTAATACTATTTATACAAACCTAATATTATAAAAATAAGTTTGATATTTTTTGTATAGTATTTATGAGAAAGGGGGATCACTAATTTAGACTAAAAATGGTGTACCAAGTTTAAGTGGCGCCATCATAATTGTCTTCACGTTTTTTTGGTTAACTGTCGCACGTCTTGTTCTAAATGCTTTTTCATCTATACCATTTTTTGTCAAAAACACTTTATTAACCAACTTTTTATTAGGATGAAAATAAATTGCTTTGTCATTGCTCGTCTTTGACATTCACCCTAATGCACCAACAATTAATAGAAGTTGTCCGTAAACGCAATGCAATTGGAATAGAGCTGTCAATAATTTTGATTGTGTATTCGCACTATCAGCATCCGCACAAAATCCCGCATACTCCTGCCTGCGTTTTCAGTCTTCTTCTCTACGCCTCAGGAACCTGGACACTTCACAAACAGGATGTAAGTTGAATTAACGCTTTTAAAATGAACTGTTACCACAGATTGCTAGGCGTGTGCTGGCAGGACAAATCAGAAATGGATACGTTCTGCGTCGCATAAACCCAAAAATACGTGCCATACAGTGTAAAGAAAAAACTTGTTTAGTCACATGTGCCGAATGGAAGACGACCGCCTTGTGAAGCTAGTGATGCTGGAGATTGTTGACGGCAAAAACAAAGTCGGCAGGCCAAGAAGAAGATAAAGAGACGACCTCACGAATTGTTCTAGACTCCCATTACAGAAGCTAGTCAAAGCGACTCACGATTGCACGCATGGTGCATCATGTTTTTTGATTGGGTGTCCCTACTCTCCAGTGGAGGATTCGAAGTATCGTATGTAGAGAAAGGATGTTGTGTGGGTAAAGGGATGACCTAAGAAACAAGGGCTTCATCAGACGCACAGGCCTTGTTTCTTATACCGCTTTCTGCTCGGGTAGTGAAATTGATCCGTGATAGAATCAAAACAACCCGACATGTTTTTTGATTGGGTGTCCCTACTCTCCAGTGGAGGATTCTTGTGGTTAATTTTTTTTGCTTATTAATTGTGTAGGAATTTTTTTTTAAACCTACTTTCAAGTTTTCGTTGGCGGTAAACACAAGTATTTGATAAATGAACATTTAAATGATGATGTTTTGGAAAGAATCAAAACTACAAGGATTACAAGGATTGGAACGTAGAAACATCGACAACAACAACAACAACAACAATAACAACGACGACAACAACAACAACAACAATAAAATGAATGAATGAATGAATGGATAAATGAGCGAATGCATGAATAGATGAATGAAAGAATAAATGATTTACAGATACGCTTGTTATGTCGTCGTCTGCATCGTCCGTCGTGTCAATTTCCTGATAAGATTAACTTTGACGTTAAACAAAAAGTCAACACGCTCTCTTTCGTATCCAAACTTTAATATATGCTGCTTTTGCTAATGTTAAATGCATGAAGATGGAGAGTTACTAAATTACGACAATGTCAGCACCGGTATCTATGCTGCAGTGATTTGTGGTCAAATTAATCAAACAGTTGAAAAGGTCTAACACTTTCGCCCCCATCTGCATATTGCCTTTATAAAGGCTTGCTATAACCATGTTAAAAGTTAGATAGACGTTGACAACATACATGGAAATGTATATATTAAAAAGAAAATTATTTTTTGTTTATTTGTTATTATTTATAACGTTTATAAAAGGAAAAGAGAAAATAGATATTGGCGCGTTAATAACAAATCTAGTGGAAGATACTAGTTGTTTTAAATCTGCCATGATGGCTGACGCTGACGGCCATATTTTACCAAATCATCAACTTGTAATACATTTCATGGATGTCCATGTAAGTTTCAACTGTTGTAAACTTTTGTTTTGTAAGCAATTCATAAGATTTTCATCGGTCAAAAATTTCAGATCTAATTCTAGCCGACTTTGCAATAAAAGTTTAAAAACTTATAAGTATATGACTACTTACCAACTGACGTCACACCTGGGCAATATGTTTTAGCAAAGATGGTCAGATTTCTCAAACTTGGCCACAAGCAATTGGGAACACTGTATTTACATTAACCCTTAGCATCTGTTTTTAAAAAGACCCTTTTTGGTCATGAAATAATTAGCTTTTCAAACATTAAGTTGCAATTAGTGGCCAAGGAAAAGGTAGATAGCTCAAATCATCGGATCCAAATTTAAAGCAATTTTTTACCGTTGACCTAAGTCACATGCCACGTGCTTCCTAGCTTCAAAAAAATCTCGAAATTTCGAAAATTAAAGTCTATTCCGTCCAGAGCCTTTTTGACCAAACTTCTAAGATTAGAAATAAAAATAACATAGAGACACAATGCAACAAATATGTGTTTTCTAGGGAGCAGCAGGAGCCAGCATTCGACGAGTATCGGAGTTACAAAAAGAGAAACCAGTTTTGCAAGTTTTATTGGGGCCGTTTGTACAAAGCATAGCGAAACCTGTACAAGAAATAACTCATACACTGAAGCTTCCACATGTAAGACAATAATTTAAATGCGTACCACTAAAAACTATGACTCCGAAGAAATGCTAGAAAATGAACACACCATTTCTATAACCAACACTATAAGCAAAAAACGAACCAATTTGTAAGTAACAGCCAGCCTAAGGTGAGTAAATAAATAAAAAGAAAGAAAAACACAAACAACAGAGCTTATAAAGACAGCAAGACTTCACTTGCTCTAAAAATCATGTGAGTTTTATACGACGAAAAACGTGATTATACGAAAGTTTTATCACGTCTTACTGAGCAAGCAAACACGTGGATTTGATCTTCTCAAGTAGTTAGTCAACGAGCAACAACTAAGCAACAGTTGAGACGTAAAATACAGAAACGTAAGCAATGTTCAGCCTCAGCCAAAATTTTATGTTGTTTGTGATATGTGTTGCTTTTTAGCTCGTTAGTTTTGATGAAGTGAAAACAAGAAGAAAAGTACTTATAAAAATCTTCAAACATTTTGGCTAGAAAAATATTAACATAATATACGATCACGAATACATTGATGATAGAGAGGTTTGATTGATAATTTTATTTTAATAACTCAAATTTTACAGTTACTCTTGTAAACCTGTAGTTACTTCAAATACACTTAGTTATTTTTATAAATTTTAAATGCAATAATGACTATTATCATATACTTTGAGTTTTTCTCGCAACTTGATTGGCTAATCTGCACGAAATATATACTGTATTTTGTTTTTCAACCGAGAAACGAGTGCAATTTTTACTTAGATTGGCTGATTTAGCGTGCAAAAAGCTTATATTTTTTCCTTGATTGGTTGAAAATTCGTAGGAAAAGCCTATTATGTTCTTAAAAACGAAAACTTGTCGGTGAATTTATTTTCACAAATATACATTTTATGATTCGAAAATTTTCTTTTGCTTCAACAGTCATTAAATAGTCATTAATCATAGAGCACGCGCTCTCCACCGGGTATGAAAAACAATTGAATTATATCAGTCAACTCGAAAGAATAATATAATAGCACGACGATGGAGTTCTGTGTTATTTGGCTTCACAATGATAAGTTATTCTTTTAAAAATTCATAGTTTTTATTTCCATTCAAATTCTTTCAAGCGTGACATGAACATAATTTGTTATAATGATCTAAATCGCACGTGACTTCATAAATTCAAATAATTTATAAGTTCATAAATATAAATGAAATAAATTACCTCGCAGTGATTTTATTGACCCCCATAACAATGCTTGTCAATATCGTGAACATAATTAAGCAGTGTGCAACCGACTATGTGAAATTAACATGATATAAGGCAAAAGTATATGATAAACAAGTTATCGCACATGCTCTCGAAAAATATCGGCTGATATTTTTTTCGTTTTTTATGTTCTCGTATATTTCACTCGCCTAAAGGCTCGTGAAATATGTAACAAGAACATAAAAACACTCAAAAAATATTGCCGATATTTTTCTCGGCACTGTGCGATAACTAGTACTTAGCTAATAAGAGATGACCCAAGAATAAACAAGACGTATGATATACGCAAACAACCTCGTGAATAAAGTTTACAAAAAGCTGTCTATCAAATTGTGATTTCTGTTACGAAGTTAGACACGACATATTTTGTGAGATCTTCTTGAACGGAAAATTCCTCGAAATTTCCATTTTCATTGGGTCAGTCTGCAGTAAACTGACTGACAGGAAGAAGAAAGACCACAAGTTCCACCTAAAATTTTCGAAATCCCCCCTCCCCCAACCCAAAAAACTAAAAACGTGGTATAAGAAAGTCACTCAGTGAGAAAAAGCAAAATAAAGCAAAATAATATACAATCTTAATTGTTCGAAAAAGGAAATAGCTTAGTTACAAAAATATATTACCAGAACTGTCACAAACAGCAAACTTCGATAAAAAGAACCCTGTACACTTATGGCACGGAGACAAATAACAAGCAGGCAATCGGAAAATTTACGTTTTTTCGGAGTGTTTCTGAAATCATATTTCACTATGTTGGCGTGTCATTAGCGTAGCGAAAAGAATTTCGTTCTCGTCATTATTTATATAAGGTGGAGCGTCTTCGTTTTTCTCTTACGTATTTTTGTGGAAATTTTATTTTTTGCAAACTACTTTCCAGGCATTTGGGGAGACCTTAACTCTGCCTACATTCACTTTGGAAAACTTTGGTGGAAACACCTTTACTTTACCAGTTAGTTAAATAAAACTTTTCAACACTTATCTTTTTAAAAAATACACAAGATGCAGGCGCTGCTTAAACTATCTCGCTATTAAAAATGCACAACTATGAAACATCGAAAATGCGACCCAATTCTACAATTTCTGCTAACAAAAAATACAGCCTATCATTCATGGTTGAAAGTCGAGCAATTGAAACGTTTAAGGTCTTAAACGGCATTTAGTTGACAAAAAATTAACATTTTAATGTCACTATCATGTTCAGCATACTTTCTTTGTTAACTTTGCCAAATTTTGTCGAAAATAAAGTAATTTTAATTTTTGGACCAATTTTGGCCTAAAATGACATTTAGGTGACAAAAAATCAAAATTTTGATGTCACCATCATGTTCAGCATACTTTTTTTGTTAACTGTGCTAAATTTTGTCGAATATAAAATAGTTTTAATTTTCAGACCAATTTTGGCATAAAATGACATTTAAGTGACAAAAAGCAAAATTTTGATGTCACCATCATGTTCGGCATATTTTTTTTGTTAACTTGGTCAAATTTTGTCGAAAATAAAGTAGTTTTAATTTTCGGACCAATTTTGGCCTAAAATGACATTTAGGTGACAAAAATCAAAATTATGATGTCACTATTATGTTCAGCATAATTTTTTTGTTAACTGTGCCAAATTTTGTCGAAAACAAATACTAATTTTGGCCTGAAACGTTATTTAGATGACTTCCAAGTACTTAGAGAGCTTAGGTACGAAGTTTAAATCTGTGACGTTGCAATTGACCATTTGGTTTAGTTACGAGTTGGAAACACATCCTCGCAGGCGAGATAGTAAAAAGAAAAAAAAAGAAAAAATAGTTACCAAGATGAGATTCGAACACACGACTACTCCCGTGTCGGTGCTCAGAGAGGCAAAAATTTCCATTCTTGTAGGACACATTTGCGTTTTAATACAAGCTCACTGTGGTATTCCGAAGAGACATAGACATCCGACATGCTCACATAGAATAGCGCGTACGCGTACGCGTGCGACCTTGTTAGTTTAGAAAAGATGGCGTCTTACAGTACACACGCGTTTTGATTTTACCAAGATTTCCATGCTTAATTAGGGATATTACACTCACGAGCTTGTAATAAAAGTTACTAAGATCTTCTACTTATATGTAGTAATGCATTTTAGTTCGAATTGTATTTTAGTTATATTTTATTACTTTTAATAAATTAGAGATTTTTTTAGGACGCAGAAAAGCTTAAGAATGATTTGTCATATTCTGGATTTGAAATACAAAACGTTCAGGGCTTCTCGTCTTTGAAACAGGACGCCACTAAAAAAATAATAAAAGATCTTAAGGTGAGGAAAAACTTTGCTTATCCAAACTGGCATTTATTTGTTTTCGGTTATTTTTCCGGGTTTTCCGTAAAGAATCTTTAAAGATTACTCTGGATTTTTAAAAGCCCGGGTTATTCAGAGAAAAATAGTTTATAGTTTACATATAACTAATATTTATGTGTACTAATTTTCGCATATTTGCGCGGAAAAGTTTGCTAGCGCGCGAAATTCAAAAAAGTTTGCTAGGGCGCGAAATTCAAAAAAGCTTGCTAGCGCGCGAAATTCAAAAAAAGTTTGCTAGGGCGCGAAGTTTAATAAAGTTTGCTAGGGCGCGAAGTTTAGTACTACGCGCATAATCTTTTTTTTTAAGTAATGAGAAAAAACGCATTTATATTTTGTATAAGACGCTTCACTATATTATTCTGCAGGCTATCTGCAAACGCGCGAAAATTAATTCCTCCAAACGTCCATATTGCTTTCTAGAAATGACCAAAATCAGCCTTTTTGCAAAAATATTATGTCCGAGATTGTAGTCACAAACGAGAAAGAAGTTTCTATGCTTTAAAAAGAATTGCGAACCTTTTTGTATCAGCATCTGATCTATCAGACGGACATTTTTAAAAGATTTAATTTGATTTTATTATATTTTAGGAAAAGGATGCGCGCATTATTACAGCTGACATGTTCGCTTTAACATTTGCTGAAATCTTTTGCGCAGTAAGTAAATTGGATGTGTTGGCTAGAACATGTGCATGAGTTCATTAGTAATTTTCTTCATTGGAATTTGAGAACCATTTCTCCTTTTTACCACTTACCGAGAGAACATTGAAGAAACGAAATTTAAATTCAATCTAATTTAGTCTTACTACTTATTGGTTACATAATGCTTACCACTTGCTTACATTGTTGTATTAAGAATCTCATGACTCTAATTCGGTGGCTTGTCACAAAAGCTTTCTCGTAACAATTGTTTCCAAACATTTTACCTGGACAACGTATTAGGAGGTTGCAAAAAAAACGGACGATCTGCAATGATGTTGTCAATAACTTTTCATTAAAACCCAACCCAGATGTGAAACCATGCTGAAACTGAAAAAGGAAATGAGACAGAGAAACTTGCATCAAGCAACACAAAAAATTTAGAAAAACTTGTTTTCAATTTTTTTGTGCCTTTATCAGTACTTGGACATTCTACCCACAACCTCAAGTTGGTTACTTTCGGGTAAAAATGAGAATGGCAACTTCGTTTTTGGGGGTTTACCCTGATCTGCACATGCGCAATAAAAAATATTAACATATTCTCCCTCGTTGATGACCTCATTCTTGTTTCGTCGCTCTCCTCGCAACGCTAACTATGAACTGATATCTTTATACAGGCTTATATGACGGATATGTTTTCACCGAAAAGAGTTTTGTCAGTAGAAGTTTGAACCCAATGGACATATTCAACGAAATTGCAGATACCCAATGCACGCCTGATGAGGTGTTTACAGCTGCAGAAGGATCTATCTTCATCTCAGCCGCCGACTTCAGATTGGATGATAAAATAACGCAGTCAGGGAAGGTGTGTCCTTAGTTTTCAGAATAATTTTATAGTTTGTCTGACGTAGAAGGACATATGCCCGAATGCAAGGTCCCTGTTGAACTTCAAAAATCATAAAACATTGAAATCATACTGAGTAACCTTGACATCATGATTATTCTCTAGGGAAGAAAACGTTGAAATATGATTAAAATGGGCAGGCAGGGAGAAATTTTCATACATTAGGACTACTTTTGACAAATTGATGCATTTTTTCAGACTGCATCAGAAGTTTGGAAGTTAATAAAAAGTCAGAAGAAAAGAATTATTGATGAAATTAAATTTATATCGCCAAACAAAGAATATTACGAAGACTGTCCCCGAATTTCTGCCCGGATTTTTGACCAAGTCTATAGAGTTGGTTTGACGTTTGTTTTTATTTATTTATTTATTTAAAACATATTTATACAGGGTGGCTACCGTCAATTTAAAAAATAAACTGCTATCAATGGAGGCCCTGTGTATAAGATAAATAATGATAAAAAATATATATTTTTAAATACATAAAAAGATATGTTAGTGATTAGTATATACATTAAAATCAATTAGAAAAGAAAGAATGTGAACAACGCTGTAGCACTAAATGATGATGTAAGACAGGAAAATAGTAGGAACTGAGAAAAAAAATCAAATAAAAATAATTCATATACCTCTATATGCGCAGGCCACTAACACGCACAGCCAAGAAAAAGATCAGAAAAAAGCAAGAACAAAGTTATAAGGAAACAAAATGCAGATGTAAATTTTAGGAAAATGCTTGCATCAATAATTTCTTAAATTCAATAAAATTTTCGGTTTTTCTAATATTCATATTCAATTCATTATATAGTTTTGCGCCAGTGTACTGTAATGATCCACGATAATACTCGCGTTTTAATTTTGGCAATCTCAAAAGACATTGGTTATTCCGTGTACAACTGTTAGTTATAATATCAAAGTGATCTTTGAACCCAACACAAACATTATTATCAAGACATTTACGCACAAACAGACAAGCTCTAATCTTCTTTATGGCAGTTATTGTAAGTAACTTTTCATCCCTTCTAAAACAAAAGAGTAAATAACATTTAAGCAGACAAAGGCATTTTATTATTTTTTTCCTTTTATGAGTTACTATAACTGTTCCAAATTTGTGTCTATTTGAGAAAACCTATAAGCAGTTATGGAGTGGCTAAGCCTCCCCCTCCCACGTCGTAGTATGTTCAAAAAAATACGTACCGAATAGGGTTAAGTCTTTTGTTGGAAATCTAAAGAAAATGACTTCTAAATCTGTAATTTGTTTTTACAGGTAGCAGTGATGTTTTAATGAAGGCTTACCGAGATAAAGAAAAGTATAATCGCATAAACGAAGTCATGAATAACATCGGCTTTGAAGGAGTTACTGTAAGTGATGTAACTATCCAAAGCGCTATATATGCTACGTAATATGAAAAATAGAAATCGTTCGTTCGTTCGTTCGTTCGTTCGTTCGTTCGTTCGTTCGTTCGTTCGTTCGTTCGTTCGTTCGTTCGTTCGTTCGTTCGTTCGTTCGTTCGTTCGTTTCGTTCGTTCGTTCGTTCGTTCGTTCGTTCGTTCGTTCGTTCGTTCGTTCGTTCGTTCGTTCGTTCGTTCGTTCGTTCGTTCGTTCGTTCGTTCGTTCGTTCGTTTCGTTCGTTCGTTCGTTCGTTCGTTCGTTCGTTCGTTCGTTCGTTCGTTCGTTCGTTCGTTCGTTCGTTCGTTCGTTCGTTCGTTCGTTCGTTCGTTCGTTCGTTCGTTCGTTCGTTCGTTCGTTCGTTCGTTCGTTCGTTCGTTCGTTCGTTCGTTCGTTCGTTCGTTCGTTCGTTCGTTCGTTCGTTCGTTCGTTCGTTCGTTCGTTCGTTCGTTCGTTCGTTCGTTCGTTCGTTCGTTCGTTCGTTCGTTCGTTCGTTCGTTCGTTCGTTCGTTCGTTCGTTCGTTCGTTCGTTCGTTCGTTTCTTATTTCCAGGATGATCAAAACGTCTTCTCCTAACATCAACAATCTCATCATCATTGGTTGTATTATGTGTTATGCCATTTTGTATGGTATGGATTTAAAATACCTGCCACAAGTTGCAATAGGAAGAATGTGCAATGTAAGAATTCTTCCAAAAAATAGTAACTTTTGATTTTTTGTCCACTCATTATCATTGTTTATCTGTGTAAAAACTTAAAAGGTAGGCAGTTGTTGGGAGCCTGAAAGTTAAGACCCAGACAGTTGAGAGCCTATGGCAGTGCGCTATTTGTTACTTCTTTTGCCCATCTGCTTGACCATTAATCTAGTTGGATAAGTTATTCCCTGTACTTACAATGCCAAGCTAACGTCTTCTGCGGTCGTTCCATAACTTTCATATTTCAAAAACCTTTTATTAAAGTTTCTCCAGATTGGTTTGGAAATAATAATTAATTCCGTATTTCGAACACTTGTTTGTCGTTTCAGGTAAACACAGTCCTGTTATCAGTTGGTTTTACTTTATCGTTTGGTGGATTATTCAGCAAGACATGGAGAGTGTATAGGATATACTCTGGAGCCATGAAGAACAAAAAAGTGGTAAGGAATGCATTTTTCTAACCAATTTATTTTTTATTCTAACAAAGCGAGTAATTAAATTCTTCTATTGGAGTTCTCAATTTAACAATCGGACCAGACGTGCATCACTAATACACATATAAAAGCTATACGAACGTATAGTGATTTGCGATGGCAGTATGGGCATTAAAACTCTTTTTCTATCTATTACCTGTTTTTGGCTTAAAAGCCATGTTCACTCAGCTAAGATATTACCAACTTCGTTAGCACACATCGAAGTTTTCTCGGTTTAGTGAATATTTTATTCCGCCTATACTTTTTTTCGCAGCCAAGTTTGTCGCAGCCAAGTTTGTAGGTTAAACTTCTTTATGTTTTAGGTACTACGCGATTACCATTTATATTGCATTATATTTCTTATCCTTTCTATTGATGTTTTGGTATTGGTTTTATTTCTCGTTATTTCTCCTTTTGAGTTACAAGAATGGATCGTCAAAGAGCAAGTAAGTGTTCCTACTATAAAATATCTCTCACATTGAAATTATGTAACAACGAAGAAATAAATATCATATTGTTATTAGTAAACCTGCACATTATCTTTATCGTGCTGCAAAGATGATGGATTGAGTGGGACTTGAACCCACGACCTCTCGCTTACCGGGCGATGTCTCTACCGACTGCTCTATCAATCTGATGCTATTTCCCTAGCACATGTAGTAGACGAGGTGAGGATATCATCTCCTTACGACATACCATGAGGGCGATACATATGTCCTCCTTGCGATATAGCTTTTTACTAACGAGATATCACAGAATGGTGCACAACCGTTGGGCAAGTGCCTCTGCAGGGGTCTTCAGAGCTTAACAATTGCGGCAAATTTGATTGGTCGGTTGTGCATCATTTGGTGATATCGATAGCGTAGTCGGTAGAGACATCGACCGGCAAGCGAGAGGTAGTGGGTTCAAGTCCCACCCGGTCCATGATCTTTGCATCATTTGGAAAGATAATGTGCAAGTTTACTTATACCAATATATCTCACATAGTCACCGTTGTTTCTATAAAGTATTATATTGATTCCGTATTTGTAGCTTGACCTTAAAAAAGATATTCGTCACATCTTCATTCGTCATCATTGTAACTGTAAAAACCGAGTCGCCCTTGTTTCAACCTTATTCTCATATAAAGCATTGTTGCTCGTGTTCGGTTTGTTCATGGCTTGGGAAACACGGAATGTCGATATGTCTTCATTGAATGACTCAAAACAGATAGGTAACTAAGTTAATTTGTTTGAAAACTTATCATGAAGAGCATATTGAACTGGGACAAGCTTTTGTATTGATGTGGCACTAAAAAAAATGTGCAGTGTTACAGCTTCACGAAAACAATTCATTGTTTCTTCTATATGAAGGGATATCTGTATACACCGTGTCTGTTGTGGCAGCAGTTGGAACAATTTGCGCATGGGCATTAAACATGAATGTTAATCGCATGGAAGAAAATTATTTCATCGTTGCATTAAGCATATGGTTATGTACTACAATCACTCTGTTGTTGGTTTTTGTACCTAAAGTATGTACGCTACGCCGCCATGCATATTGTTATCAAATAAAGAAATGTAACATTTTGTTTTGTTTTCATGAATATATTTCAAGGGTCATGCAATAAGTACGCACGCGACATAAAAAAAAGGAGAGAGGATAGGGAGACTTCGCATCATCTCTTTCGCTTTTTGGCAGCATAAAATATCAAAGTAGTGATCACATGAATTTACGGCTTGCAAACTTTTGGCTTTTTAAAAGGTTTCTTGTAAAGTTTTAATAATCTTTTCGCAAGTGGATACCAGCCTTGTGTGAAATATTTTTTCCCTTTAGATAAATTTCCTATTCAATAAAGATGGTAACCGAAGGAAGCAGAGCGTTGCTAGTTATTCATCCGTAAGTAATGCTTATCAACCTGTGTTCAACACAAAAATTGTCATGGAGAGAGAGAACGAGTGCACTCTTTTGCATTTGTGCACAAAATTTTTCAAATCAACATATGTTAGCGCGTGTTAACAGCGAGTGTGTTTATTCTTGCTAGTACTGGCTTGGCTCTGATCATGTCTGGTTGATAGTTTATTAACCTGAGATAATGCCAACATATACCTGGAAGACATTCCGGTTGGAATTAGTGACTTTTGTTATTTTAACAGATAATCAGCTCTGCTAACTTTAAATATGAGTGTACTCAAAAATTATTTCGAGTCTCATTTAGTTTGTATTTTTTGTAAATATATGTTGATAGATGTAAATATATGTTGATAGATGTAAATTTTATCATATTATTGAAATCTTTTGATTAATTTTTATATGCTGATGTTAGTTAGTCCAATTATGTGGAATAGTTGAACAAAACAAAATTGAAATAAATACTTTCAATTATTAGGTGCAAAAAAATAGCTAAGCTTTTTTTGTCTTTTTGTGCTGAAGATGGGCCCCGATTTCTGGGCACAGGGCTCTAGGTCCTGGTTTCTGGTTTTCTAATATACCAGGTTTCGGTCTATCTGTAGAAATGAAAAGAAATTACTGATGAACTAATTAATGAAATTCATTGATCCATTTCTTTTTTTGAAAATGTTTGCTGTAAAGAGACTTCGAAACAGTGACGTAAGGGAATATAGATGGTGCGGTTGGAGGAACAGCTTACTATAAATTTTACAAAACTAAACAAATGTTAATAAAATGTCGTCAAATGTTTTCGAACTAGCGAGTCCGCTAGAAACACATAAAGGTCTTTCGTGAATATCGAGCTTAGGTTTACATTGGAAGGGACAATAAAAAGATGATGAAATCTTCGTAGAGAACGTAAAGGTAAAAAGCCGAGATTTTAAGTAGAAATGAAGACTACTAGTTGTATCCCTGCGAGTTAGTATCAAATGTCGTGAGGTCAGTGTGTGCGTGTAAGTGGGGGAATCACCTGAAATAACTTTGTTGATGAAAGTAAGAAATCATGATAAACAACAAACAAAATTTCTTTATGGCACCTGTTTAACAATATCGTTCTCAACCACTTAAGAATAATTTTGTGAACTTTAAGGCCCATTGGGAACAGTATTTATGCTGTTAATGAAAATAGTGAAAACCACTCCAGAAATATCAACAAACATTTTCATATCCACTGCATATTGCTGTAACAATAAGCGCGCTGTGTTGATAATTATGTCATTTAATTGAATAATTTTCTGATCGATGAGAAGACAGTAAAACGTTTGACAATTTGTAAGCAACATTCTTAAGCGAGTAAATGGGAAAAAAACGACTTATAGAGGTAGCCATTTTTGCGACTTTGTTGTTCTAAAAGTCATCTAAGTTTTGTACGACGATAAAAGTGATTAGCTAAAACAGAAGTTTAATTTTGATTGGTGCACCAAACTAACCGAGGCAAGCCATCACATGGATTTGGAATTTCCAAGTATATAATCTACAAGAAACAAACAGCAACGATCAAGCCTGTAAAATACAGAAACTTTACCAACGTGGACTGCCAAAATTTCGTATCATATGAAGTATCTTTGTCGCCCCCTCGATTAGGCCAGACCAACTCAAATAGTCATATAATGAGGATGTCACTTGGGACACGTTTTGTTAATGCTTATGACACAATCATTATTGTCCTCAATATTCCCCTGTGCTGTTTTATAACGGAAAGTTTCAATCTAGCAAAAGCCCCTTGAAAGCTCCTTTTCAAATAATTTTGCTGTGATGCGTAGCTAATTGAAATAGAGCTATTAACAGTTTTAACGCAGGGGGTACGGAAAGTTTGTACGCTGCGCATATTTATTTACCTGATTGATATGGAAATTCTTAACCTAATTTATTTTCGTAATATACTCGCACAAATCGCACTCTAGTGCACTTTATATGTAGTGTAGTCAAACTATTAAGTGATATCTGACCGTTACCGGTTTATTTGGTTTCTATGGTTAAATCCCCCCCCCCCCTCGTCTGTACATATAATTACCTCAAAAGCATCGAAATGAATACTTTAGAACAATAAATTCCGTAAGAAAGAAATTGGCGCAAAAATATTGCAAGAGCAACATTAACATCAGTCATCACGCAGACATCGAAATGGGTGGCTACTTTTCTTCTGAAGAATGTGAACCTGAAAACAAAACAGTAGAGGAAGAAGACGAAGATGAAGAGGAAGAGGAAGAAGACGAGTTAGCAAATAAAGTTCCTTTAACAGAGATAAAAAATTACTGTGTACATCTTTTGGAATGCACATTTTGTGGGCAGACAAGTCAAGGAAAAAAGGTTGCTTATCATTTTAAATTTCATGACTTAGCGAAATCTTCACGCCAGAGTGAAATCGCTACAAAGCCACAGTTAAAATTGACTCGTTTAAAAAATGTTCACGCCAAAGTGAAATCGTTACAAAGCCACGGTCGAAATTGACTCTTATTTTCAAATTTTCACGCCAGGGTAGGTTAAAGTGTCGATAAATTAGGCGTTGAAAAAATATATTACTTAAGAAATATAATTACACCAATTTTTGCGGATTTTGGCTATTAAGGAAGATTTCTTTTTAGAAGTTGTGGATAACATCTTCCCTTTGTATCTCATGTTTATCCAACTTTACTAGTCTTTCCTTTTTAATTTGCAAGAAAACAATAATTCCTAAAGCCGTTTAATGACAGAAACATACCAGGGGGGAGAATGTGCTGCATTATAAGTAAAATATATTCTCCTTTCAGGATACGGATCATGTCAAAGTTCATGATGTTTTGAACTTGGGTTTATATTTGCAACTGCTTGATAAGTTGATTCGATCAGACGATCCGAAAACAATCACTGCGGAGGAGGAAGACTACACCCACCTGTTAAGACTCGTAGCTGTCAAAAGAAAAAGACCTAACGAAACTACAGAAAAATGTTATAAAAGATTATCAAAACAAAGCAAGAGATTTTTAAAAATATATCGTGAAAGAGGAGGTAGTTACAATGCTTTATTGTTATTTTGTCTATATTATCACCCTTGTAATTCCTGTCTACTTGAGATCCATTATGTATGCTGTGCCCATCTGAACTTATAAAATATTTACTTCGAAAAACCAATATCTTGCCGCGTTGAACATAGCTGACCTAGCTGACCTAGCTGCGCCACACACTTACGCATGGCTTGGCTGGACTGTTAAAAAAAATGCCGAACCGAGCCGTTCTGAATAATACGCATAGCATTGTGAAACTGCTTATTTATCGGCTCGGCTCGGCTCTTATAAAACGGTGTGTTGAGTTAAACTTGATGAATTTAATAGGTCAAATACTTGACGTGGGAACAGCTCTTGTGATGTCTACTCAAGAATTGAGACTGAATCAAGAAAAGACCATGCATAAACGTTGTGACCAATCAGTTTCCTGGAGATATCATCATCACATTCTTTTTCACGATCCGCACCCTAGATTTTAACTCCATCTTATCTGTAAATTGCGAATGTATTGGATTTGGTTGCTTTTTACAAAGCTAATTCCCAGCGCTTGTTTTCTCTTGTTTTTACCACTCCTATATAAAAATAAAAAGTGCTGGCAAACAGGAAGTTTTACCAAATATTAAGTAAATTCGAGATTGAGCTATTGCTTGTTACATAACATGTGATATTATTAAATTCTGTATTTTTATTCAGTTGTTTCTGAAAAATGTGAAACCGATGCTTACTGGGGAACCAGACAACAATTACTTGCAGGAAAGGTGATCGCTGATTGGGTGGATGAAGACAACGGACCTTTGGACCCAATATATGGCGTGCTTTTAAACCCAACTGCAGGTAAGATTCGAGACATTGTACCAAAGAATGAAACCTCAATCATTTGGTTTCTTTTTATTAACATACAGTGTTGAGAAATGTTTGTACAACAGTCGCGCATCAGTTGTATAGCAGTCACTGTTACAACTTTGTTGGAAACACGTGTAGCAGTACAATTTCCTTAGTGTAACAAAGCAACGCAAGGGATGAACAATAACAATCTTTATAGCTGTTTCTACATTTCATGCATAATCCTGTTTTTGTTTTATATTTGATAAAACAAACAAATAATCACATCACCCGGCTTCCACCTTCCAGCTTTCTGAAAAAAATGAACACAAATTTTCTCTAACAGGAATTTCGAGCCCAAAGGAAGAATTCCACTTTTTTGGTGATAACTTTTGCAATTATCTTTGCTATTTACGCAATTAAAACGCTTTTATTTGTTTTCCTAATGTGATTACATCATATTCGCTCATTGCAGGTCGTGTTGGACCAGGCGACACTGGATGGTTTCACAACATTCTTTTTGATGACACTGGTTATATGGCGTATCATTCCGCTGTTCACGATGGGTTTGGTTACCTGGTGTCGTTTCATAAAGTGGGTCCAGGCTATGACTATTTATACGCCAATATACTAGACAAAACGAATTGCATGGCGGGTCAAATATCAGGAATCAGTTTTTGGAAAGAAACCATTGAAGATATTCAAACAATGCACAAAATTATCAAAGCTTTTAAGCTTTGATAACTCGCGCCTGTTGAATCTTTTTGTTCACTGTTTTGCTGCATTTCTGTCTCTGTGTTGTTGCTAAGTATGTTTAAAAATTCTGTATTTAAAACAAATGAAATTAAAAATAATGTACTTGAATTGTAAAGAGAATTTGTTCAAGTTAAAAGAAAACCATCAGATACTCTATGCTGTCCCGAAGAAGGTCCCATTTTAAAACCTGCGGGTGAAGCGCATAATGTTAAACCATCAAGCAGCCATCTATGCAGTCAATAAATCATAGATGCAGAAGCTAAACATGCAAGACTTAAACTGTAAAAAAGTGCTGGAACAGAAAAAAAATTTGTTAAACATGTTGGGAATAGACGACAAATTTCGGTTTGTCCCACAAGTAATTATGTAGGTCATCTCTATTAGCTTCGCACAATTTAAATTTGTTAATGTTTACTTGTCATGTTCACTCATCACAGAGTGGACTCAGGACAAGGATCATCTTTAGTTATTTGATTGAATTCAAACTGCCACAATGTTAAAATCGTTTCAGCGTTGTGGAACCCGTTGTGGATTACTTTGTTGAGCGGGCGTGCTAGGAAGTTATGCTAGCAGGTTTTGAACGCTGCTATCCACAATGACTGTATTTAACCCTTTACTCCGTATTTAAAAAATGGTCAAAAAAGTACCATTATCTCAGTATTTGTGTGCAAGATTGCAGCTTACATGTTGGATCAACATTAGGTAAAAAGTTATTTATTTATAATTTTGCCTGAAAACGTGATAAAATTTTATCGTAATATATATTTCCAAGATACAAAACAGAAGGCAAATAAGTCAGCAAGAGTGACCTTTTCTAAACTTTCATTACAACTTTCGAAAACTTCACGCATGTTTGTTTTTCAATTGGTCCTGTCTCAGAATTGTCTAAAAATTAAAAAAATATATAATTTTTATTATACTTGATCACATCAAATACAGCAAAGCAATAAAAAATACACTGTCAACACATTGTTTGTCGTCCGTTACATACTGATTGATGAAAAAAACGTATTTTATAGAGTTCTCAAGGTTAAGGCGTCACTCGTCAATCCAAAAATGACATTATTAATATCAACTACGTTATTTCGCAGAATAATGTTTAATATTTTCAAGAGGTATGTTGCAAGTAATGTCACAGTTACCTACAGGGAATAAATCTTTAATTTTGACCTTTTTTAAGCCTTTTATCTACATGAACTCATGACCACGTCATTTTTGGCCTTAGAATTCTATACAAAAATTCTTAGTTTTAAGAGACCTAGTTATGTGATGGCATTATCTCTTTTTGTCATCTCTAGTTTCTATTGATTGTGACGTCATCTCGTTACGTGACAGTAACAACAGTAACAACGTCTTGCTGATATGACTTTGGACCGTTCTAAAAGTAAACAAACTTTGTCAGCCAGTTATGTTTCTTTTAATCTAGAAGCAGAGTTGAGGGTGAACCACATTTAAAATTGTAATCTTACGGTGGGAAAAATGTTCACTTTTGGAGAATGACGAAGAAGCGTGACGACTAATGCACTTTCCTCCTTTGTAGTATTGTATTAAACAGTGACGTGTGACAAATAAGTGAATGTTGAGTTCATTTCGTTAATTTTCCTGTTTGATTTCTTTGCGCATGAATTTTTAATAAACGTCAAATCATAAAACAAATATCAACGAAATTTTAAATGTGCTATTATGACGTTCTGAGCAGAGTTTGATATTAAATATAAACGCTGTACTTAACTCATACCTTTAAAAAAAACATTAAATGCCGTATTGCGTAGAACTTAGAGTGTTCTGCCAAATAATGTGGTTATAATTTCTACGAAGCAAGAGTTTTTGATTTGATGAACCATAGAGATATTATTAAAAGAGAAAGAGACACAACGGCTATTCAAGCTATTGTAGTAGGCGCGTTCCTGAAGCAGGTGGTGCATTCATGAAAATTTAAAGTTCCCGAAGCAGGATTGTTTCCTCTGATCCAATCATGTCAAAGAAAATGTTTCGATTGTTATTTCGCTCAATCAGGGTTGATAAATGTTCGCAAAGTTTAATATTTTGTAATAATTAACCGCACGTGTTAGCATAATTTAGACTCGTTAAAACGATTTTGCAATTTGAATTCGTCCAACAAAATAAATTTAAAATGCTCAAAATATAGAAATATAAGAACAATTTCAAGCTAAACATGTCAAAACACCTCAAGGTAAAGCCAAAGATCAAAAAAGTGTATATCAAGCTTTGCTACAGTACATACTAATAACATTTTTATAAAAACAACTAAAGCAAATTTTAAACTTTCTAACTTTCCAGGTGTCGCACCGTTCATCCTGTTTCAATAAAATATTATCAATCCAATTCCATGTCAATTTAAAACTGTTTATGTGTTAGTATTTTGTGTATAGCTATCTTGAAAATGTTTGTATAGCTTGATTTAGCTAGCACTGATTAAAAATGGATCTTTCAAAACAATACTTTTGTCCAAAACATAACTTCACCGTTAATCAATATTTTCATCTGGTATGACTTTTTTGAAAAATCAGTAGCTTGGTTGTATACACATACATGTTTGTGTTAAAAACATGGTCATTCGACCTTTCCATACAACGGTCCTGGTAATCTGGTTTTCTAACGCTGTATAGCTGATTAAGGTTTTCTACCTCTATAATGAGTTTGTAAAACGTGTGTTTGAATTGAAAAGTGTGTGAAATTTTTGGTAATTAATTTCTCAGTGCATATTTTCATTGTCTGATATGAAAGCAGTTGAGTTCAGAGCTTACATCACTTAAATGTGGTCTAAATACTAGCAAGTCAGAACTGATTGTTCCCAGAGAGAAATCTTTCATTGGCTAGCAATAGTGATTTAAATTCCATGTGGTTAGCCTCCTCGAGGGTATAGCTAGCTAGCTATAGCTATACCTTCAATGACATATTTAGAGCAGCTCCTGAAACCTAAATAGAAATAAGATAGTAGATTGCCAAAGCTGTTTTGATATAACTTTTAAATACGATAACTAGCCACAACTCGCTTTTTTACAAAAACTTTTTAAAGGCACGAGTTTTTCAAGACCGCCATTTTTACTTAAAAAAACGTGGTATAATACACCGAGTATATTTAAAGGGACACTTTATCAACACCGAAAATGTACAGTTGAATTTTGGCCTTAAACTTTGGCTAGCCATCGTCCTTCACTTAAAGGTTATTACTAAAGTGAAGAATAAACCATTACCTACGTACATCTATGAAGGATTCATATTCCGTTCAGTATTTCTTGAAAAAAAAACACGTTTGTTTTTTCTATACATATGACAACAACAAATATGGCTGCTTGACCTTCGAGCTTCTTCTCCAACTGATTCTCTTGAAAATTGTGCAGGTAAATTATTTCGAAGGCGAGGGTAAACCCCTGACAGCTTTTTAACCAATTAACTTTGGCGGAATTCAGTGGAAAACCTGATTATTTTCTCAATCTTTTACAAGTAAAATTGTCGGGATTCTCTACTGAAAGAATCGGTAATTAGTCGTTTTGCGAGAAACGCACAAAATGAGCTGGAATCTAGTGACGCGCCTGCTCTGCATTGTTTGTCTTAACAATAGGAATTTGAATAGAGAATTATCGCGTTGTGTCTCTTTCTCTTTTAATAATATCTCTATGGATGAACCAATTCACAATTTAAAGCTTGTTGCCGAGCAACAAATTTTCATTGACGCTGCACTTTTTTCCCCATCTATTCTTTATCAAGAATAATTTAAGAAAATTCTAACACCGTAGTGCTCCAACTAAGCTCTCCCTATTTAAATGAACGCTCATGTCATATTAGAAAATCTGGTACATTGCAGTACTAGAATTACAGGATTGGAAGGAATATATGATCACTGGGGCGTTTGTTAAGTTATCTCACTGCAACTGCGCAAGTGCAAAGTTTTGTAGCTGCGCATGAATAAACAAGATAAACAAGTAGAAGTGCGTGACATGCCTTGTTTAACCAAACTTAGCTATGACGCAAAAGTAAAATTCAAAGCGGAAAATTAAGTATGCGCAATCCCTTTTAAATTCCTTTTGTAATCACCATTATTACACTTATCAACAATCACGGAAAATAAGTAGAAGTGACGGAGATATATTTGTTGTTGTTTTACAAAGAGATGGGAAGGGGGTGCTTCAAACGATCCGTTCTACTTGTATCAAATAATAAAACTTATGGCGGATATCATCTATCCTGTACTATTTACATAACTTTCGTTTCATGCTTGAAAGTTTCTCATTAAATTTTTCACGCTAGTAAAAGCAAGTACATATGTCTCGGTGTGTACATGGATTTCAAAGGTCATTCTTTCTGTTCTTTAAAAACTGCATAAATACTAATCTCAACCCCCGTCCTGAGTATAATGACGATAACTACTTTTTGCTTTGACAGCTAATATTTTGTATGTCCAGTAAAGTTCCGCATTCATCTATGAACCGTTATGGTTTACCAGGAAAAATATTATCGAAAGCACCAACGTTGCTCCCAGGGTCACTTAAGAAGCCATGGGAACGAGGTGTCAAAATAAAATAGTTTTAAACAGGAAAGCATGTGTCTGCTGATAAAACATTGAAAGCGACATTATAACAGCTGCGTGTAATTCATAGTAGTCACAACAGAATGGGTAACTTATTTTCTTATGAAGAAAATAAACCAGAAAAAAACGTAGTAGAGAAAGAAGACGAAGAAGAAGAGGAAGAAGACGAGTTAGCAAATAAAGTTCCTTTAACAGAGATAAAAAAATTACTGTTTACATCTTTTGGAATGCACATTTTGTGGGCAGACAAGTCAAGGAAAAAAGGTAGCTATTTTAGGAATGCCTTGTTCAACCAATTTTAATTAGGACAGCAATGCTCTGTCAACAATGGCCAGCTCACTAAGTATTATAGAAGAAGTCATAGAAGTCGCACAAAACAAACTAAAAAAATTTAAAAGTTTTCAATTATCCACGGGTAACAAAATAGCGTCTAAGTCATATACTCTTCGGCATCACTAAATCCACTGATCCACTAAAGGCGATGAACTCAGTCAAGAGCTCCAGTCACACTAGATTTAACTCGTTCTCTGTTAGCTCGGATCTTGTGCTAATTTATCCAGCTAGATGTAGTTACGTGTCTGGTAATAATATTAAGTTGAATTTATCTTCATCTCGGCCTTTAGAATACGGATCATATCAAAGTTCATGATGTTCTGAACTTGGGTTTATATTTGCAACTGCTTGATAAATTGATTCGATCAGACGATCCGAAAACAATCACTGCGAAGGAGGAAGACTACACTCACTTGTAAGACTCGTAGCTGTCAAGAGAAAAAGACCTAACGAAACTACAGAAAAATGTTATACAAGATTATCAAAACAAAGCAAGAGATTTTTAAAAATATATCGTGAAAGAGGAGGTAAAGTCTTTTCTGTACTTTCACTTTCGTTACATTCTGTTGATCTTACATGTTGTTCCGCAGTAGTTTCTGGAGAAGCATTGTATTTAAAATTTACATTCCTTAACAAGAAATCCCTGCGGTTTTAACATTCGTCCCAAATAGATTCTAAATACCTTAAACATGAATATTTTTTTCTCTAATTCGCCAATCCAATGCTTTCTTTAACTGCAATAAAAATCTTCAAAACTTTTTCATTTATTTTTGAAATTTGCGATGAAAATTATTTTTAGCTTTAAATGTAAAAAAGGACTTGGACGATGCGAAAAAGGTGACACAGTATTCTCTCCAATTAACGGACACTCTAAAAGGCGGACACCTCTGATTAGCGGACACTTTGGTCATACACCGGCCGTTTTCTAGTCAAAGTCTCATAAAAAACTTTCCAAAAAGCGGACACTTAATTAGCGGATACTCTAATTAGCGGACAATATTTTTTGCACCAAAGAGCAAATATGGCTTTATTTTCTCTCCAATTAGCGGACAGTCCAAAAAAATCAAAAGCGAGCAAAGAAAAATAGAAAAAAATGAATAGTTTTTCTAACATTTATTTCAAACATTTTACAACTTTTGTGTCCAGCTTGCTTTTAATCTCGTCAATTTTCTTTATCAACCACTTTATCAGCTTGTCATGGCGTATAGAAGTAAACGATCTCAATAGAGAGGAAAGAGAAACTCTTTCCTCCATTAAGGAGAGACTAGAGATCGTCAAGATAAATAGCAGAAAACAACAATCAATTAAAAAGACTTTTTAAAATAAAATCTTTAATCATTTATCCATCATTTGTTAAATTTGTTTGAAAGACTTTAAAGATCTGTAAAGATTGAAAGTTTGGTTCGTTATCATTATGTTAATATTATGTTAACAAAAATCGTCTTTATTTTCTAATTTGCGGCTTAAAATGTAAAACTTTCCAAATGGCGGACACTTCCAATTAGCGGACACTTTGGTCATACACCGCTAATTGGAGAGTATGCTCAAATAAAAAGTGCTAGCTTAGAATATAGTTCGAAGATTTTCTTTCAGCTTTAAGTTAAAACTTTCATACCTATACTCAAGACTTTCGTATGATTATTTGACTGCTTCCTTCCTCTATGCTCTTTTTGCTCATGTTCATTTTGTTTTTATTTCTGATTGAATTTATATTTACGTTTGCACATACATTTAGTATTTACGCATTTCAGCATTAAGAACCATTGTAATTTATGGATGCTTGAAATATATGTCGATTAATAATAATAATAATAATACCTTCAGTATAACGCCGGCAGACAAAATAGAATTTCCTTGTTTCACAAAAAACAACAACAATACATTCCTTCATGAACGGTGGAGATGAAGCTTCGTGCCGGAATCTTTGAGTTTGATAGTTTGTGCTTTATTATTTAATCTTAGTGTAAACAGTAAGATTAACTTTGAGTGTGTAAAACAGCTGTTTTGATGTCACTACGATTTAATTTTTAGTGCTGTATTACTTGTTGAAGAAACTTAATTTTTAAAGCATCCTGATAGTCTATTTAAACATTTCTTATGATTACAAAATTTAGGTGTCTTTCTTTTTTATCTTCAAATTTCTTATATTATCGGAACTTTTAGCCTTAGGATTTCTTACACTTTCTGTGAGAAACTTGTCGGTTTTTTTGTGACGTAAGTTTCTAATGATGAACATATCTCACGAAAATATTATATTTTTTATTTAGTTGTTTCTGAAAAATGTGAAACCGATTCTTACTGGGGAACCAGACAACAATTACTTGCAGGAAAGGTGATCGCTGATTGGGTGGATCAAGACAATGGAGCTTTGGACCCAATATTTGGCATCCTTCTAAATCCAACAGCAGGTTAGCACCATGAGTAAACTCTCTTTTTATCACATGACTACCTATTTGTTTTTATCACACGACTATCTATTTTTAACCATTAAACATTTCGCTCATTGCAGGTCGCGTTGGACCAGGTGACACTGGATGGCTTCACAACATTCTTTTTGACGATACTGGTTATATGGCGTATCATTCCGCTGTTCACGATGGGTTTGGTTACCTGGTGTCGTTTCATAAAGTGGGTCCAGGCTATGACTATTTATATGCCCATATACATGAGAAAACAAATTGCATGGCGGGTCAAATATCAGGAATCAGTTTTTGGAAAGAAACAATTGAAGACATCCAAACAAAACATAAAGTGATCAAAGCACTCCAACTTTAAGAATGGTTTCAATTTTTTTGCTGGCATACATTGTTGACTTTTGTATATTGTATGTTTGCTAAATATGTTAAAAGAATAGACAAAAATTAAAATTTTATGTGACTTTGTTTTTGAAGTCTAGGTATAACGACGGAAACATTTAAAACATTTACTGCGTGGTGTTAACTAGAAATCACTTGGGACCAAAATTGCATAAACGTTGAGTGAATATAATTTCAATTTTTTAAGCCATTCATATATCTTAAACAAATCAATTTTAGGATTTTGGTTGCTTACATCCAAATCAGCTAACAAAGAAATTAGCCTAGCTAGCGAGCTAGTTACGGCTTATTTCTCCTTTTCCGTGGTGTTCGATTTGATATGGGGTCATTCATATTAAGGACACCGGCACAATTTTGCCGACTTTTTACCTCTTCCCTCCATTGCCCATGACTGTCCACTTTTTTCTGAAATGCCCTCCCAATGTCTTTGCGGACAAAAAATTGTAAAATTTTCTTCAATTCTTGAAGCCTAAAATAGCTTCCCAGTAAACTTGCTCATACATCCGTGTAATATAGAAATTCGTGAGTTAATACATCCGTGTAATATAGAAATTCGTGAGTTAATACCGGATAGATAAAATCCTCTATTTTGTCCGTCTCTATTTTTGCCAACCCCTTCTCCCCCACCTCTCAGGTGCGGACGTCCTTTACGTATGACCCTTATAAATGCGTTTATCCAATCCAGTGACCAAGAAATGATGGGAAGGCAATAAGTGTAGCAGGTATAAGAATCATAAGCTTCATAATTAAATACACAGGTAGAAGAATCGATGACCATCATCATCAACTTAAAACATGAAGATAGCAGAGCAGCATGATATAACATTTGCTTCAATACTTGCATCAATGAAACTCTTTCACCATAATTAGGTTTGAAATGCAATGATCAAATTGTGGATAGCTTGCGTATTATATGCATAGATTATTTCCAGATGATGATGTCTGAAATTAAAAACGTCAAATTTAACTGAGCTGTCATTCCGGATGATGCTATTGATCAAAAAGTCAATACGCTTGTTTTTTGTTGATGCTAGGAAGTCATTAGCATGTATTAAATTATTTGCAAAATATAAACGTATAAATGTTTGATGCCATTTGGTGTTTTGACAACATCTCGTTTTGTTCCTGATGGCATATGACAACCTCGTGCTAAACTTTATGCGGCTCCAGCAAGCGTACATTCGTACAAACAGTTGAAAGATCATTTATCACTCATGCAGCATTAAATTTACATTGGACAAACAACAAAAATATAATATTGGAACCGAGTTACCCCTATACAAAAGGCACTACAATCAATGATATTAAAACTGGTTCTCAATGGATCAACTGTTACGAGTAGATGACGTTAAATCCTGAAGAATCTTGCCTTGAAAATAGAAGAACTCTCACTAACAAAAAATCAAGTGGATAAAGTAAAACAATTGATTATTTGATATAGAAGGAATTGCATGCATACAAAAAATTGTTTCCGATCATACAAGAGAAACACATACATTCTCTTCCCTACCCAAATAATGGCAATCATGATCAAATTTGTAAATAACTTGAAAGAGAATAAAGAATAGACGTTAACATCAGAACTTCCAAGACTTCGTGTACATTTGCGAAATTTATGTCTTCAAAAAAAGCATCTTCAGAAGTGTTTTTAACCTACCCTTTAATTAAAGAGGATATACGAAGAATGACATAATCATCTGTGGAAGAATATTATCAAAACTTCGCAAACGTTATGAAAGACTTCGGAATGGACACATTCTGCCTTTCACTTGTTTAAAACGGAACTAAACACAAAAATTATTTTTTTATTTATTGTTACTACTTGCTACCATAAAAAAACGAATTCAAGTAGTCTTACTGGTTCATGTGACTCCAAAGTCACATAAACACGAACTTTATTGCCTCAAAATATGGCTAGAAATCCCGACCCCTAATTCCGTAAAAAAGACTGGGACAAACGTAGTTGGTGACATTGCAAAGTGCAGAAAAGTGCAATTTTATGTAGCGGCTGGCTTGTTTCAGCTACAAATTTTTGTAATCGTTGATAATTTTTAAAAAATATACCTTATATACGAGCAATTCAATCTTATTTTATTGGACCTTACCAAAAGATTCTCAGTTTTACATCTGCTCGTAACACCTTACTGACGATTGTTTCCAGAGGGATATGATGGTGAGAAAAGTTCATCTGGATTTATTGAATGCAGAAAATAAAGTTTTCTTCGTATTTACACATATTCACGGGTTAAATAAAGTTTTCTTCGTATTTGCACATATTCACGGGTTATCAAATCCGTTCTATTGTATAATTTATGTTCGCTTTTATTTTATTAATGTTATTTCGCTCATTTGTTCCCCTTTTCCATTTTAAAAATTCTCCGATTTTCATCCTTTTCGCCTCTTATGATTTGATTGTTCTTCTTTCAAAACTCACACAACATAGTTTTGTGTTTTAGTTTTGCGCGAATAAGAATCAGTGTACCTTTGCGGCCAGACCTGTGATCTGCTTCTCTGATCTAAGATCTGCGCCATGGACCTGAGATCCAAAAATTCGCTTCTCTGACACAAAAGATTTGCTACTCAGTCATAAGATCTGTTTCTCAAAATCGAATCTTAAAAATTTTATTTATTTATAAATTTGTTTTCTGAAATACTTACATATGAACTTTTACAAAATCTATTTTATTTTTTTTTTGATAATTTCTCCCACGTATATATGTATATCATTACGCACTTATCGCTGAAACATGGCAACGTTTACTGAAGTTGCTGATGAAGACCAAGTGAGAAATATGATAGAAAAGTGAGCCTCTGATGCCCAAGTTTCACCACACTACAAGTCATTGTTTCCTAGTAGAAGCGCTAAAAGATGAAACGTAATATCAGAAGATGATACTATTGTGGGGCTGGTGAACCAATTCGCAACACAGTATGGGCATACTTACGGCAGTTAATGCAAGGTAGCATTAGATCGTGTTTAAATGTCACCTTTTGGGCGGTCAGTCAGAAGCGTGTATCTAGAGCATTAAAGATTGTTGCACCTCAAGCGTTCGAGGCACATACAAGAGATTTGTTGGAGCGGACAAACCCAATACCTATTACCTATCATATTATTATACAGGTGTCACTTTAATCAAAACGAAAAGCTTGGTCAAAACAACGGATGTACACATGTTGTTATGATAGATGGCTGTTCCCGTTATGTAGCTGGATACACTTTAATGCCTGTTAAAAAACCTATTCTTATATATCAGTTTGATTTTCGACCTGCGCTGATTAAGAACGGTTTATGGGAGCAAGTTTGTATGGACCACGGGAAAGAGTAGAGATAGGGAAATGTATGTTCTAGCACAATCTCAAAATCGCGCACGCGCACACCACAGTCAAACACAACAAATCAATACCAATCCAGTACCATATGGTGTTGAGCTATGGAATTCAAGGGTAAGTCCCTAATAGTCCGTGTTTAGTCATGCATATCAAAAATCATACAGCAAATGAGTAAAAAATTTCTAGCACATTATGCAAAGGGAATTCCCTCCGCACATTTGATGACGTCATCAAAAAATCAACGCATGCGCAGTCAAGATGTGTTAGTTTTGACCATCTCGAAATCGTCTGACAAAACATTATCCATACAATAAAGAATGAACACACACACTGTGAAACAATTACGGGATATTGCAAAAGGTCGTGGACTTACGGGGTATTATAGGATACGCAAGGCTGAATTAGTGAATATGTTGGAGAATGTACGAAAGCCAGCTAAACCTATAACGCCGGAGGCCATGGATCTCTTCGAGAAACAGGAGATGTTAATGACACGTCCAACTATGGGGGGTAAAATTAGGGAATGGCACAATTGGCTATTACCCCCATCCGAGATGAACCTCTTCGAGAAACAGGAACTGTCGAAAAATCGTTCGGTTGTGGGAGATAAGATGAAAGGGTGGTATAATTGGCTTGTAGACGCTGTTCCAAAACCTATAAAAGAGGGAGTCAGGAGAACCTTGCAGCATTCAAGCGTAATGTGATGGGGCTCTATAATAGGACAGCCAGCACGAGACCTACACTTCATGACGAGGTCGAACAGGAGGCCGAGGAAGACTACCTCGAAGACATCCAAAATCTCTATGATCAGCCGGAGCAGGACTATACACCCCAAGAACATAAACATGCTCTCCGCAGGACCTTTCGAAGTTTCCGTATTCCGGGTATAGGAGGAGCCGACGTCGACGGGTATATGGGGATGGTGCGAACTAACGTGAAAACATTGGTTGAGGACCAGATAGAAGATATGGGATCAGCGAAGGTACAGCTGTCCCTCTGGATCATGTGGAAGAAGCCATCAAATATGGAGGAGGCTAGCGATTAGTACATTGAGGTAAAAAAGCATTTAATAGTAATATGGCCTCAGTCTTCCAGGGTAGCGATGTGGGCGACGTGCTGGACAGAATGTTTGCCAATATCAAGACCCACGTGGAACATCCGGCACTGCCTCAAAGTGGATTCACGATTAGTCGAATCATACACCTTGATGTAGACTTCCATAAGTTGCGGCTAACAAGGGGTTCATCATACATAGAACTACCTAAATGGATAGCATCAAAGAAGGCCGTTATTAACCCAGTGAATGAAGATGAGGAGTGTTTCAAGTGGGGCGTCACGCATGCCTACATCATGAAGAGATAGGAAGGAACCCGAATCGAATATCTCAGATGAAACCCTACGTAGGCCTATACAATTGGGAGGATATAGAGTTCCCCACAAGCATCAAGAGCATATACAAGTTCGAGAAGAATAACGAGGACATTGCGGTAAACGTCTTGTATGTGACGGGAAAGAAGATTAACATTCTGCGGCGACCGCATCACAACGGACGTAGCAAGCAGGTGAACCTGTTGCTCATCACCGATGACAAAAAGACCCACTACACAGCCGTCAAAAGCCTATCGCGACTCCTAGGTATTGAGACCTCTAAAAATACAGCAAAAATGCATTTTTGCCTGAACTGCCTACAGTCCTTTCCCACAGTTGAGTCGAGGGACAAGCACTATGGTTACTGCAAGGACCATGTGGCAGTTAAAATCACGATGCTAAACGAGTCCGAAAAATGGCTATTCTACAGGGATGGCCAACAACAATTTAAAGTACCCTTTGCTATATATGCCGATTTTGAAAGCTTATTGATACCAGTAGAAGAAGATGCCAGGGAGACCAAGACGAAAAGGCTGAGCAAGCATGTACCGTCCGGATGGTGTACCTACAGCACATTCGCCTATGGGGATGTATCAGATCCCCTAACAGTGTACCGTGGCAAGGACTATGTAACCCGCTTCGTCAACCATCTGGAGGATGAGGTTAAACGACTATACTATACCTACCCACAGCAACCCATGCTGGAACTGACAGAGGTGCTAAAAAGGGAACATGACGCGGCCTCAGAATGTCATATATGCTTAAAGCCGTTTGACGACTGCGAAAATAACCGCAAAGTTCGAGACCATTGCCACTACACAGGGCTATATCGAGGTGCCGCGCATAGCAGCTGCAACCTCAAATACAAGATACCTAGCCATATACCTGTGATCTTCCACAATCTTTCAGGGTACGACGCGCATCTTTTCATAAGGGAATTAGGCGAAAAATACGACACCCAGGACATTGGTTGCATAGCCGAGAATACCGAGAAATATATCAGCTTCAACGTTAAAATCAAGGTACCCCTTGCAGGCATGGCATATGGTGATGGGGAAAGGTACAAGAAGATCGAGATTAGATTCATCGATAGTTGCCGATTCATGCCCTCAAGCCTGGACAAATTGGCAAGCAACCTCATTGGTACCAACACTGCTGTTATGAAATGCCATCAGTGTGCAGATACTTGTCTTGAATTCCAGAGTATAGACTCTGAATACATGGCAAAGTTTTGGTGTAAAAATTGCAACTTGAATACCACGAAGCAGCTTAATCCGAACCAGGTAAAGGCAAACGTACCATCCATGGCCAAATTCATCGACAAGGACGACGTATTCCGGTTGATGCTCAGAAAAGGTGTCTACCCGTACGAGTATATGGATGATTGGCAGCGATTTGAAGAATTGGGGCTGCCTCCCAAGGAGGCATTCTACAGTAGGCTGAATATGAAGGGCATCAGCGACAAGGACTATACCTATGCGAAAAAGGTATGGAATTGTATAACTCCAGAGGGTGATAACGTTACCATGGGCGACTGCCACGACGTGTACCTCAGCACAGACGTACTGCTATTAGCCGATGTCTTCGAAACGTTTCGAGACGTGTGCTTGACAAACTACAAGCTTGATCCTGCGCACTCTTACAGTGCACCTGGTCTGGCATGGAAGGCGGCACTCAAGCATACCGGGATCAGGTTAGAGCTACTCACAGACCCTGACATGCTTCTGATGTTTGAGAAGGGTATCCGAGGAGGTATAACCCAGGCCGTACACCGGTATGCGAGCGCTAACAACAAGTATATGGGAGATCAGTATAACCCCAATGAGGAATCCTCCTACCTCCAATATCTAGATAGCAACAACTTGTACGGATGGGCCATGAGGCAGGATCTCCCAACGGATGGCTTCAAATGGGTGGCGAACATCGAGTCATTTACCGAAAGGCGAATCGGGAGGCTCGTTATGGACAATAGGCATGGGTACATTTTAGAGGTAGATATAGACTATCCAGAGAGGCTATACGATACCCATAATGAGTTGCCATTCCTACCTGAACGCACGACGGTCCACAAAGTCGAAAAATTGGTACCGAGCTTGGAAAACAAGCGGAGGTATGTGGTACATACAAGAGCCCTTCACGAGGCTATAAAACATGGGCTTGAATTGAGGAAAGTGCACAGGGTCATTCAGTTTAACCAGAAGGCATGGCTGAAGGGGTACATCGATCACAACACGAGGCTGAGAACGGATGCGAGGAATGAGTTCGAGAAAGACTTCTATAAACTCATGAACCTCTCGGTGTTCGGCAAAACCATGGAGAATATACGGAATCATCGCAATATCCAGCTGGTCACCAACGAGGACAAGTACACGAAACTTGTTATGAAGCCGAATTTCAAGGGTGGGAGCCGGTTCAGTAAACACCTCCTAGGTGTAGAGATGGGTAAAACGGAGGTCAAAATGAACAAGCCAGTGTACATTGGCCAGGCAATCCTGGACCTGTCAAAAATGGTCATGTATGAGTTCCAGTACGATTTATGATACCAAAGTATGGTAGCAAGCTGCAACTCTGTTATATGGATACGGACAGCTTCGTTTACCATATTAGAACAGAGGACTTTTACAAGGATATTGCGCAAGACGTCCCGGAGCGTTTTGACACGAGTGCCTACAGTGAGGACGATAACAGGCCTCTCCCCATAGGGAAAAATAAGAAAAAGGTCGGGCTAATGAAAGACGAGCTGGGCGGGAAAATCATGACCGAGTTCATCGCACTAAGGGCTAAGCTATATGTCTACAAGAGTCTTACAAAAGAGGGCGGCGATCGCAAAGCGAAGGGCGTAAAGAGATGCGCGACCAAAAAGTCCATCACCTTCGACGATTACCGGCGATGTCTGGAGAAGGGTGTTGATATTTACAAGAGCCAAGTCTTGATTCAAAACAAGAGACATCAGGTCTATACCCAAGAGGTATCGAAGTTAGCACCTAACAGGGCTGACGATAAACGGATCGTTCAACCTGATCAGATTACCACACTAGCCCGTGGCCATTGCCGCCTGGTGTCCGCCCGGGAATAAATGGAAGTGTGTTTGTATATTGCGGTAATTCTGCCCTATGCCATGATCGCCTATGTTATTTTTCGATATCGTCATACAATAAAGAGAATGAGTCAGCTTGCTACCATATTTGACGACGCCTCTGCAGAATCAACCTATGAGCATGTAGAGAAACCCATCGATAGGCGTCAGGCTTTGAAGGAGGCCCTACGCAAAGGCAAGGGGCATCTTCTACCCAAAAAATGCACAGAAGGGTTTGTTGACAAGGCCCCTGATGAGGCCATTGACAAAGTACATACTGAGTACCTTCAACGAGAACTCCACGAAAAGGGTGAGAAGACGGCCAAGGCGTTGACTACCCATGTGATCAGCCTGTATGCAAATTTGATTGGGAATATTGTAGATATTGACAGTGTTGACCAATTGCGCAGGGATATTGAGGAAGACCCTATTATCCGGGATTCCATGACAGATCTTGGTATCCTTGTGTACTGTACCATTGGGAGGTGTTTAGCGCCCCTCTTGGTAGCGGGCCATACAGCGAGGCATATGAGCAAAAAAAAGGACGATGTGGCGGAGAAAGAGAACAAAGATGAGCAGCGCGTGTAGTGTTATTATCAATCAACAACAACCTGCGGAAAAAATTATTGAAGTACACAAAAAGCACCCGGGAAGAGTTGCTCAGGAGCACAAGCTAGCGGCACTGATGAGGGAGAGGAAGCTTGGAATAGCTCCACCAAAGAAAGAACCCATGGCGTTTAGAGAGTTCTTGAGATACTTCGAGAGAGATTTAAACACCCCCGAAGCTATACTCAAAGGGATAAAAGAGACCATGGAGATCCTTGAGGACCAAGGCCTTACTATCCATCTTGATGTAAAAAAGAAGTAATTTGTTACAAGTCTTAGGGCTTATAACAAATGAGTGAGGAGTCTACTAACCAAGTCATAACCAAGAAGAACGAGGGTCGTGTTGCTGCTGGCAAGAGACTTGCGGAATGGAACCGAAAGAACAAGGCCGACTTACAGAAGAACGTGGGCAAAGGTTCTTCACCAGGTGATCAAGAACCTGTCGCAGGTCCGCACAAGTCGATGGATAATGTCTACATGTATACCTTGACCGTGCTTGCCATAGGGGTCGGTGTCTGGTACAGGTTTGGTAGAGGTGGAAATGATGGGGAATCTATCAATCAGGCAACTCATCCCGAGCCTCAACAAAAGGGTAAAACTCAGGCACATATTGAGATTTTTAAAATGCTATAATAAATGGCAACAAGCAAGGCTCATATGGATAGCAACATTAGTCCGAAGGAAACAATGGTTATTGACTCCTTATGGGAATCAGTCAGACTGGTATCGTATACAATCCTGATAGCTATGGGTGCGAAAAAGGCCCTAGGAGTTTCTAGACCCGGGGCTAAGATGGACTTGGAGGACGGCCTGAAGCTCGCCGGCTATATGACGGCAGCGATCTTATTCGACGAGTACGCAATCAAACAGGACTGGTATAAAAAATCCTTGATACCCCCAAAATGAACGTCCAGTAAAATTTCTATTTACCCCAAGGGTAAATAGAAATGGAGGAGACCAAAAAATGCTCGAAATGCAAGCACTATCTCCCATTGAACCATTTCAGGGTGAAACGTAATGATCAAATGCTAAGGCAATGCATCACCTGCCTCGCTTCCAGCAAGGCGTCAAAGGATCGCGCAAGGTGCCGCCCCCGAAACCGGCCTCTACATGAAAACAAGGAGGTCATAGCTATCTGTAGGGCTCATATTGAAGCCCAGTTTTCCGAGGGTATGACCTGGGAACACTACGAGTTTGTTCATATTGATCACAAGGTACCGTTTAAGTATATAGAAACTGGCAGATCTCCGACGCTTGCTGATGTTGCCAGGGTAGTACATGAACACTCAAATAAATGGAGGCCAAATGTTGTTCGAAATGCAAGCACGTTTTAACCCTGGACAAGTTTAAGATTAGGGGGAATAGTAGAACGAAGAGTTGTAAAGGTTGCCTGCACAAAGCGAAGGGGAAGCGGCGTGCCAAATGCAAGGACCCTTTTATCGAACACGAAGTAGACCCCCTTACTATTGACAGGGAAATTAGGGGGCTTAAACAGGATGAAGATTACCTACTTTTGTGTACCCTATTCACATACAACATCATACCCCAGTACATCGAACTAATCGTGGTTCCCCCCGAGAGCCAGGAAAAGGCATTACTCGTCGAGAGGTACCGCAAGGTATTGCGGTACCTACAAGGTAAATTAACCTATTCTCCACTACCCCTCGAATATAAGGCTCGGAATACCAAATTATGCCCTGCCTGCCGGGGGTATTTGGTAAACAATCACGGCGGTGTGTTGATTTGTTCAACCTGCGCTGCTATATACCCGAAGGTTCATAATAGAAAATGGTCTTATTATTAAATGGACGTTGAGAAGGACTCCCATACGGCAATCTTCACAGGACCCACAAGCTGTGGCAAGACACAACGTGTCCTGGACCTGCTGGAAAACGAGTATAAAAAGCACTACCATAATATCATCATCCTGTGCCCGACCATACGGTGGAATACCACCTATTTAGAAAGGGCATCGCTCTGGAAGGACGACTACGTGTTCCTTATAGACCCCGGAAATGAGCTTTTTGAATGGATAGCGAAATTGTCCTCGCTGCTGGCAGGTGAGGAGACGTTATTCGTGGTTGACGATATGATATCTGACGAGAGCCTTGATAAAAAACGTCAACCCCTGCTTGAGTTATCCATTTCAGGTAGGCACCGCAAGCATAGCCTGTGGCTATTAACGCAATCGTATACGGCTTTGCCCAAGAATTTGAGGAGGCAAAAGAAAGCCCTGTTTTTGTGGTATCCAAACGAAAGGAGCGACATGAAGATGATAGACGAGGAAACCAACATGATTTCGGACTGGGATGATATCAAGGCCGAGTTGAAAAAATCCAAGCATGCATGCCTGTATGTGAGGTTGGAACATCCTAGGACTTGGAGGATTCTCGAATGACCACGGTGAAATCCTCTGGGTAAGCATTGGTATATAGAAAATGTCGTCGCAAGTTATGTTCAACGCAGGAGCAATTAAAACTCTGTCCAACAACCAGGATCAACCTATGTTTAAACGCGCTGATCTTGGTAGGTTTTTAGGTATTGAAAATGTTTGACAGATAGCCTCGATAATCAAATGATATCAACAAGAGAAGAAATAGGAGGAGGTGTATGTAGTACATACACCCAAAATGAAGGCCAAAATCCGCATGACGTCTTTGTCACATTGAACTGAGCCTTGGAAATTGTGCGTCGTAGCAGGAAACCCAAGGCTGCAGGAGTAATCAAGTGGCTGGCCAGGGCAGGTGTTCAGAAATTACAAGATGTAATTAAAGATCATCGCCAGGCCCTAGAGGACAGGGATGGGGCCCTGGCCTTACTCGGTGATGAAATTGAGGATAGGGACAACCAACTCGTGGTGTTGGGGGATGAAATTGAGGAGCTACGGCAACGTGCCGTGCCCCACCTCGAGGATCCTGGAAAAAGATAACAGTATGGTCATTATCCAGAAGAACAACGACGATCCCTGGCCATACCTGGCCATCTGTGGCCAACAGGGGTATGTGGCGCAAAAAATACGGAACAAGCTTGTTGACTACCCCAAGGGTGAGATTGTGGTACTGGTAGAGACCCCGAATTCTATTGTACACTACAATTGGCTTCGAGAACGTGGATGTATTGAAGTCAACCCCGAGCGTGTGAGACATTTTAGGCTCGGTGAACACTACGCACATGAACGTCTCCTAGAGCTCGCTGAATGAGTATTTTTTGTGATCCTGATAAGCCACAAAAAATATCTAATCTACCACTCCTTAACCTCCTCTGGAGGTACTTCGACATCCTCCGGTACCTGCATGAGTTCATCTGACACGAAGCTACGATCGGGACCATCCTTTAGATAGTAAAAAACACGGCTACCCGCTACTATACGATTAAGTCTATACATTTTCCTGCTCCAGAAGGCGTCGGTGGCGCGTCTTTTCGAGTCGCTATGTTCTTCTTGCTAGGCTTCATGTTAATCATGGCAGGGTTGGTATTGTTGAGGCCCTTCACGATAGTGTACAAACTTTTAACCCATATACTGCTAGTCTCATCAGAGGCTAGTTCTTGCGCATCTTGAGGTTTAAATAGCCTTTCCGCGAGTACCTTGTTGTAGCTCTCTACAAAGGCCGTAAATGTATGGTGATATTTGGTGGTAGCCCTTTTAATCTCAACACCTTTGCCTTCTAACAATTTTGTTACATCTGATTTGAATTCACTACCATTATCACACTGGAAGGTTTTTGGGTAGTGTAAAGGTCCCGCCTTGTAGATATCTTTGATCATATCCGCGACCTCGCTAGCCTTCTTGGTACGCAGAGGTCTCGCCACCTTGTATCTCGAGGCCACGTCAATGCCCGTCAGTATGTACTTGTACGTATTGCCATACAGCTTGTCATGGGGCATATATAACAGATCAAACTGATGCATTTCGTTAGGACTCGTAACGGTAAAATGGGGGTAATCAATACGTTTCGGGCCCTTGATGTGTCTCAACCACAACAGTTAACGAGAAAGCCAATGAGTGACTAGCTTTTTGGACAGACCGCTCTCCTTCGCGAGCAATTTGATAGCTTTGCGTCCAGTCCACAGATGTTCTGGCATGTAGTAGATATTGCTTAGTTTTTCAGCCTCCTCCTCGGTAACACTATGTGATGCTTTTGACATGTTTATTATATGTCAGAAAACTTACAGATACTTGTAGGCTACAAACCCTAGCAGAGACAAGGATCCAACAATGAAGGTAAATTCCCCATCCTGTTGTTGCTTTGAAGGGGTATAATAGTCAGCCAATGTTGGAGCCTTCTCGTTTGAAGCAATGTAGTATTTATACATGTCGTCATCCAATTATCGCAAGCTCTTACCGGCATTTAGCTGCAGTTCCCGTTGCTCAGCAAACCAGTCAAGCTTAGCCTGTCGATCACGTATCCATGCTGCCTGAGCCGCATTGAGATGTTCTATGGCCTCGTCATGCCTCTTCCGTTCGGCCTCGCCATGCCCCGAAAGTTTAGAAAATAGATAGTTGGTGCCACTGAAGGCTAATGCATTTACCGCAGCACCCGCCACGATAACAGCGATTGTGGCCATTTATTAGTATTCGACGGAGTGGAAGCGCCCGTCTAGGATGTTCAGCTGCGCGTCCATTAGCAAGTATACGTAACATCTGAAATCCCCAGTTCCGTCAGCTTTCTTGGTCATGTGCAACGTTATCCCATCAATAAGCCTTTGCAGAGGCCTTCCAGAGCCATGCAGGCCCGGATCCGGGCTTGCCCTAAAATCAATACACAGGGCGTATCTCTCGTTGAAGAATTGCCCTATGGTCACGTTGCTATCATGACTGCCGAAAATGTTGACGACTTGTTCCAGATGATCCTTGGGAAGCATGGCATGCGAGTACAACTCATTGGGCTCACCCTCGACAGTGACGCTAATCTTCCCAATCTTGGGATTATAGAACACCTCATTGATGCCTGAATAAGCCTTCACTTTTCCAGGGTCTATAAAGAGTAGCAAGACACCTTTGAGACTCTTGGCAGGGGTATCGATCTGAAGGTTGTTTTCATGGTGACTACCTTGCTTCTTAGGATCCTTTCGTAGGGTAAAGCGAGACGACTATACCTTGACATCATAGCACTTGCGAGGCCTTCAAGGCTCACACGGTCAAACTCCAGCTTGATGTTGGTGATTTTGTACGCAGCATCGGCAGCCGTGCCTCCATCTTTGATTACGTCAGCATGCGGTGAGAAGCTCAGAATGAATTGGAGGCGGTCATGGAGCCCTGCCTGGTAAAACGGCAAGTCTCTCGTCAACTCAAACATTTTGCCCAACGGAATACAGAAAGTGTTGCTATACGCCGCAACGATGGCTTTTTCCTCATCCGTCCCAACGTACTCAGTAGCCTTGACCTGCAGGGCTCTGATGGTACCGTCGTTGGGGTTAATACCCTCAAGAATCAGGTTGTTTTCCCGATCGAATTTTTGCAGCCACAAGTCCCGGTACACTGCCAGGGTATTGTAATCAGATATATTTTGTACCTCATTGCTATTTAAGGTAATGCGCAGATTTCTAACCAGACTTTTACCGATATTCGACACGATGGTGCGTTTCGTATTCGTCCCCGTCAGCGTCAGGTCAAACAGGAGCCTGAGACTCCCCGGGAATATAACATCATTCTGCCCCATATTTGGTATATCTACATAGAGGTCTTCATTCTGGTTAATGGTTGAAGGTATATGACTTTTTGGACCCGTTGACGGCGTCCCTTGATGCCAAAGAGCTGCTTCGTTTCTGCATGTGGGTCCAGGGTCGTTCCGAATGCTTGTAGTCATATTTATTATAGGATTTTTAAAATAAATATGACAACCAATCCAGCATTTACGCATGAGGATGATATTGGGGAGAAGGATAAAGGCGGGGGGAAGGATGATAGGCCTGATACTACGTCAAAACTTCCATCAACTCAACAACTCCCGGGAGCGTCGGAACAACAACAGCCTGGAGAGGATCATAGTGTTCCAAAAGACTTTGAGGCCGCGGCTAGGTGGGATATTTTAAAATCAACGGTCGACGATCTGCACGCGCATATGCAGGGGGATAAGAAGCAGAACCAGAGACTTGGGAAGCTCCTTATGAAAAATTACCTTGATTTTAATTTGGACGGGGGGTCATCTTTTTTTCAAGGATGTAGACATTACGCATTTAATTTACAAGGAGAGAGGTCTTGGAATAAGAACCGCTGGGGCCATATTAACAAATTTGCCGGCAGAAACCGTGCGTGCCATGGGTTTTGAAAACTATACGGCCACTATGCCCAACAGAGGGGGCAAAGCAAGGGCCCAGAAGGTCATGCGGGATATAGCACATGAGATCGAGCATATTCAGATGGAATCGCTGGATGGGGCAGGTGATGTAGACGAAGGCGACGAAGGTGACAAAGTCTTGGGCATGATCAAGGAGGCGGATAAAATCATAGAACATACGGAAGACCTCTTTCAAGAATCTTTGCCCGGGGGATCCGAACTGAGATGGATCTCAGACCGTGAAATAAAAGGGCTTGACATTGAACTTCAAAATATAAGGGGTGCCTTAAAACTACATAGGGCCAATATAGTGTTATACAACGGTGAGATTACTAGGGTGAAGGGCAACCTAGAAGATCTCAAGAAGAAGAAGGCAGGGGGGCAAGGGAATCATGATAATGATAGGGATATTGAAAGGATTAAGGCTAAGCTTAAAGATCTTAAGGTAAAAAGAAATTTTGAGATTGAATCACACGGTATGCTATCCTATAAAATATACCCCCAGATGAATGCCATCAAGGATACCCTAATGAAAATTGCCGCAGATGACACGTCCCTACTTGAAAAGCTAAAAATACTCTTCAAGGAGCAGGACATAACAATAGCGAGTATCGTCTCCGCTATTGGTCTACTGGTTTCAACCATCATGCTCTCCGTTACGGGAGGAAGTGCCGCGGCAGGTGCCGCAGGAGGAAGTGCCGCGGGGGGTGCAGGAAAAGGGTTTGTAGAAAAGCAGCTGGAAAGATTGGGTAAATTTTTAAAATCCTTGGCAGGGTAGCGGCAACTATCGTTGAGTATGCGGCCAAGCATCTGTACATGGCCATCGCGGCCGCTGCTGGGTTTGTCGTGCTATATGTTGGAAAGGTCTAATATTAGCTATTTTTTAAGCCATATATACGCAATGATGAGGCTTACCCCTGTTGTAATCAACGCTGTTTTTATATCCTCGTGCTGGTTTTGTGGGGGTTGTTCAGGTATATGTGTAGGGGGTATGGCATGCTTATGTGGTGTAGTATGTATAGGAGGTATAGTATGATCGGGAGGTGTAGCATGTTTGGGAGGTGGTTTGATATCCGCCACATGTCTGATGGTATGCTCAGTATGCCTAGGTGGTGTGGTATGTATAGGTGTTTTGATAGTATGCTTGGGAGGTGGTTTGATAGCCCTCTCCGCATGCTTGACAATGGGCTTGTTATTCACATCAACCTGTACCCCTACATTTACATTGGCAGGTGCGATCAAAATATTGTTGTTATACCCCACAATCTTGCCTATCCTCAGGTTCATATCGTAGGGCAACATGAACACGCTTGGCATGACGGCAAAATTCACTGGTGTCCTGGCATATTGGAGTACTTTCTGGAATTCCGTGATGTCATGCCCTACATTTTCCTGACGTTGTGCATCAAAATCTGCCTCGCTGTGTAATTATCCGCACCAGACCCGAGTAAAGATGCCTTGGCCCCTGCTTGCGACCCAAGCAACAAGACCACGTAGACTCGAATACTCTCGCTTAGCTTGGTCAGGCATTCCCACGTCAGGCCCAGACTTGTTGGTGTAATGAATTTGGCCCAATCACCACCAACCTGGGGCCACCATGAACCATTGGTGAGTGAGGCACTTACTGATCCAAATTTAGAGAGATCATTGGGGTTGGCACCGTATTCGCAGCATACTTGTGCGTATCCGGAGGTTGAGTAGGGATTTTTGTACTGTGAAAAACCATCATTATAAGGCATGGGTACTTTCATTCTTGCCAGAATGCGACGCATGTGGTAATAGACATGGAATTTAAAGATGGCGTTGACAAGGGGTACGGAGCCTGTTAGGTGTTTGGCAGATATGCCTAATGCAGTGCTTGCGCAATGGATAGCAAAATTAACCTGCACATTCCAGTAGTCCAACGCTTGTCCCTTCCAACCCTCAATGACAGGGTCATTCAGTAAATTTGTTGGTACTTTTATAGAGTAATTGGTAAACTCGGGGAATACCACGGAAATGTATGATTCCGTAGACACGTACAGGTCCTGGTGCTCCAAGTTGGTTACATCAAGGGGCCATTCTCCCCTGTTGGACTTGTACCTTGCCTTGGGGCCTACAATTTTCGAGGACTACCTAGGGCAGGATACTAGAATTGCCCTGAAATCGATAAGTATTAGGCCTACGTGGTGGAATACTTACTTCAACAATGAATTCGTCATCCGTAAAAATGGGTCTGATCGAAGGGAGATTAGGATTGAGATCCTCAACGGTCTGTATAGGATCGAGGATTTGGCGGCTATCGTGAACAGCCAGACACAGGAGAGGATTAAGCTGTTTGTCCTGAAAAATGGACACTGCAGGCTCCGTGTCAGTGACGGGTACACGGTGGTGATTAACAGACCACTGCAAGAACTCTTGGGCCTACCCCCTCCGGATGATGGTAAATTTTACAAAAAGGGTGACCATAATGCTGAATATAAAACTGACGTCTATATTCGACTACGCCTTGTTTGCCCTCAGTTGGATGAAGACGACTGCTTGCTTAACGGTAAAAAGTCTAAAATTCTGGCCGTGCTTGCCACCAAAAAGCTGAATGCTTGGGGGGACATGCTGACTTGGAGTTTTGACACTCCGATATACCTTCCCCTGAAGGGCTCGACGGACCGTCTGGAATTCATGTTAACAGACGAATATCACCACGATAAAAATGTATCCTTCGTCGGGATTACAATGTGTTTACTCATAGAATAAATGGCTGATATAACCAAGCTTTACCCAAATCTTCCAAGTGCACCTGCACAAAGCGATGACATGCCGGAGGAAAGTCAGGTCTACAGGCTCAAAAAGATCGAAGAAATTGAACAGTACCTGAGAAGGGAAATTAAAGAGCGGGATAAACTCGCTAAGAATTTTAAGCTGCACGGGACCTGGGTCCGATACTGCGACCACGAACTGCTGAGCATTAGTATTATCACCTCGGGCGTTGGGATTGGGGCGCTAGCCTCGGGCCTGGAGGTGCCGATCTGTATCGCCATGGGAGGGATCACGATTGCAGTAGGAATAGGGCAAGCCGGTCTATGGAATGCCGGCAAGAGGCTGGGGGTGAAATCTAAAAAGCATGAGAATATAAGACTAATGGCAGAGGCTAAGCTTAACTCCATCATGGATCTGATTTTAAAGACAATTGAGAATGGGGTTATCGACGACTACGAGTTTAGCCTGATCATGCAGGAGAAGCAAAAATATATGTTATTGAAGGAACAGGTGCGACAACGTTTCAAACGGATCGTTGACGCCATCAACGAACGAGAGCGTGCCCAACTAGTTGCGAAAGGGCGGGAGGAAGGCAGAAACGACGCTTTAAAAAAACTTCAGTCTGCACAGTATGCCAGCGGTATCTAGATTCTCCACCTGTTTACAAGCCTTAAATATATACATTTTATAGGTCTTATAGTGCCTACAAAATATATGGGTTTTCTAATCCTCACTCAGCAGCCATTCTTTTTTGAAGTTCTTATACCGACATTCCACAACATGTACCTGAGGGTAGTGGTTCTTACCCTGTACATACACCGATGAAATAGCCATGATTGCACTGGCTTGGCATGGCTCATCATAGGGTACTGGCATACTATGGAATTTAGTCGTGATTGCATCCTTGTAGTATTTAAGCTTCGCGTTCACGTAACGGTCCTTTTTCACAGGCTCTGTCGTCAATTGCTCAGAGATCAACTCTTCGATCTTATCCCATATTTGGCGATACTTCGCAACCCAATCAGGGTACTCTTCAAAATCAAGACTCATCGCTGGTACAGCACTGGCATTGTACCGGGTCACTCCATTCGGGGACCAGATTTTAGGTGTTTTTACCCTGAGTGCTACCACGAGGTCTCGTGTATGGTACCCTATAATATACCTTTGATCCTTATTCCCATTGGCAGGTATAGCATCCGACACTGTTAGATAATCCACGTTGATATCATTGATGTCTGTAAAGGTAGTCGCAAAGTTGTAGAAAATTTTAGCATCCTGTTTTATTGTAATTCAAACGACTTCAGAGGATTGCATGTACAGCCACCCTCGTTGTAGGTGATGTATTCCTGGTAGCAGTACCAGCACAACATTTTACCCTTTACCATGAGCCTTCGTCCGCAGGTACACCTGTCATATTCATCCAGCATACGTTCACAGTCCTTACATTGTTCCATTTATCTTATGATTCTAAGGCATTAAAGCGATCCCATAGGTCTTGAATCCTTCGTTCCTTCTCCTTCTCCCTCTCTGATTCTTGTACTAATGCTAAGGCCATAAGTGGTAGGGAGATACCAATGCCAGCCATAAAGGTCATGAATACTGCACTTCCAAATATATCGAATTCCCAACGGCCCTGTTACACATATGCTCCGTCTTGAAATGGTCTTGTATATATTGGAATATAAGGTAATTATGATTAACGGCCTTGTTGCACATGTCCTGCGTCTCAAATTTATCTGGCACATATTTGAACAGATGGGGATCGTACTCGACAGCCCTGTTGCACATATCCTGGGTCTTGATTTTGTTGGGGACATACTCGAACAGGTAGGGCTCCTCCTCAACAGCCTTGTTGCACATGCCCTGCGTCCTGAATTGATCCGGGACATAGCCGAGCATCATGGGCTCTCCTTCAACAGCCATGTTGCACATGTCCTGCGTCTTGAACCGGGCTGGTACAAACGCGAGTGCCAGGGGATCCCTTTCAACAGCCTTGTTGAATGTGTTCTTAAAAATATCATCTTCCTGAATTTTAGAAATCAATTCAGCCTTGCGCATCCCGCAAACACCCCTACATAGTCCACGACCTTTTGCAATTGCGCGCAATTCCTTCAATGTATTCCCCTGCATCTTTATTGTATGGATTTTTATTTTGTCCGTGAATTTCATCTGCTCAACTAACACATCTTGACTACGCATGCGTTGATTGACGTCATGTAGTATTCAGGGAATTCCCTTTGCATAATGTGCTAGAAATTTTACTCATTTGCTGTATGATTTTTGATATGCATGACTAAACACGGACTATTAGGGACTTACCCTTGAATTCCATAGCTCAACACTATATGGTACTGGATTGGTATTGATTTGTTGTGTTTGACTGTGGTGTGCGCGTGCGCGATTTTGAGATTGTGCTAGAACATACATTTCCCTATCTCTAGAGTTTGCACTGATAGTATTCGTCCAAGCTGCATTATTTCATCTTCGTCTAAACGGTAAAAGAGCCGGAAGTAAATCAGAGGGTTAATTATCCACTTAAAAGAGCTATGAATGACATTTTGCAAATGGACTTTGAGGAAAGGTTAGACTTGACTGACCATCCTGGATAATGTTATAGCTAATGTTATAGCTACGTTTCGCAAGATGCAGTTGATCACTTATTACAGTCATGGAATCATCATCGTATTCCAGGGCCAGAAGGATGTATTCCAATCAAAAACATGATGTTCAAAGTTAATGCGCCACAGCCGAATTAAGTTTTCTCTGATGTGGTACACGGAGAGAGCATTTTGCTGAAAAAATACATTACGTTATTTTATGACTTGCAAGAGTATATAGGATGACCCAGCCGACACATGTTAAAACATGTTTATATGTACTGACGTTGTTTTTACTGGTCCAGCCAACACAAATGTACAAATAAAAAATTGTCACAAAAAGCTGCTATAAATATTAACATGTATGTACAAGACACTTGCTTTAATTTCATTTTCTTCGTGTTCATTTAATTTACTGTGGCTTGTCCATTTTCTACTGTGGAAATGGAAGTATGTGAACACTCATTCTCTGCATTATTCTCCACCTGAATAAGGTCGACCACTCCAGGTATAAACAATGGAACTTTCGGGTAATCCAGACGACACGCAATACATTGGAACGATTTTCGACAGAGCGGACACTTTTCCAGATTCGATGCGCAGGAAAAACATCTAAGATATCTCCTACAATGAATGCATGCTGCAAATTTCGCTGGTTTCAATTAAAAACAAGAAGCCCTGCGGCTTGAAGATTTCCGTCATTAGCCTGAAAGATTTTGAAATTTGAAGTAGACCTTGAAAATGGAGAATTATGGGGTAAAAAAATCATTGAGTATTCTCAATTATTATTGTAACTAACCTGCAATGTTAAAATACAACTTAATAAATAAAAAATAAAAATTTTACATAGCTATATGAAGTATTCTAAAATAAGGGTTAAGACTAACTGGATATTTTTAAAACTGATTAGGAAAATTCTGGAAATTCCAGAATACAAATCTTGTTATGTATAAACTTGACGATTCGAATATAATAACTTCTGAACGAGCTCAATTTAAATGAATGAAGTAGTTCATTGTTAATTAATTCAGCAATAAATACATATTAGCATTTGAATATTTCAGTATTTAGGCCTACTCTCTTGTTGAAATTTTTTTTAAAATGCTGATAGTGCATGGCTTGATAACAGCTGATCTGAAAAAAGAAAGTACGTAAACCAACCTCGTCCCCAGGATCTTGTGGCCCCTGAGCCGTTATTACGGAGTGACCGCTATCAACTTCATCAACAAGACAAAATGCCCTGGAAACGAGGTTGGTAAACTGCATTAAAACCAGGTTGGTTAATTATTGTCTCTTTAACCTCTCTTTGCCTCTTTGATTTGAAAAGGGAATTTATTAAAAAGAAACAAATCAATGCCATCAACCTCGATCCCAGGACATGTTGTCTCTTTTTGCATATCGGACGGCGAGACGAACATGGCCCTGGTGGAGGCTGGTCAAAAATCTTTGATTTTCGCAGATTTTTAATTAATGCACTCGTGTCTCGTTTATCCGGAATTTTTTACTTCCTATTCCTTGGTAAGCGAGATTCAATTTAATTATCGGGGTCTGGATTTTATCGTGATGGTTAAAAATGGAACTTTGAAGACAGCATTAAGACAGTGGTTGTGGAGGTGGCTCTAAAGTACATATTGTTGTTTTAAAGCAAGTATATGTTTTTGAATATTGCCTGAAAACAACGCAAATCATATGTTTTGACGCTTTGTTAAAGGCAGTTTTGCCTATGTATTTGGAAAATTAATTATTTTTCATTTACTTGCTGATCTCTTCCCAGTTAAAAATAACCAGTATAGAAAGTGTTGCGGAGAGGTTGCCAAGGCAAAGGCATTAAGCACGGCAAAGGCACGGCAAAGGCAGCCAAGGAAAGAGGAAGAGGAATCAGCAAGGCAGGGGTAGGCAAGGCAGGGGTAGGCAAGGCATGGGAGGCACAGGCAAGGGCATAGTAGGCAGGCACCAGAAAAGGCATGGGAAGGGTAGGCAAAGGCATTAAGCACGGCAAGAAAAGGGCACAGCAATGCACGGCAAAACAGGCAAGGAAACAGGAAGATGAATCAGCAAGGCCGGGGTAGGCAAGGCATGGGACGCACAGGCAAGGCCATAGAAGGCAGGCAACAGAAAAGGCATAGGAAGGGTAGGCAATGGCAAGGGGACGGCAAGGCAGGGACAGGCACGTTAATAGAAACTCTCTCCCCCTACAACTCAAAGATATACTCAATGTAAAGTATTACATTTATATAAGGTCAATATACAGTGAATCATCTTAGCAGAATTATGTGCCAATATAATACAACCTGGTTGTTGTAGGTGCAAGATAATTGTTTTTCATGCCCTGTCCAGGATTCGAACCTGGATCTCTCGTTTACAAGAGTGTCATAGCCATTAGACCAACAGGGCGTAATAATGATGTAATTTTGTTAATTACACATACTGAAATGTTTACGCTTATGTCTAATTAACTAAGCTTTTTGAAAAGATTGGTCATTATCCATTATCCAGGTTCACCTTTCGTTTTAAAGGATCGTGTATTTCAGGCTTAATCCCAAAACTTGAGGTGAAACTAAGTATGTTTATAGAAAATTTTCCCAATGTAAAGGAACGACTATTATCAGAACAAACTACCTTATTCCATGAAATTAACGAGTCAAGAAACTAACCCGAATTAAATTAACAATAAAATTACGGCAACAGTCGAATCCACGGTAGTGAAGCGGTCTCCTCTATTACAATGCGGTTTGGAAATCAAAATAAACGTTTTTGTTGTTTGGAAAGACAATGTTAAACATTTTTAAATTTTGGAAGAAGAAGTGGTTTTATCACTTGGATCAGAGTATGAAGATGATACAAAAGCTATTTAAAAGAGATCTCTGAAAAAAAGAACACTGTTGAGCTATCGTCCAAGGAGGAGATAATAACAGAAAATTTGTATTTTTATGTTTTTTAGGATTTTATATATTGTAAAAAAGTCACTAATTAACAGTATTTTAACTAACGAGTCATGAAATTAACAGTCCTTAAATTAACACTGCATTTAATTAACGGTCATTAATTAACGCGAATTTTGAAAAACCGCGTTAATTTCATGACTCGGTAATTTCATGGAATAAGGTAGACCAAGAGAGTATAATTACGCACATTTTATGCAGAATCTTGGAACAAAACTGAAGCAACAAAAATAGTTTATAAATACCATACCAACGGAACCCTCTGTTCAATATTTTATTCGGTTAGCTAGCATATCTAGTTAATTAGCTAGCTACTAGCTATTGATAGGGTTTAATGACAAAACGCACCAGTCTACCAGAATTTTATGTTAGCTAAATAACTCGTTTTATAATAGCTTAGTAAAGAATTTTATAACCTAAAGTTAGGCTTGCTAACTGACTATATAACTATATACTACGTTAAAATATTAAAACCGCATGCTGTTGTGCAAAAGAAAATTTTTATAAGAAGAAAAGTCTGGGGATGGGTTGAGAAGAATGAATTAAGAACAGCAAGTTTTAGCAATTTTTTATATTTTTTACCACCGATATGCTCCTCTCCCTCTTCCACTGCTCTTCCTCTTAAACTTCATCCGCTCCCGCACATCGTCCTCCTCTGTAAATGTGCGGGAGCCACCGGACGCCTTCCAAGACTTATAATTTTGGGAGCTTATAAATGCTCCCAATGATTTATTTTGGGAACAAAAGTCCCGGAAGGCGTCCCAAGATAGGTCGGTTTTCTCGGCTGATAATTCCTAAAACATGAGACAATTGTGGAAATGATACATTCTAAACTTTTCTAATCATTCACTAAGTTATTGTTACTGTTTTACCACATTCTACACTTTAAAGCAATTTTTTCTAGTGCATAACTTACTTTGACCTTCTCCTCCAATTCCTGAATCCTCCCCTCTAACTTTTCTATTCTCTGCTTTAACTCCTACATAAAGATTCCTCTCAAATTAATTTAATACTGTACTTTCATATGCTAATTCTCGTATGCTAATCTAACTAAGTATTATATTATCTCATTTGGCTGCTAAAAGTAGTAGTGTAGCATTTATTTGCTGTTTCAATTACAATTTTATCTATTACGTATAATGAGATGACAATGAGTTCATATACATAATACAATCTATGGCAGTCAGGAGACCAACCAAATAACAACAGCTAGTCTATGTTGGACCGCCTTTATGTGGCAAATTTTTAGCAATTGCTTTAAAGATATATTACAGAAACATAGGACACAAATGTGTCTCAAACCTTCCTCAGTATTAACTTTTAATACAAAAAGCCTTATTATGAATGCATCAAAGAAATGCAATTTTAGTATTGAAAAGGTAAAAAGAAAACTATGACAATACTTACATCAACAACTTCAACATTCATCTTATTTATTCACTAAATAGAAATTTAAAACTTATATTAAGCGATTAGGTAAATTTCTAATACAACACCTTTTAATGGGAGTTAAAAGCACTGAAAGAAAAAAGAATTTTTGCAAACATTTCATGCAAAGAGAGTTTTATTGCCCTGGCTGTTGGTTGAAGAGCGTGTAGACACATTTCTATTCTACTTCAAAACAACATGTATTTATTAAACTTTAATATCCCAAGTAAAAATTTCATATGTCTACAAGCTCTTCTTGACAACCTGCACCACGAGAAGGTAGCCAATAGGACTAAGCAGGTCATACCTAAAATAAAGGACAGACTTATGTTGCAATTAACATTTTAAGTAAAAAAGAGTTACCTCATTTGGGTGATGTAATCGTTTACTTGATGTTGAATAACTTACAGTAACTGAGGTGTGGATGGCTGGTATAGGTTGATTGTTGTAAGTTGTAATGGTAGGGTGATAGGGCTGTGATGATCGGTAGGGTACGGATGAGACTGAATAATGCTGTAATGTTAAAGCACCTTGTTTAGGTTGCAAATGGTGCGATATGTTAATAAGCAGCATTATGTTGTAATAGTAATGCACCTTGTTCAGGTTTTGAGATTGGATTTTGTTAATACACAATTTTTTTCAATAAGCAACTCATTTTTTAAGCAACTGAACTGGATTTGAAATGTTTTAAGCAATTTTAGTTCTGGACAAATATAAGCACAAGCAAGAATAATTTTTTTTGCACACTTCAGTTTATTTTTAAGAAATATCTTTTTTACCAAAAATATGACTTAGTTTCTTTTTCCCGTTTATTATATATATGTTTAACAAAAATTAGACTTAGATATTGACTAAAAAATAACATGAGATCTGACCCAAATCCAAATTGCTTATAAAAAAAAATTGTGCAATCAGCTCAATGCTGTAATGCACCTTGTCCAGGTTGCATGTGCACCTTGTTCAGGTTGCAATTGGCTTACAACGCCATTAATAATCAGCACAAAGCTGTAATGTTAATGCACCTTGTTCAGGCTGCAATTGGCCTGCAACGCCATTAATAATCAGCACAAAGCTGTAATGTTAATGCACCTTGTTCAGGCTGCAATTGGCTTACAACGCCATTAATAATCAGCACAAAGCTGTAATGTTAATGCACCTTGTTCAGGTTGCAATTGGCCTACAACGCCATGAATAATCAGCATAAAGCTGTTATATTAATGTACCTTGTTTAAGTAATTGTGATATAATGGGTACAGACAATATGTTGAATCTGGTAAGTAGAAAGGGTATGGTAATTGTGGTACAATGATCGGTATGGTAAAACGATATGTTGATTGGGATAAGTCGAAACGGTATGGTAATTGTGGTATAATGGGTACAGGCGATATGTTGAATCTGGTAAATCGAAAGGGTATGGTAATTGTGTTATGATGATCGGTAAGGTACAGACGATACGTTGATTGCGATAAGTGAAAACGGTATGGTAATTGTGGTATGATGGGTACTGACGATTTATGTTGAATCCTTTAGGTCAAAATGGTAATTGTGGTATGATGATCGGTAGGGTAAGGCAATATGTTGATTGCAAAAAGTCGAAATGGTATGGTAATTGTGTTATGATGACCGGTAAGGTAAAGTCGAGATGTTGATTGCGATAAGTCAAAACGGCATGGTAATCGTGGTATGACGGGGACGGTACAGACAATATGTTGATTGCGATAAGGCCGTATGGTATGGTAAGGTTTTGAATTTAAACCTTTATGTTAATACACATTCTTTTTATAAGCAACTGAACTGAATTTAAAAAAAAATTAAGCAACTTTAGTTTTGTACAAATAAAAGCATAAGCAAAATTATTTTTTTTTGAGAAAATAGAAAAAAGACACACTTTTTGAACAAAAGAAGAAAAGAAAACTAAAAAACTTCTCAGTTTTTTTTCAAGAATTTTTTTTTTTAACAACAATATGACTTCTTTTCATTTCCCCCGTTTAGATATATATTACAAAAATTAGTTAAATAAAATTAAACAACCATTAAGAACCTTCAGACCTGGGTATTGGGTAAAAAATAACTTAAGATCTGACTACAATCCTAAGTTGCTTATAAAAAAAATTGTGCAATCAGCTCAATGCTGTAATGCACACCTTGTTTAGGTTGCATGTGCACCTTGTTCAGGTTGCAATTGGCTTACAACGCCATTAATAATCAGCACAAAGCTGTAATGTTAATGCACCTCGTTTAGGTTGCAATTGGCTTACAACGCCATTAATAATCAGCACAAAGCTGTAATGTTAATGCACCTCGTTTAGGTTGCAATTGGCTTACAACGCCATTAATAATCAGCACAGAGCAGCAATGTTAATGCACCTTGTTCAGGTTGCAATTGGCTTACAACGCCATTAATAATCAGCACAAAGCTGTAATATAAATGCACCTTGTTCAGGTTGCATTCGGTCATGCGGCATGGTAATTGTGGTATGATAATCGGTAGGGTACAGACGATATGTTGATTGCGATAAGTCAAAATGGTACGGTAATTGTGGTATGACGATCGATGTGATACGGATAAAATAGATATGCAACTGGATATTAAATGCATCGGTGGTTAATGTAACAATCACAGACCTTTGTTAGGCTGTGTTATGACCCTCCACCTCCACCTCCAGCAACGCCATTAATAATAAGCATAAAGCTGTAATGTTCACCTTGTTCAGGTTGCAATTGGCCTAAACGCCATTAATAATCAGCACAAAGGTGTAATGTTAATGCACCTTGTTCAGGTTGAATTCAGACATGCGGTATGGTAATTGTGGTATGATCGGTAGGGTACAGACGATTATGTTGATTGCGATAAGTCAAAACGGTATGGTATTGTGGTATGATGATCGATGTGATACGGATGAAATAGATATGCAACTGGATATCAAATGTATCCATGGTTAATGTAACAATCACAGACCTTTGTTAGGCTGTGTTATGACCCTCCACCTCCACCTCCAGCAACGCCATTAATAACCAGCATGAAGCTGTAATGTTCACCTTGTTAAGGTTGCAATTGGCCTAAAGGCCATTAATAATCAGCACACTGCTGAGTTGTTAATGCACCTTGTTCAGGCTTCATTCTGTCATGTGCTTCCTCCTTCGCAACTCCTTGTTGATAAGTCGAAATGGTATGGTAATTGTGGTATGATGATCGGTAGGGTAGAGTAGAGACGATATGTTAATTGTGATAAGTCGAAACGATATGGAAATTATGGTATGATGATCGGTAGGGTACATACAATATGTTAATTGCGATAAGCCAAAAATGATTGACGTCATGTAGTATTCAGGGAATTCCCTTTGCATAATGTGCTAGAGATGATTTTTGATATGCATGTATGATTTTTGATATGCATGACTAAACACGGACTATTAGGGACTTACCCTTGAATTCCATAGCTCAACACTATATGGTACTGGATTGGTATTGATTTGTTGTGTTTGACTGTGGTGTGCGCGTGCGCGATTTTGAGATTGTGCTAGAACATACATTTCCCTATCTCTAGAGTTTGCACTGATAGTATTCGTCCAAGCTGCATTATTTCATCTTCGTCTAAACGGTAAAAGAGCCGGAAGTAAATCAGAGGGTTAATTATCCACTTAAAAGAGCTATGAATGACATTTTGCAAATGGACTTTGAGGAAAGGTTAGACTTGACTGACCATCCTGGATAATGTTATAGCTAATGTTATAGCTACGTTTCGCAAGATGCAGTTGATCACTTATTACAGTCATGGAATCATCATCGTATTCCAGGGCCAGAAGGATGTATTCCAATCAAAAACATGATGTTCAAAGCTAATGCGCCACAGCCGAATTAAGTTTTCTCTGATGTGGTACACGGAGAGAGCATTTTGCTGAAAAAATACATTACGTTATTTTATGACTTGCAAGAGTATATAGGATGACCCAGCCGACACATGTTAAAACATGTTTATATGTACTGACGTTGTTTTTACTGGTCCAGCCAACACAAATGTACAATTAAAAAATTGTCACAAAAAGCTGCTATAAATATTAACATGTATGTACAAGACACTTGCTTTAATTTCATTTTCTTCGTGTTCATTTAATTTACTGTGGCTTGTCCATTTTCTGCTGTGGAAATGGAAGTATGTGAACACTCCTTCTCTGCATTATTCTCCACCTGAATAAGGTCGACCACTCCAGGTATAAACAATGGAACTTTCGGGTAATCCAGACGACACGCAATACATTGGAACGATTTTCGACAGAGCGGACACTTTTCCAGATTCGATACGCAGGAAAAACATCTAAGATATCTCCTACAATGAATGCATGCTGCAAATTTCGCTGGTTTCAATTAAAAACAAGAAGCCCTGCGGCTTGAAGATTTCCGTCATTAGCCTGAAAGATTTTGAAATTTGAAGTAGACCTTGAAAATGGAGAATTATGGGGTAAAAAAATCATTGAGTATTCTCAATTATTATTGTAACTAACCTGCAATGTTAAAATACAACTTAATAAATAAAAAATAAAAATTTTACATAGCTATATGAAGTATTCTAAAATAAGGGTTAAGACTAACTGGATATTTTTAAAACTGATTAGGAAAATTCTGGAAATTCCAGAATACAAATCTTGTTATGTATAAACTTGACGATTCGAATATAATAACTTCTGAACGAGCTCAATTTAAATGAATGAAGTAGTTCATTGTTAATTAATTCAGCAATAAATACATATTAGCATTTGAATATTTCAGTATTTAGGCCTACTCTCTTGTTGAAATTTTTTTTAAAATGCTGATAGTGCATGGCTTGATAACAGCTGATCTGAAAAAAGAAAGTACGTAAACCAACCTCGTCCCTAAGATCTTGTGGCCCCTGAGCCGTTATTACGGAGTGACCGCTATCAACTTCATCAACAAGACAAAATGCCCTGGAAACGAGGTTGGTAAACTGCATTAAAACCAGGTTGGTTAATTATTGTCTCTTTAACATCTCTTTGCCTCTTTGATTTGAAAAGGGAATTTATTAAAAAGAAACAAATCAATGCCATCAACCTCGATCCCAGGACATGTTGTCTCTTTTTGCATATCGGACGGCGAGACGAACATGGCCCTGGTGGAGGCTGGTCAAAAATCTTTGATTTTCGCAGATTTTTAATTAATGCACTCGTGTCTCGTTTATCCGGAATTTTTTACTTCCTATTCCTTGGTAAGCGAGATTCAATTTAATTATCAGGGTCTGGATTTTATCGTGATGGTTAATCAATATAGAAAGTGTTGCGGAGAGGTTGCCAAGGCAAAGGCATTAAGCACGGCAAGGAAAGGGCACGGCAAAGGCAGGCAAGGAACAGGAAGAGGAATCAGCAAGGCAGGGGTAGGCAAGGCATGAGAGGCAAGGGCATAGTAGGCAGGCACCAGAAAAGGCATAGGAAGGGTAGGCAAAGGCACGGTCAGTGCTGGTAAGGCAAGGGAACGGCAAGGCAGGGGCAGGCACCTTAATAGAACCTCTTCTCCCCTGCAACTCAAAGATTACGTATACTCAATATGTAAGTCCAAGAGTATGGAAAATATTGAGGTACAAATAGTTCAAATTCAATACCTGAATTTATATCAGGTTAATATAGAGTGAATCATCTTAGCAGAATTATGTGCCAATAAAAGAATTTAAACTATAATTGGTCATAATGCCAAAAAAATCGTGTTTTGATAAATTTGAGATAAAAAGTCAACTTAATTCAAATGAATTTGACAATATGGGTTTTTACTGAATCTTACAACATTAAAAAGTCAAGGTACAGAAATGTCAAAAATGGCATTTTTGTGCTCTATAAACAAAAAGATTACCTAATATCCTCAATATAGCTATATCATATACTTATGAACACCTGGTTGTTGTAGGTGCAAGATAATTATGTTTTTCCTAGCCCTGTCCAGGATTTGAACCTGGATCTCTCATTTGCATGAGTGTCATAGCCATTAGACCAGCAGGGCATAAATATATATACGAAATTTTACAAATGAATATTATATACACTTAGGAATTTACAGCACACAACAGTTAATTAACCTTTTGAGAAATTCTGGTTAAGCCATAAGTAACTGTGTTACCTGGCATAAAAGGCTTGGTGTAACAATACACCTCTTCACGGTGTCGATATTCCGCGCTATTCCGTTCCGTAAAATATCAATCATCGCTCAATATATCACGTGATCAAATAGCTTTGGTAGGTAAACTTTTGGTTTCAAAGGGCGGTAGCAGTCAGTAGCTTTTGAAAGAACAAAATAGTTGTAAATATTTGTGATCAAAATGGATAATAAAAAACGTCCTTCTGCATCAAGAAGACGGTCTAGATGTTGTGCAGTGACTGGATGCCCAAATGGAGATTATACATTAAGTAAGTGGGAAGAGGAAGAATGTCAGTTACATCCTGGTCAACAACACAGCTCATGTTCATGTGAACCACCTTTCAGGTAAAATTTTAGTCAGGGATGTTGTCACATTTTGCTCATTTAAAAATGCACCGAATTTGGTTTCCACTTTCTGATTCAAGTCAAAATCTAAATAAATTTACTCTGTCATTTATTTAGATTGTTCACTTTCCCAACAAAAAAAAAGGAGGAAGAGAGATTAAAATGGAGAATGCTGGTAAATAGAAGGGAATTAAAAAACTCAAATCAGCTTTGGTCACCTAGGTAAGAAATAGTTAGCTATCAGCTGGCTTACTTAAACAATTTTAAACTGTGCTACATCTTTTATATTTTACAGAAAGCAGTCTCGAATGTGCTCTATGCACTTTGAAAATGACCAACCAACATCTGATAATCCATATCCAACCTTAAATTTGGGATATGATGCCAGTAGAAAAGTAAAATCAATTGTGCCTTCTCGTCGTAAATTGAGTTACAGAGGAACACAAAGAGAAATGAGCGGTACATCAGACGACGACCCAAACTTAATAATCACAGAGTTAGAAGGTGATGATGATGAAATTTATGAACTTCCGGATATTCCTCTGGTGGAAGAAAAGAGAAATGTGGATGTAATTTTTATGCCAAAACATACTATATTTCGAACAGCATATCTTGGAAACGTGATTTTGTCTTTGATGATAGCTTTGGCATCTCTGTTGGCTTTTAGTGTTATGTGTATGAGCAAATTAACCAAACAATTTGACATTAATAAAGAACTATTAGACAAACTAAGAAAAAAAGAGAAAAGAATCACCACTCTCAACATTATTATAAAGCAGCAGCAAATATTATTAAAAAACCTGACAAACAAAAATAAAATACTGGGAGCTAAAGTGGAAAAATGCAAATGTGAAATGCCTCTTCATTTAAAGCTGTTAACAACTGACAAACTGTGTTTATTTCATACTGGAATCAAAACTGTTGCATTGTTTACCAAACTTCATGATTTTATTGTTCCCTTTGTAAGAAGAAGGTGGCGTGGTACTAAAGGAACAACTAGCACATTGCGCAGAAATTTTTTTTCTGTTCCTAAAAGAATGGGACCAGCTAGGAAATTGCCTAGCAAGGATGAGTTCCTACTTTTGCTAATGAGGTTAAGACTTGGACTGTTAGAAAAGGATTTAGCTACCCGATTTAACATTTCTGAAGGTTTGGTTAGTGCAATATTTCGCTCTTGGTTGCGCTGTTCAGCAGAAGTGCTCAGTGCATATGTTTTTGTTCCTGACCAAGGCGCTTTGAATATCACTCGGCCTTCACATTTTCGACCTATTTGTTTATCAGAAACAGTGATTTTTTGTTTAAAAATGTCAATGTTCTCTTCCAAAGTCTTATTTTGATCATATTGAAAAGTTTCACTTATTGATACAATGGATTCAGGTACATCAATATTTGGGCTTTCAACTATATTTAACCGTTTGTTTGTGATCAGCTCGGAAATTCTACTTGTGCCAAGTTCGTTTTTCATAGACTTGAACAGTTTTTCTCTTAATTTTTCTTTATCGTGTAACTGTGCCAAGTGAGACTCATGTAGTGATGCTGAAAAAGATAAATATGCATCTTGTTCGACTTTTAAATCTTTTTGCTTTTCCTTTGTATAATGTGTTTTTTGCCATGTTATTTGGGTGGCTGGTAATGCTGTCAAGTCCACCTTTGTGCCAGAAGGAACTGTCCACGTACATTTTTGGCTTGTTTTAGAAGGTTTTGTAGCGCCTGTTACGACAGCATTTTCGATTCTAAATAACATGGCAATGACATGATTACACATCCCAGCCATGCCTGCTGTACAAGAGCAATAACCTGACTTTATTTCCCCACCAGGCTGCTCTGCATCCTTGTCTTTAGTACAAATGATCCACACAAAGTAGGGTTTAGAGCTTGGACTGATATTATGTATGAATATTTCGCGTACCAAATCATTGCTAAAATAGCGATAGGCTTTTCCCACTTTGTATTCTCGGTCAAGTCTTGCAATGAACTCAGAACCAATGATGGACATGTATCTGGAGATATCTTGATAATAAATTGAAGGCCATTTCGACTTCCCGTTGTTTTCACCTGTCCATCCCTCTTTAATTAGCAATGGGTCAGGGATAACGGCGTCATTTATAAGCAATTTTTTTTGATAATCATTATACAAAGCGCGTTCAGCAGTCTCAAGCGATGGGTCAACTGCGGCCTTTTCAGAATAAGCGACGTAGGCTCTAAAAATAATTGAAGTCACCATGAGGTTGAGTAAAACAAAATGATACATTTACAATATTATGCATGGTACTTACCTAGCTACTAAGTCATCAAAGCTTCCCTCTGTTTTCTTGTGTCGTATATACAAGAAGTTTTTTAAAGAGTTTACAGACCACAAACGGAAATGATCAGAGCTAATATTCTCATTCATGTTTTTTAAAAACACGTGCTCGGCAAATGTTACCATGCGGAGTGTTTTGCTTTCACTTTTGCGCCCCCCTATCGAGTAGAAAACATCTGATTGGTAGATTCGATAAGTCTACTACTTACTTCCCAGGGAATTTTATTTTGTGGAACATGCACTGAGAACTAGTTATCGCCCGCAATACGAGCCAATACAGAGAATCGGTAAATTAATGCTGAAAACCAGTTAATTCTCAAGGAGATAATAAGCATCGCCAACATTGCGCATTGAGGTGTATAATAAAAACAAACTTCGACATAAATGGTAGAACAGGAGCGTAACTAACAGCGATTAATTGACATGGTATTTACAAGTAAAATCGCATCAAATCTACTAACTTATTCAGTACTTTAGACTGTGGCTAGCTTTGTTTACCTACCATAGGTAGCCATATTTAATTTGGATACTATGGCAACGTGAGTTTGCGCATGACCAAATGACACTGTGAAGAGGTGTATTAATACAAATTTTAAACTGTACTACACATTCAGGTGGAGCGCTTTAGCACAGGTATGCAGTATATCGTAAATCGAGTGAAACACACACAGCAGTGTTTCGGGTGTAATATATTTTTCAGAAAATAACTGTCCTTCAACTTTAGCTGGAATAAAAACACAATTTACACGTTGTGCCCTGTAATAGCGAAAACATTTAGCCAACCTTTATTTTTCACGAAATGTTCCCGGTGAATTTTCAAAAGTTTATTTTAATCCTATGTAAACGCAAAGTACAGGTAAACCGTGTTGTGCATCTACATATAGGCGTAACACTCTTTTTCAAGGAGCACTTATTAGATGTAAACCTTGTCGCACATACGTATAGCCTTGCTAAAAAAGAATCCTAACTTTCATTTAAATAACAACACACAAAAGAGCCTGTTGTTACCCTGTGCAGGTAAAACAATCACTCAGCCATTTTATTTTGTGGAAAAGTTTGTATAAAATTTTAAAAATAAAAACACAGTTTATAACTATGTAATTATTGGGACATTATTTGTATACATATTGGGGAATTAAATAAGAAAAATGGATATATATATATTTGAAGATTTTCAATACAGGTGACGATTGCACGAGAACAGCTTGTCACAATTTAAAAAGCCTCTGTAACAGAAAATGTAGACGTTGATGTAAAAAAAGGTTATTTAATATAGAAATAATTTCTGTCAAAAAATGAATGCGATATATATATATAGATGATTGCCTGAGAACCACTTGTCATAATTTAAAACGCATCAGTAATAACAAATGCAGATATTGAAAAAGTTTCCCGATATAGATATATATATTGAAATAATTTCGGTTTCTGTAAGTTGAACCACTATACTCAGAGGCAGGGTTAAAAAAAGTTGATTTCCTGACATGCCTATATATATAGCTGCAATCGCTCACAAAATATGGCTCTCCACTGTTAAAAAATGCCTTTTGTGGCTGAGCAGCATAAGGATTACAAATATATAACCCACACCAACTTTTATATAAACATTGATCATTAACGGGGGACATAACGTACTATCTGCAAAATATATAGCTAGCTACATATTTTCTAATTTAAATGGAAATAGAATGGTGTCCGGCATCAGTGTACAGTTCGGGTCAAGTTACAAAAATGGAAAATATTTCTTTATCGGGATATTATATATCCTGGTTTAGAAATTATGAGATTTCCTGATCAAGAAATTTTTTCATTTTTCTGAAACTTGTTCTGATTGAACCCAAAAAATGAATGATATATATATATATATATTTATATATATTTCAAGATTTTCAGTAGGTGTTGATGATTGCACAAAAACGACTTGTCAGAATTTATATAAACAACGGGTAATAACGAATGTATATAATATAGATGTCGAAAAAGTTTCACAGCAGATTAGTATTCTTTTTTTGATATTTTGATGAAAAATAAAGAGATGATATTCCATAAATCGGATGTTTTTCATACACTTAGGTACTAAATTAGGTTTTTCCTGACTTTCGATTTACCAAATTTCTTGCATCCGCAAAAATTTGTTTCGCAATATCTCTTTTGAGGTCGCTATCCGCAAAAATTTATTCCGCAAAATATGCCATTTTTGGGTCACTCATCCGCAAAAATAAATTCCGCACAAATTTCTTCTGCAAATAATTTCTTCCCTTAAGGTACCTTTATATAAACATTGATCGTGAGTAAGAACGGAACGTACTATCTGAAAAATATCTGGCTAGCTATATGTTCTTTTGCTGACTTTGCTAAACTTTTTGGTTCTTGGTTTTTGGTATAAAATTGCCAGAGACAACACATTTTGTGGACTAGAACAGGCTATGTGATGGGATATTCCTACAGAATAGAATTATCTCACTCAATGTGTAGTAGCAAGCTAGCTAGAGGATAGGTAGAAAATCTGTCCAAAAGAATTTTTTTATGCTAGCTATGTTGCTGATTTTATTCCAGCAAAAATAGCAATTTTTTGCGGAGCAAAGCGGAGTGCGCGCTAGCGCACGGAGCGTAGCGGAGCTATTTTCCTCGTTCCCATAAATATGTTAGAGCGTGACGTATTTCCGTGATTTTCTCCCAATACATCAAAATTTCAAAACGTCGGCGTTTTTGGACCCATTTTTGCCCCACTTATCCAATTTTTTTTAAGGTCATTTCTTCCGTGAAAATCTGGTTGATCGAGACACGCCGTTTTCAGTTGAGATCAGGTCGGCACAGAGCTTTAGCCACGGTCACTCTTACTAATATCACGTGACATTTCTCCAGATACATAGCGCTTGAAATGAAAATTGCATTGATATGGCCATATTGGCTTGTTGGTCGTAATGGACGGAAGGTCATTTTCAAGAAACGAAGAAAGGGTATGTTTAGCTAGCTAATATATCACTATTTTTTACATGTAACGATCCCCTTCTTCGCCTTTCTCACACCTAAAGCTAGCTAGCATAAAACTTCCGACTTAGCTGGAATAATAACAGAACTTAGATAGCATAGCTAGCTTTGTTTGCTCTTTTTTGTGCTAGCTATAGCTCGCATAAAAAAGAGCAAACAGTGCCATATAGCTAGCATAAAAAAAGCTACAAAGCTAGCATAAAATTAGCTAATGTAGCTAGCATAAAATCAACTACATACCTAGCATAAAAAAATTATTTTGGACAGATTTTTTAGCTACTACTAAAAAATCTAGCTATATGCACTACACACAGTGAGTGAGATAATTCTACTCTGTAGGAATATCCCATCACATAGTTCGTTCTAGCTACTATCGTCCACAAAATTTGTTGTCTCTAGCAATTTTATACCAAAAAACAAGAACCAAAAAGTTTAGCAATGTCAGCAAAAGAACATATCTAGCTAAATATTTTGCAGATAGTACGTTCTGTTCTTACTCATGATTAATGTTTATATAAAAGTATGTCATGTGTAATCGTTCACGTTGCTCAGCCACAAAGGGCAGTTTTTGACATTGATGGGGATTGGAGAGCCATATTTTTGTGGACGGTTGTAGCTAGCTATATTGTACGCAAGTCAGGAAATAAACTTTTTAAGCCCTGCCGGTGTCGGTGAGCATACACCAGTGCAGCTCAAGTTACAGAAACTAAAATTATTTCAATAAATATGTATCAGGAAACTTTTTTAACATCTGCATTCGTGTTATTACGTTTACGTTAGGCGTTTATTTAAATTCTGACAAGCGATTCTTGTGTAATCATCAACACCTACTGCAAATCTTCATATATATTATATATATTATATCATTCATTTTTTGGGTTCAATCAGAACAAATTTCAGAAAAATGAAAAATTTCATGATCAGGAAATCTCATAATTTCTAAACCAGAAAATAATTTCCCGATAAAGAAATATTTTCCGTTTTTGTAACTTGACCCGAACTGTACACTGATGTGGGACACCATTCTTGTTCCATTTAACCATTTTTAGCATTTTCTGATACATCAGGTTCTAAACAAAATATGTCACTGGCCCATGCAATTTTGCGTCCGGAACACACTGCGGTACTACTAATGTAGAAACCCCAGGAAATGTTTCATCAAGGCGAAGATGAAACCGTTTGATCGATTACCATGAAGCACGTGGGAACTTTGTTTTTTATACGATTCGTTATTCGTTATACGATTCACCGGAAAGGGACATCTAAAATTTTTCGCTTGCGAACCTAGGGGACTCAGTCCCATGCTCCGCAACACTTTCTATACTAGTTGCTAGCTACATGGGTAGTTTTATCCCAGCTAAGTAGTTAATTTTATGCTAGCCTTGTAGCTAGTTAGTTTAATGCTAGCTATATGGCACTGTTTGCTCTTTTTTATTATGCTAGCTAGCTAACTCTTAAAGTAGTAAGTAAGTTCTAATATTATTCCAGCTAAGTCGGCAGTTTTATGCTAGAGAGCTTTAGGTGTGAGTAAGGCGAAGAAGGGGTTCATTACATGTAAAAAAATAGTCATACACTAGGTACATAAGCTCCACTTCTTTCTTGAAAAATCTCGTTTCGTTTCTACGCTAGCACCATCTTCAACACACAACAAAATCTCCATCGCCGTGCTAAAACACGTTGTCTCGCTAATCAGAAATTTACGAAAATTTACCAACAAATGACCAGATAAAATTACTGGGCAACACTGATAAAATGGCAGAATTTTTTATAAATTTGATGTATAGGGACGAAATCGTATGGAAATCCTATATACTCTCCATCGTCCTTCATTTTCACTTATATTTGGCTATTTAAATGAGGAAATGGGCTCCGCTTCTCTCCGCAACTAGTATAGAAAGTGTTGCGGAGAGGTTGCCAAGGCAAAGGCATTAAGCACGGCAAGGAAAGGGCACGGCAAAGGCAGGCCAGGAAACAGGAAGAGGAATCAGCAAGGCAGGGGTAGGCAAGGCAGGGGGAGGCAAGACAGGGGGAGGCAAGGCATGGGAGGCAAAGGCAAGGGTATAGTAGGCAGGCACCAGAAAAGGCATAGGAAGTGTAGGCAAAGGAACGGTCAGCGCTGGCAAGGCCAGGGAACGGCAGGGGCAGGCACCTTAATAGATTAATAGAAAATCTCCCCCCTACTCAATATGTCTAAGATATGTATCATATTAGGCCAGGAGTATAGAACATATTGAGGTGCAAATATTTCAAATTCAATAGCTCATAAAAAAGGTCTCAAATTTATATCAGGTCAATATACAGTGAATCATGTTAGCAGAATTATGTGCCAATACAAGTATTTAAACAATCGGTCATAACGCCGAAAAAACTATCATTTTTTGATAAATCTGAGATTAAAAATTAACTTGGTTCCAATGACAACAACATTAAAAAGTCAAGAATTAGAAATAATCAGAGAAGTCCACTAGAAATGCAAAAAAGTTTAGTAAAAAACGCCTTTTTTAGTTTCTTGTGCCTAGCAGGTTTATCAACACAAAACTTTTTACCATAAAGTGATAGATCTATTACAAAAACAAAGCATTTTTGGGCTCTATAAATGAAAGTGATGAATTTACGCAATTTCCCCCTCTACGACTCAAAGATTACCTATTATACTCAATATAGCTAATATCATATAGCTACTTATGAATACCTGCTTGTTGTAGATGCAAGATAATTATATTTTTCCTAGCCCTGTCCAGGATTTGAACCTGGATCTCTCATTTGCATGAGTGTCATAGCCATTAGACCACCAGGGCATGAATATATATATATATGAAAAACTTTACATGTGCATCTTATATATGCTCACATAGCCTTTTTACTAACTAGACAGGGGGCCTGGCGTTGAAATGTCTGGTTTAGTCACAAGTAACTGTAACACCCAGCGTTAAACGTCTGGTGTAGAGCGATTTATACATTTTGTAAACTGTGCCACACATTCATGTGGAGCGCTTTAATACAAGTATGCAGTATATCATAAATTATGTGAAGCACACACAACAGTAAGATGTTTCAGGTGTAATATATTTTTCAAATAATAACTTTTCTTCAAAAATACAGTTTATATGTTGTGCCCATCTTAGCGAATTTCTCAAAATGTTTCTCGCAAAACTTAAAAGTGAATTTCAATCCAGGGTGAGCGCTTAGTATAGGTAAACAATGTCGCACATCCATATAGGTTTAATACCATTTCAAACAAAAAAATAGCGCAACTTCTGTTAAATAGAAACAAAGGTAACAGCTTGTTCTTAACACTGGGCTGAGTGATTTGTATAGGTATACTGTTTCGCACATACGTTTCGGCATAATACACATTTCCAAAAAACTATCCTAACTTTGGTTCAAACAAACAGACAGTTAACAACCTGTTGTTATCCTACGCACCTAAAACAATTTTACTTTGTGGAAAATTTTGTAACATTTAAAAATAAAAACACACTTTATAACCTGTTTTACCCTCTTAACGCAAAAAGAATCCTGCAACATTTTATGGATAAAGTTCCCGTGAAAGATCAAAAATTAATCGTGATTTATGATTTATTGCAACTTCGGCTTAAATAAAAACAGCGAAAAGCAGCCCGTTGTTACCCAGTCCAGGTAAAAATCAAACAGCAGTATATATATGTTTATTTTGCAAACAAGTTTTCATGACAGTAGGATAAAAAGCTCTTATCCCAAACTGAACAAAAACGTCGTTAGAGACACATTGGTTAAAGATCAGGTCAAGTTACAAAAACAGAAATTATTGGGACATTATTTGCATATCGTGAAATTAAGTAAGAAATAATGAATACATTTCGAGATTTTCAATACATGTTGACGATTGAACGAGAACCACTATTCAGAATTTAAAAAGCCTCAGTAATAACAAATGTTGATGTTGTAAAAATTTCCCGATATATATATATACATATATTGAAATAATTTTTGCTTCTGTAACTTGAGCCGCACTGGTGTATGCTCAGCGGCAGGGTTAAAAAAGTTTATTTCCTGACGTGTGTACAATATATATAGCTAGCTACAATCGTCCACAAAAATATGGCTCTCTATTCCCCCTTAATGTTAAAAACTGCCCTTTTGTGGCTAAGCAACGTAAACAATTACACGTGACATACCTGTATATAAACATTGATCACGAGTGAGAACAGAACGTACTATCTGCAAAATATCTAGCTGGCTATGTTCTTTTGCTGACTTTGCTAAACTTTTTGGTTCTTGGTTTTTGGTATAAAATTGCCAGAGACAACACATTTTGTGGACTAGAACAGGCTATGTGATGGGATATTCCTACAGAATAGAATTATCTCACTCACTGTAGCTAGCTAGCTAGCTAGAGGATAGGTAGAAAATCTGTCCAAAAGAATTTTTTTATGCTAGCTATGTTGCTGATTTTATGCCAGCAAAAATAGCAATTTTTTGCTAGCTACATGGGTAGTTTTATCCCAGCTAAGTAGTTAATTTTATGCTAGCCTTGTAGCTAGTTAGTTTGATGCTAGCTATATGGCACTGTTTGCTCTTTTTTATTATGCTAGCTAGCTAACTCTTAAAGTAGTAAGGAAGTTCTAATATTATTCCAGCTAAGTCGGCAGTTTTATGCTAGAGAGCTTTAGGTGTGAGTAAGGCGAAGAAGGGGTTCATTACATGTAAAAAAATAGTCATATACTAGGTACATAACCTCCACTTCTTTCCTGAAAAATCTCGTTTCGTTTCTACGCTAGCACCATCTTTAAATCACAACAAAAACTCCATCGCCGTGCTAAAAACACGTTCTCTCGCTCAATCAGAAATTTACGAAAATTTACCAACAAATGACCAGAGAAAATTACTGGGCAACACTGATAAAATGGCAGAATTTTTTATAAATTTGATGTATAGGGACGAAATCGTATGGAAATCCTATATACTCTCCATCGTACTTACTTTTCATATATATTTGGCTATTTAAATGAGGAAATGGGCTCCGCTACGCTCCGTGCGCTGGCGCGCACTCCGCTACTCTCCGCAAAATGGAACTTTGAAGACAGCATTAAGACAGTAGTTGTGGAGGTGGCACTAAAGTACATATTGTTGTTTTAAAGCAAGTATATGTTTTTGAATATTGCCTAAAAACAACGCAAATCATATGTTTTGAGGCTTTGTTAAAGGCAGTTTTGCCTATGTATTTGGAAAAATTAATTATTTTTCATTTACTTGCTGATCTCTTCCCAGTTAAAAATAAAAAGAATATTGTTTTGGCCATCACCTCCAAGCTTCCTTTGTACATTTACAGGTAAAATAATTAATGGAATTGGTTTTTCTGCTGCTGTATTAAACTTGGAACAGGGGGAGTTTGAGGCAGATGAGAGCTTGTTTGGAAGTAGTGATTTTATTTTTAAACTCTAGCTACCTATAGCTGATTAGCTCTGCAAAAATATCGTTGAACAAAGGGTTCTGTATTATTCTTTAAACTGTTTTTATTTTACTGCTTTTTTGTATCAGCATGATATCTATCCAAGTATATCGTGCCGCTATTGGATCTTTCTACGCCATTGCAGCAACTCGAGCTCCGCACAACACTGGATTAGCATTTTCCCACTGTTACCATCAAAATCAATTACGTCAGTATTATTCCCCACATGATAGTTTTGGCATTTGCCAATTTTTAAAATCTTTAATTTTTGTTACTATCCTACTAACAATAAGCTTTAATATAAACCTTGCATCCTTAAAATTAATGCTGTTGTTATCTGGAGATGTTGAAAGTAACCCAGGCCCTGTAAACGAGTGTGATGTTGACTTTCAAATAGCACTCCAGGAATCATATGCTCAACACCTTCTCAATAATTCTAATGTTGCAAACCAAATTGTAGCCCATGCTAGAAATATTGGTCTTTCTAATATCGTATATAGGGAGATAACCCCTGGTGATGGTAACTGTTTTTATCATGCGATAGTGCAGCAACTTTGTCGACGTGAAATCCAACAGTTGATACCCCCACAACTTCATTTCCAGGATCATTTTCAACTACGCACGGCTGTTGTAAATTTTGTTCGTCAGAACAACGATGCCCCCGTTTGTTCCAACCATAGAATGTTTATGACTCTGACTAATGAACAATGGGAAATTATGTTACAAAATCAGTCACAACCTTCCATTTATGTGGATGAGGTTTTTATACGGGCTAGTGCAATAATGCTGGGTGTGGATATTTTGATAACATCAGAACACAACAACACAACTCACCCATATACTTTGATAAGTTGTCTGCATGATGAATCTCATGATGTAATGTCTGGACAACAGCAAGTGGCACAAGTGTTATCAGATGGAGTCATTTCAAGACCTACTATTTTATTGGGAAGAATAAATGGAAATCATTACCAGTCATTGTTGTTCGATGACACTCTGAATATTCCAGTGACAAATAGTTGTGTTAAAAATGCTGACGAAACCACTTCTCTCAGTCCACCTCGAAAAATGCCGTGTAATTCTTCTTTGAAACCCAAATTAGTAAGTGATATAGATAATATTAAAACATATAATACAAAACAACAAGAAAACACCCTTGTTGAAAAAATTATGAGTTCTTGTAGTTTCGCTCACAATTGTAAAGTTTTACAACCAGGTTCAATTATTACATCGTTTCAAGCAAATGAAAACGCTATTAAACAAAAATGTATTGCTTTAAAAGTTCCTTACCAAAAACCCAAATCATATGAATCACCAGTTGAGACCAAACAGAGACGCCAGCGATTAACTTATCTATGTAAACAAGCACGAAAGGATAAAAATGTACCAAAGAAAAAGAATTCAATTAAAAGCAAATCTGCTGCAAAAACATCTTTGTATTCAAATCCGGCCCCAAAATTAGTTAATCCCAGGAAAACCTCATCAAAAAATTTACCATTGCCATCTTCACTTCCAACACAGCCATCTGCACCACTGCTCACAACTGAAGATCAGTCCATGGACCAAACCAAAATGTTGCAATCAGAACTTTCCAGCATTCATCACAATCCTGATGTAGTAAAAGCAGTCCAAAGATTTGAGGAAGGTGAAATGCTTCATAGTTTTGGTACATGCAATACTTGTCATGAAGTCAGACCGGTATTTCACGCAACATCACCAATCAATGCATCAGGTAAAAATGTGACAAAACCAATTTCCATTAAACCATGGAAAATACTGAGTGATGGCAGATGTCAAAGATGTCATGTTGAATATGCTACTCGCTCTAAGAAAGCCGCAGATGTGCCAGCTCGGTTTTCTGGCATCCATACTGTAAACAATGATGATTTGGGCCCAGTTCAAGACAACGTACGTCATAATGATATGCATTTCTTAGCTGTTCCACCATACCTTCAAAACCTAACAATATTAGAGGAAGCAATGATCCGCCGTATTACAGTTATTATGAATATACACTTGCTGCGGTATGGAATGCTTGCATCAAAAGGTCATTGTATAAGTTTTCCACAAAATATGCATATTGCAAAAGAACTTCCTGCATTGCCTTCAGAAGTTGGCATAGTTGTTATCAGAAAGAAAGGTAGTCATGATACTGTGAAGCAGTATACTGTACAACGAGCCAAAGTTGAAAATGCTCTTCTTGGTTTGTGCTTTGGCTATCCACATGGAGGTATGGAACACTATGACGATATAAATTTTCATATCTACAGAGGGCCTGATCATAATGATAAACAATTGAAAGGGCGTTATTTCCAGTACCTACCGAACCAGTACTACAAGGATGTATCAATTAAACATGACCGCATCGAAAATTTACCAGAAAATCGTGCTGAATTGTCTGAGCTACCCGTAGTGGAATTGCATCAAATTTTACCTGAAACCGATAAAGGACCAGCTGAGAATCAATTTCAGGAAAATTTACCATTAGATGACGAAAGTATAACTCGATCTGGTTTGGTATGCCCTGTTGACCCAAAAAATGCAGATAAAGAACTACGTCTTATTCTGGCCAAATTATTAGGCTCCACAGATGCAGCTGAGCAAGCTCTTCATCAGGGCACAGTTGCAGGTGCTGACTTAAATTATACAAAGGAAAGACCAATACGAGAATTGAAAACACCTGGATTTTTCGCTATGGCATACCCAACTGTTTTTATCAATGGAAGCTGTGACTATACTATACCACGGTTGATTAAGGTTTCTTTGAGGAATTCATTGAACATGTATACCATTGTCAAGACAATCGGGTTGCAAAGCATCCATATTTAAAGTTCTTTTTGCTAAACATGCGGTTAAGAATGCAAGCTTTGCAGCAAGGCAGCTTTGTTGTATCCCAACAATTGAACGATGCCCACCTCACCATATCTGAGCTAAGAGACAATTTACAAAATAGTGATGATTCAGTTCCACGAAAAATCATCAGTGTTGGGAAAAATCTTGTTAATACTGATCCTTACTGGAAAGATCAAAAAAAGAAGTTGGATGCCATGTTATTTTTCAGACGCAATGAGTTTGGTGATTTACCTGCCTACTTTGACACAAATAGTTGTGCTGAGTTTCATTGGAGACCTCTACACGAGCTATTGATAAAATATCATTGTTTAATATACAATTTAAATGAAAACAATGTTCGCGAACAAATCAAGAACGATAGCAAGTTCAAACGGGAATTGATTCTTTCAAATTTACATATTGTCACACAGTACTTTGATGCAAGAACTATAAATTATTATGCTACAGTCAACAAGGAACTTTTTCAATATGATGACTATTGGTTGCGATATGAATTTGCAAAAACCCGTGGAGAGATACATAGTCATTCAATCATTTCTTCAACAAAGCATGCTGAAAAAATTTCCACCATCATGGACGGTGTCTCAGAGGATAATTCTGCTCCCCAAGTGTCACAAACAGCAGCACAGGAATTGCAGAACTGGCTCCAAAGCACAAATGAAGATCACAATGGATTGTATTCACCGCAATTCACCTCGATGCATCCTGCTGGTGGAAACGAGATTGTTGATAGTTCAGGAAACAGAATTTGGAATCCTAACAAGGATCAATGGGCAGCTCCAGAAGGCACTCAAGCTCCCCCTGATTTTAATCCTTTAGCGCAACAACTTAAAGATGTTGCGAGCCAGAAAGGTGGCATAAAAGAGCAACATATGTACCTTGTAAATAGAGTTGGCCTTCATAATTGTAATTCAAGTTGTTTACGATATCGCCGCAAAAAGAAAAGTGAGAAAGAGGATGCATCAAAAAAATACTGCCGCTTTCATTTTGGTGATCTGGACCCACAAACCAAAAAAACAAGTGGTAAAGAAATTCATCCATTCAATGCTATTATAACTGAAGGTGAACATCCAAGATATGAAGGACCTCGAGATCACCCTAGGCTCTTGATGCATGTTAAAACGCGATTACTTAGCTGGTTGGCAAATTGAGACAGTCAAGTAATCATTGACCAGGATCTTCTTGCTCTTCAAAAATATATTGCTGGTTACGCTTGCAAAGGTGTTGCATCAACTGAGGATTTAGTTCATGTTTATCAACATTTAATTGACAACACTGCTGAGGAAAGTACTGTTAAAAACCTGGCTCAGAGATTGCTTCAAAAAATTGTTGGTCTTGTCGACGTCCCTGGTGCTGCTGCCGATTTCATCAACAGCGGCGGTCGATTGACAAGGTGTACCAGGAATTTTCGATATATTGGTATCAGTGGTATGCGACCGTTAGATACTACCGGAGGAGATAACACAGTTACAAAATCTACAATGTTGGACAAATACTTAAGTGAGAAGCGTAGAGAAACCGAGCCAGAAATATCGTTATGGAACTGGAGCAAGAAATGCAATTGCACATGCAAGGTTGACCATATGTATTTGTATTTACAGGCTTACCTACAAAACCTGTTTGGCCTGTAACTGAGGATTATGCAAAAGCAATGCTTATGATATTCTCCATTGGTACATGGCATACTACCGAGGGGTTAAAAGGAGAACACGAGTCATTTGCTGCGGCTTTGGCTTTATTTGTTGAATCACCCAACTGTCCAACAATACTTACAGACGCTCTATAGGATGCCAAAGCAGCATTTGACAAAAAAAGCAAGCACATGCTTCAGCGAACAACAGCTGTTAATGCACTTGGTAGTCAGTCTTCCTATGATTCATCGCAGTGTACCGATACAAGCTCTCAAAATTCCATTGGAGCAGACTTGCAAATAGGAAGGGCTATAATGAGAGAGGTCGCTAAACAACATATAGCTGACATCAATGAGCCTAACATGCAACAGACTCTTCCTAATGGTGGACCGGAATTCGACTGGCATAGTTACGCACTTCAATGCTTTGGTTCTCAATGGCCTATTAATGCTGATACTTGGTTGAAATCTATATCTGAAGATGCTGAAAGGAGTGAATTTGAACATGGTAATGAATGCAATTTACCCCAAATAGATTTGCTAAAGGCCAACCAGTTACAGAGAACAGTGATTGGTATTAATCTGCAACGTTTATTGCAAGTTGCAAAGGGAACATTACCCACTGGTACCCAACCCTTGCGTTTATTGATTCAAGGAACTGCTGGGGTTGGTAAATCGTTCATCATAACTGCACTCACTAGAATTGTGCGGCGGATTTTTAAACACAATTCAGCTGTGATGAATTTAGCACCCACTGGTGCTGCATCAGTCCTTATACCAAATGGCCGTACAGTACATTCGATGACACCACCACCACATAAACTTAAAAAAGATAAAGATTCAAATTCTGTACAGCTTTCGGACTACCCATTAAGTGACCAATCCTTAAGAAAACTTCGGAAGTATACAGGAACTCTTGAGAACAATGACATAAGCTTGTTTCAGCTTAATATTGATGAACGCAGTATGCAATCAAAGCTCCTGGTAGCTTGGTGCAGCCACAGACTGTGTGAATCAACAGGTGATTTTGATAACACTTATGGTGGTATACCGACTGTTAATTTTTTTGGAGACCTTGGACAGCTTGGACCAGTACGTGCCTTAGATTTACACTTGCCACCAAAACACGACGACTCGAGCATTAAATTTGCTGGTTATGCTATCTATCGTTCCTTCGAAGATGTTATTGTGTTAACTGAGACAATGCGTCAAGGTCCAGATCAGTTGGCTCTTTTAAAAAGATTGCTTCGTATACGTAATGGAACGGTCTCCCAACAAGATTGGCAAGATATAAATAATCGTTACGAAGCATCACTACCACACGAAGAACAAGCTAATTTTAACCATGACAGAGTTCTCACATTAATGGAGACATGGAATGAAGTTAATGAAGAAAAACCACAGTAAACTAGCTTCTCTTGGTGTTCCTGTTGCTGTGATTCCTTCCAGAGGTCGTGGTAAACACCATTCATTGACTGATAAACAACTTGGTCAAATAGCGCAGCGATCATTGATTGCAGTTGGTGCTACTGTTATTCTAACGAAAAATCAAAAAGGACTCACAGGATTAGGTCTTAATAATGGTGCAATGGGAAAGGTTATTGCAATTCTTTACGCGCCTGATACTGCGCCACCTGAATTTCCAATTGCAGTAGTTGTTGACTTTCCAAATTACAAAGGCCCAGCCTGGATATCTCAACACCCAACATGGTTACCAGTCACACCTGATGAAGGTCGCTGTGAGTCAAACTGCTGTCACAGAAATGGGTTACCACTCATGCCAGGTTATGCAATAACCATAGCCAAAAGCCAGGGTATGTCAATAGGAGATAATAAAACGGCTACTCATGTGCGAATCAAATTGCAACAATCCATCAACATGGAGAAAAATAACCTAGGCACAGCATACACTGCCTTCTCTAGATGTGAAAAAGAAAGAAATTGGTGTCTAGTTGAACCTCTTACCCAAGAGAGATTATTATACATTAATACACATCCTCGCATGAAGGAAAGGCAAGAAGAAGAAAAACGACTTAAAGCATTATCAGATAAAACTGTGTTAAAGTATGATATAACAATTCAAAAGTATATCAATTTTTTAAAGGATCTAGATGCTTTTTGTGACGATCACATTAAAGATGCAATTTGTTCAACCACAGTTTCTGGTTGTAATTGTGTTTTATGCACACAGGTGAATTCCTTATAATTAGATACATTTTTATTAGAAACATAACTTTCTTATAACACAGCCTGACAAAAGTCTGATACAGTAATTACAAATAAATTTGACAGTCGGTTGCGTCTATATCTATGTCATATACCGCACCCTACCGATTATCACAATCAATTACCATACCGTTGCAACTTTTCGCAATCATCAGTGTGTGAAGGACATGCAGGGCCAAATGGAACCTGAACAAGGTGCAAGGCTAAATGCAACCTGAACAAAGTGTATTAACTTTACAGCATTATGCTGATTATTATTGGTGCTGTTGTAGGTGGAAGGTGGAGGGTTATATAACAGCCTAATAAGGTCTGTGATTGTTACATTAACCATGGATACGTTTGATATCCAGTTGCATATCTATTTCATCCGTACCATACGGATTATCATACCACAATTACCAACCGTATTGACTTATCGCAATTAACATATCGTAAACAAGGTGCATTAACATTACAGCATTGTGCTGATTATTAATGGCGTTGTAGGCCAATTGCAACCTAAACAAGGTGCATTAACATTACAGCTTTGTGCTGATTATTAATGGCGTTGTAGGCCAATTGCAACCTGAACAAGGTGCATTAACATTACAGCTTTGTGCTGATTATTAATGGCGTTGTAGGTCAAATGCAACCTGAACAAGGTGCACATGCAACCTGAACAAGGTGCATTACAGCATTGAGCTGATTGCACAATTTCTTTTTACAAGCAACTTAGGATTTTGGTCAGATCTCAAGTTATTTTTTACCCAATATCCAGGTCTGAAGTTTCTTAATGGTTGCTTAATTTTAGTCAACTAATTTTGTAATAAATCTAAACAGGGGAAAAAGAAAAGAAGTCATATTTGTGTTAAAAAAAAAATTTCTTGAAAAAAAAATGAAGTGTGCAACAAAGAAGTTTTTTAGTTTTCTTTTCTTCTTTTGTTCGAAAAACGTGTATTTTTCTATTTTCGCAAAAAAAATAATTCTTCCTTATGCTTATACTTGTACAGAACTAAAGTTGCTTAAAAAATTTTTAAATCCAGTTCAGTTGCTTATAAAAAAAAAAATGTGTATTAACATACAGGTTTAAATTTAAAACCTTGCCATACTGTTTGGACTTATCACAATCAACATATTGTCTGTACCCTACCGATCATCATACCGCAATTACCATACCGTTTTGACTTATCGCAATCAACATGTCGAATGAACCCTACTGGTCATCATACCACAATTACCATATCGTCTGTACCCTACCGATCATCATACCACAATTACCATACCGTTTTGACTTATCGTAATCAACATATCGTCTGTACCCTACCGATCATCATACCACAATTACCATACTGTTTTGACTTATATCGTAATCAACATATCGTCTGTACCCTACCGATCATCATACCACAATTACCATACCGTTTTGACTTATCGCAATCAACATATTGTCTGTACCCTACCGATCATCATACCACAATTACCATACCGTTTTGACTTATCGTAATCAACATATTGTCTGTACCCTACCGATCAAATGCAACCTGAACAAGGTGCACATGCAACCTGAACTAGGGGCATTAACATTACAGCATTGTGCTGATTATTAATGGCATTGTTGGCCAATTGCAACCTGAACAAGGTGCATTAACATTACAGCTTTGAGCTGATATTAATGGCGTTGTAAGCCAATTGCAACCTGAACAAGGTGCATTAACATTACAGCTTTGAGCTGATATTAATGGCGTTGTAAGCCAATTGCAACCTGAACAAGGTGCAGTAACATTACAGCTTTGAGCTGATATTAATGGCGTTGTAAGCCAATTGCAACCTGAACAAGGTGCACATGCAACCTGAACAAGGTGCATTACAGCATTGAGCTGATTGCACAATTTCTTTTTATAAGCAACTTGGGATTTTGGCTAGATATCAAATTATTTTTTAGCTAACATTTACGTCTGAAGTTTCTTAATGGTTGCTTAATTTTATTAACTAATTTTTGTAAATATATTTGTAAACAGGAAAAAAAAAAAAAAAATTTTTGTTAAAAAGAAATTTCTTGAAAATAAACTCAAGTGTACACCAAAAAAAATTCTTGCTTGTGCTTATATTTGTACAGAACTAAAATTTGCTTAAATATTTTCAAATCCATTTCAGTTGCTTATAAACGAGTTGCTTATAAAAAATAATTGTGTATTAACATACAGGTTTAAATTCAAAACCTGAACAAGGTGTATTACCATTACAGCATTATGCTGATTATTAACATACCGCCCCAATGGAACCTAAACAAGGTGCTTTAACATTATGGTTGTTACGATTACAAAGAAATTCGACATTCAGTTGCACCTATATCTCATCCGTACCCTACCGATCATCACAGCCCAATGACCTGCTAAGTCCCATTGGCTACCTTCTCGTGGTGCAGGTTGTCAAGAAGAGCATGTAGACATATGAAATTTTTACTAAGGATATTAAAATAATAAATATACATGTTGTTTTGAATAGGCATGATGCTTTAAGGCATATGTTTAATAAGAAACTAGTCTATAAGAAACACGCTCAGTAAGGCCAAATTTTAAGAAACATTAGTAGGTTGAGAACTCTCCAACTTTATTCGTACAACAGAAAAATATGCACAACCATAGCAAATGTAATTCTTGTATATATCAAAACCACAGTCCAACTGTCAAAAAGCCTGAAAATATGAAAAATATGAATTCAATGTGTCTACATGCTCTTCAACCAACAGCCAGGGCAAAACAAAGTTCTGCTTTGCAGGAAATAATATTTCTGTAAGCATTTTTAATTGTTAATTAGAAACCCTACTTTCATTAAAAGGTGTTAGGCATTTAAATGTGTCAAATGTACGAAATAACTTAATATTTGTTCTAAATTTCTTTTTAGTGAAATAAAAATGTTAATAATACAGACTTTTTAAATGTAAGTATTTTTTTTTTACCTATTTAGTATTAACAATGGTAAAGACATTTCTGTGATGCAAAATTTTTCTATTTTTATACATCTAAATAGCCACATGAGATAAGATAAGCGATTGTGGCGAGAGGATGAGAAGTGGGAACGGGTGAATCACAAGAGAAGATATGGTGGAGGGAGGGGTGGAAGAGGAGTGATGAGGTTATAGTTTCTTTTTAATTTTTTAACTATTTTATTTTGTTTTAATTTATTTATCAAGTTATCGAAATTTTATGTGTTTATATCAGAACATTAGTGTTTTTGTTGCTGATGCAGTTCTACAATTCTGTTTCTTAAGAATTGTGTCATTATATCGGTAACTTTAGAGAAAATTATAAAAGAATTTATTTTCTGGATTGTTCTTATTTATAGTAAAATTAAGATTCAAGTTGTTCTTAGTTTGTAAAGGAAATTGTTAGGCTTTGTAAAATTTATAAACAACAGACTGTATACTTTATGTATATATTACTTTATGTTTGCGAATGTAGGTCTGTTCTTTAATTAAATTTTTTATTTGTTAATGATACATACCGTATTAGCCGAAAGCGCGTCTCCCCTTGAATTAGTGACCCCTTTTTACCGTGATATATATTTAAAAATCGCATGAATCGAATGAGCGCCCCTCTATTTTCTCAAAAGAGGCGAGATACACGTATTCTTCTCATCAAAAATTAGTTGTGAATTGGTTATTTTGCATTTTCGGTTTTGGACCTGAAAGACATAAGAAAACTGAATTTTGATATGATTAAAATAATGTGCAGCTGTAACAATTTGTAAGTATATATTTATGCCCTGTTGGTCTAATGGCTATGACACTCATCCAAATGAGAGATCCAGGTTCAAATCCTGGACAGGGCTAGGAAAAACACCTACAACAACCAGGTATTCATAAGTATATGATATAGCTATATTGAGGATATTAGGTAATCTTTTTGTTTATAGAGCACAAAAATGCCATTTTTGACATTCCGTACCTTCAATTTTTAATGTTGTAAGATTCAGTAAAAACCCATATTGTCAAATTCATTTCAACCAAGTTGACTTTTAATCTCAAATTTATCAAAACACGATTTTTTTGGCATTATGACCAATTATTGTTTAAATTCTTGTATTGGCACATAATTCTGCTAAGATGATTCACTCTATATTAACCTGATAATAAATTCAGGTATTGAATTTGAACTATTTGTACCTCAATATTTTCCATACTCTTGGACTTACATAATGAGTATACGTAATCTTTGAGTTGTAGGGGGGGAGATTTTCTATTAAGGTGCCTGCCCCTGCCGTTCCCTGGCCTTGCCAGCGCTGACCGTTCCTTTGCCTACACTTCCTATGCCTTTTCTGGTGCTGCCTACTATGCCCTTGCCTTTGCCTCCCATGCCTTGCCTACCCCTAACTTGCCTACCCCTGCCTTGCCTACCCCTGCCTTGCCTACCCCTGCCTTGATGATTCCTCTTCCTGTTTCCTTGCCTGCCTTTGCCGTGCCCTTTCCTTGCCGTGCTTAATGCCTTTGCCTTGGCAACCTCTCCGCAACACTTTCTATACTAGTTGCTAGCTACATGGGTAGTTTTATCCCAGCTAAGTAGTTAATTTTATGCTAGCCTTGTAGCTAGTTAGTTTAATGCTAGCTATATGGCACTGTTTGCTCTTTTTTATTATGCTAGCTAGCTAACTCTTAAAGTAGTAAGTAAGTTCTAATATTATTCCAGCTAAGTCGGCAGTTTTATGCTAGAGAGCTTTAGGTGTGAGTAAGGCGAAGAAGGGGTTCATTACATGTAAAAAAATAGTCAAATACTAGGTACATATGCTCCACTTCTTTCTTGAAAAATCTCGTTTCGTTTCTACGCTAGCACCATCTTCAACACACGACAAAATCTCCATCGCCGTGCTAAAACACGTTGTCTCGCTAATCAGAAATTTACGAAAATTTACCAACAAATGACCAGATAAAATTACTGGGCAACACTGATAAAATGGCAGAATTTTTTATAAATTTGATGTATAGGGACGAAATCGTATGGAAATCCTATATACTCTCCATCGTCCTTCATTTTCACTTATATTTGGCTATTTAAATAAGGAAATGGGCTCCGCTACGCTCCGTGCGCTGGCGCGCACTCCGCTTCTCTCCGCAACTAGTATAGAAAGTGTTGCGGAGCGTGGGACTGAGTCCCCTAGGTTCGCAAGCGAAAAATTTTAGATGCCCCTCTCAATTGAATCGTATAATGAATCGTATAAAAAACAAAGTTCCCACGTGCTTCATGGTAATCGATCAAACGGTTTCATCTTCGATTTGATGAAACATTTCCTAGACGTGCGTACAATTATATATATAACTACAATCATCCACAAAAATATGGCTCTCCATTCCCCCTCATGTTTAACACTGACCTTTGTGGCTCAGCAAGGTAAACGATTACACGTGACATACCTTTATGAACGTACTATCTGCAAAATATCTAGCTAGCTAGCTATGTTCTTTTTTTGCTGACTTTCTAAACTTTTTAGTTCTTGGTTTTTGGAATAAAATTGCCAGCAGAGACAAGAAATTTTGTGGATGATTGTAGCTATAACAAGCTATGTGATGGGACATTCCTACAGAGTAGAATTATCTCACTCACTGTGTAGTATATGTATAGTTAGAAAATCTGTCCAAAAGAATTTTTCTATGCTGCTATTATGTAGCTGATTTTATGCAACAAAAATAGCTAATTTTATGTTAGCTACATTGGTAGTTTTATCCCAGTTAAGTAGTTAATTCTATGCTAGCTTTGTAGCTAGTGTATTATGGTAGCTATATGGCACTGTTTGGTCTTTTTTATGCTAGCTAGTTAGCATAAAAATGAGCAAACAAGAAGTAGCTAGGTAGCTTTAGCTATATGCTATCTAAGTTCTATTATTATTCCAGCTAAGTCGGCAGTTTTATACTAGCTAGCTTTAGGTGTGAGAAAGGCGAAGAAGGGGATCATTACATGTAAAAAAATAGTGATATATTAGCTAGCTAAACATACCCTTTCTTCGGTTCTTGAAAATGCCCTTCCGTCCATTACGACCAACAAGCCAATATGGCCATATCAACGCAATTTTCATTTCAAGCGCTATGTATCTGGAGAAATGTCACGTGATATTAGTAAGAGTGACCGTGGCTAAAGCTCTGTGCCGACCTGATCTCAACTGAAAACGGCGTGTCTCGATGAACCAGATTTTCACGGAAGAAATGACCTTAAAAAAAAGTTGGATAAGTGGGGCAAAAATGGGTCCAAAAACGCCGACGTTTTGAAATTTTGATGTATTGGGAGAAAATCACGGAAATACGTCACGCTCTAATATATTTATGGGAACGAGGAAAATAGCTCCGCTGCGCTCCGTGCGCTAGCGCGCACTCCGCTTTGCTCCGCAACCAGTATAGAAAGTGTTGCGGAGAGGTTGCCAAGGCAAAGGCATTAAGCACGGCAAGGAAAGGGCACGGCAAAGGCAGGCAAGGAAACAGGAAGAGGAATCAGCAAGGCAGGGGTAGGATAGGGGTAGCAAGGAAAGGGCACGGCAAAGGCAGGCAAGGAAACAGGAAGAGGAATCAGCAAGGCAGGGGTGGGCAAGGCATGGGAGATACAGGCAAGGGCATAGTAGGCAGGCACCAGAAAAGGCATATGAAAAAAAATTACTGCAATACCATTAAGGTAATTAAGCAAATATATATGAACAAACTTAAAAAAAGGTTAATACTGTTTAATTAAATTAATTGTAGCTATATTCGCTTTCTATCGTCTAATTAATCGGTCACCTTCATTTTTTGTAAACGATTATATACATGTTTGTTTTTATAAGAAACCAGTTTATAAGAAACCAGTTTATAAGAAACCCTAGGCTCAGAAAGACCAAATTTTTAGAAATCTCCAACATTAAGAAACTTTTATACATATAGCTAATGTACAACAGAAAAAATACGTACAAATATAGCTAGCAAATGTTGTTCATATATATCAAAACCATAGTCCAAACGCTTGAGCTCGAGACTTGCCGACTCGGGTTTTTATTACCACAAGCGAGTCAGTCGGTGGACGTGAACATAACATTTTTTTATGGCGGCCTTAAGAAGAGGTGTAAGTAATCTTTCGAAGGCTTTGCATTAGCTAGGTAGAGGCTAAAAAGGGGTTCATTGCATGTAAAAAATAATGATATACTAGCTACTACATAGATAGCTAGCTAGCTAGGTTGTTAGCTAGGTACTCAATGAAGCTCAATCAGCTTTCTTTATATAGTTAGCTAGCTAGCTAGCTACACGCTGGACAAAGTTTCCATATATAACGAAAAAAAGCAAGCACTAAAAGTTAATAACAGATAAAGTATATCTAATGAGAATTAAATAAGGATATTACTACCTGAGATTGATAGATATAAAAGGTAAACTTTTCCAGTAAAATTATCGTGGTCTTTCTCCAGTAAAATTCTCGTGGTCCTTCTCACATCGTCGCCATATTTAAATAACAACAAAAACTCCTCCATTGCCGTTTTTAATTCATGTTGTCTCGCTTAATCAGAAATTTACGGAAAAACGACCAGATTAAATTGCTGGGAAACAAAACCAAAATGGGCGAAATCGTAACCGTGGGGAAGAGTGTTTGATAATTTTGATGTATAGGGGGCGAGACGCGGAAATCCTATACAGCCTTTATTTGGCTTATTTAATGAGGAAATGGGCTCCGCTACGCTCCGTGCGCTGGCGCGCACTCCGCTACTCTCCGCAAAAATGGAACTTTGAAGACAGCATTAAGACAGTAGTTGTGGAGGTGGCTCTAAAGTACATATTGTTGTTTTAAAGCAAGTATATGTTTTTGAATATTGCCTAAAAACAACGCAAATCATATGTTTTGACGCTTTGTTAAAGGCAGTTTTGCCTATGTATTTGGAAAATTAATTATTTTTCATTTACTTGCTGATCTCTTCCCAGTTAAAAATAAAAATAATATTGTTTTGGCCATCACCTCCAAGCTTCCTTTGTACATTTACAGGTAAAATAATTAATGGAATTGGTTTTTCTGCTGCTGTATTAAACTTGGAACAGGGGGAGTTTGAGGCAGATGAGAGCTTGTTTGGAAGTAGTGATGCAGTGGAAGGAAAGCAACGGAAATGTTAAGATTTTATTTGACCATCCAGAATCCTCTTTATCTATCCCAGTTAACTCCGTTAACTGGGATATAGAACGTTAAGTTGAAAACAGAGGTGATGCGTTCTGGAACTTCATAGAGAATTGCAGCTTATCTGCGTGTTCTCCCCGGAGAATGGTAGCTACAGAAATCAAGTCGTTAAAAACACTTAGATAGATGAGCATATTTCACATGGACACGCCTGTTACATTGGACACATGCTCGACAAAACTTAGACTCTAAATAATGAATTTGATGCATCATACAAAAAAGGTACAAATCGCATTTATATAATGGTAAAACTTCGATCTTATTTCCCCCAGGTTGCAGCTATTCGAAATTTACGTATTTCCAATCCTTCCAATATTGACGTATACAAACATGGTAAAGCTGCATCTCACAAGAACACAGTTGTCCAAAATGAGATCATTGGAACAATGTGTATATAGAGTAGATTATCAAACAAAAACCGCCATCTACCGAAAACATCATCTAGAAGAAAACAATCATTTTTGTACGAAAGTGCTTAGATAGTGACGTTTGTCCAAACATGGTTGTTGTGAGACGCATCCTCTCCAGCGTTACAAATCTGCTCCGCTTGTACGTTAGGTTACTTTGCAAATACAACAGTTATTTCCAGGAGTCACACAATGAATGCATGGAATAATCTTGACTTTGGAAAAACGTTTTTATATATGAAAGCAAAATTTTATAATGATGTTCCTGTCAAGGTTATTTCACATTTTCAGTTTTATAGTTTCAATTTTATGTGCGGTCCATTTAGTTCTTTTTGGTTTTTCTACAACTTTTTCAACTTTTGTCTTTGTGTCTAATTTTTGTTTTCATGCACGCATATACACTTAAAGAGAACACATTGATAGCAGTAATTTTTGTAAAATAACTGAATTGTATATATATACACGGTATCTCTTAGAATTTCTACTACTAATAATAATTGCTTTCTAGATTTTATTATTTTCCTTTTAAATATTTTGATTTTCCTTGTGTATGCCACGTTTGACAAACACATTTTGTCGTAACTGAATTTTATTCTGTTTTCAGAAACTGAATTATCGACAAATGTGATACAAGACTGATATATAACAGTTGGAAGAGGATCCAGTTCTGTCTTCTTTAACCCACATGTTTGTCTAGTTTTATTCTCAATGTTTTTCTTTTTTCCAATATTGCTAAATATTTTTTATGAACGTAAATTTGTGTTTTAATATAGCTAGCTCTGTGTGTATATAATATAGCTTAATGTTTTTATTTTAAAATCCCTTACTTTTTTAGAAGTAACACTAACAGAATTTCTGCAACATGTAAAATCTGTGAAATTAGCATGGCAAATTCATGTAATCCTTCATCTGTATTTTTGTTTATGTATTTGCGCTTACTTTGTATTCTAATAATAATAATAATATTATTCTGAATAAAAAATATTAAATATAATTCTGATGTTTAGTAGTAAAAATAATAACTAACTATAGTAGCTATCTGTAGCTATAGCTAGCTATCTTTTTACACTTGTTATTTGTCTTTGCCTAAACCTAAAAAAAGCCATAAAAATCTGCCAAAATGTGTTCTCCAAATATTTTCTCTTATGCACATGTATGCACAGTGTCGGCCATCTTTTTTATTTACAGTTAATTTTAGGCGTAGATATTTCACGGACCGAGTGACGTATATCTTACGCATAATTAGATGAAAAGTCTCGACCAATCACGGCACGGAATAAAACCAGCCTCCTCCAGGGCCTTTTTCGTCAGACCTATCAATAAGCGCAGCGCCGATGAGAGACAAAAAGCCCTGGGAACGAGGTTGCAATGCCATGTGATGCACAAAGTATATTATATACATAAATATATGTATATACACATCCCAGGACAAGTTTGTTTAGCCGTATCACGGCTCATCAGCTGGGCTAGTGTGGGTTTGAACCGCGAACCTTTCGATTCGTAGTTGATGGTATTGAAACCCATTACACCAACTAAGTCACCAGAGTGCTTAATGCCCCTAGGGACAGAGCTATGCGCAGTGCTAGGTAGTGAACGTGTTCTTAGCTTAGTATATAAATTTAATCAAGCTGGCTTTTGATATCTTTGTTAAACAAGTAACATATCAAGCAGGCGATACATGATTTTGAAACCTGTGGACAATACAGGATTTATTTTGTCGAAATCGATTTATTGAATTCAACAAATTTGATTGTTTATTATCATTTTTTGATTTGAATTCTCAAATTTGAATTTCTTTTCGGAGAGTCGGATTAGTTGCTATTTTTCATTTTGAGGAAACTGATTGGTCATTGTTTTGTTTGACAAATCCAAAAAATTGAACATATCTAACTTCTGAAATTTCAAATTGACAAATTGAATTCAACATGTTGAAACAAAAAAGGGTAAACACACAATTAATAAATTTGCGGATTTGATAAATCGATGGTCGTTTTCGTAAGATTTCTAAAAGTCTTTTCTAAGAAATCTTAGAAAAATATTTTGTGTTACTTTGGTTGAGTTCAAGAAAGATTTTCAAGCAAATTAGGCACTCAAGGAGAACTGATAATTAGCCAGTAACAGAATAGTTCGCCGTTTTCAATGGCACGTTAGCTTAGTAACTCTGGCATTTTGTGCGGGAGAACGGGGTTCAATTCCCCTTGGCGGCGATTAACTACTTGTACGATAGATATATTTTTTTTACTTAAATTTCCACACTTTTCTTCGTTATCGATCTCACCATAGCCATCTATATTTATATAGATCCACATAAAGTTGTGCTTCAATTAAAACCAAAAAAGGTACAAGAAACGATTGCGCAAAAAATTTATTAATTTTATGTAGCCAGCAGTATGTCGTATAAACAACAACACTATTCTCATTTCAAGAAAAAACATGGAAAAGACGCAGTTAGCTGTAAAGAACACAAACAAAGAAGCTTTTAACGGCTAATTATACTAGGCTAACTATATATTCTGTTACAGGCTAATCATCAGTTCACCCTGACTGTTCGGTGCAAGCAACAATAAACTTTTGTCACGTTTCGACAACTTTTCTGCAACAAATATAAAAGAAATCCTGTACGAATATATATTTTTATCTGATAGAAGTAGCCCCGAAAAGTGTCGTTTGGAAGTTATTTTAAGCCCCCTTTTTCCCATCATAAGAACAGGAGTTGAGTGTCCAGCTATGGAAAAATTACGCAAAGCAGGACAAAGTTTTTTTTTTGACTGGCTCTTTAAGAAAAAAAGGCACTCCAATCAAAGCACTATTTTATGTAGCTACAATCCCGGTCAAAAATAATGGCAGTAAACCCTTTTTTCATGTGTAGCAAGGGCAAGATAAGTGCAAAGCCCCCTTTCCCCCAGTATCAATGTTCAAAAGTTGTGCTAACACGTTTCCAAACATTGATAATGGGGGAGAGGGGGTAGGAAAGGATATACTGCACTTTTTGTTGCTTACTGCCAATATATTTTGACCGGGATTGTCTCTGAAATTTTAGACTTAGAATTTTTTCGCCAATTTTTTGCAGTAATTTTTTTTACTTAATTTTTAAATTAATTCTAAAGGTGGATACTATATAGCTATATGTTTTGAAGTATGTTCCAGCATTGAAGTATGTACCAGCATTGTTTCTTTTGTGCCATGCTAAAATTGGAAACAACAGAAATGCTAAAACAATAGATGACGAGGCAAATGGGGCAGTTTCCGATAATCGCGAGACATTATAATATTCCATGAAACGTTGTAGTTAGATGAATACGTTATTGTTACTAATTTTTGTGGGTATTAATTTTGACGCACTTGTGCCTAAAAAATTTATTTACGCGCAAAATTTAGTACAGAAGCAACGCGCAAAATGTTTTGGGTGAAAAGTACTACGCGCAAAAAAACATATATATGCCTTTTCAAGAAAGAAAGGGTACATGTATATTTCTTCAAAAATTCAGAAAACTAGTACCAATAAGGTAGTGCTTAGCTCTGTAAGGGAAGGTCAAACTGAAAAAAAGACCTTGTTTATGTTTGTTTTGCATGTAAGGTTGGCACTTGTGCAAAAGCACAAAGGTGCCAGAACAAAATATTAAGTTTTTAAAGATATTTAGCTGTAAATTCTATGCGTCACAATGCGTCACTAATGCGTCACTCGTTTTTTGCATGTGTTTAACTGTTAAATGTATGCGTCACATGCGTCACAACATTTTTTTTAAAGATATATATACTATTCTTTTAAAAATTTGGATGTGACGCATGTGACGCATTAAATTCTTTCACAGCATAGTACTATATAGCTTGTGACGCATATGTGACGCACTTGTGACGCATGGAATATAAGAACTTTTAAATACGAACATAGTTTTTATATATATATTATACATTTTAGGCATCCATGCCTTGGATAACCGGGGTGCAAAAAACAGTGCGGACAAGGTTCTAAGTCTTTCATCGATTCCTTTGGGATTTCTTCAATGAATTTGAATTCTCGCCCCCGTGAACTCATCATATCTGTTTCGCGTTGGTCTCTGGTTATATTTTCCAACATGTTGAATTGAACCTTTGCTTGTAGCCAAAATTGGCATGGAATTGTCCCTGCTTAATAACCATGTCAGTGGCAAACTGGTTTTTAGGCCTTGGCAGGTATTTTATACTTTATTTTATACGTTATTTTAGGCTAGGATGAGAGCTTATTTCTTGTGTTGAATATTATTTGATTTCACTTTCGTTTTCTTCGAATTTTGGCGCCTAATTTTGCTTATCATTTCACTGGATTCGTTACAGAATAGTAATCTCATAGAAACTAGGCTCAAGTCCATGTGTGTGTGTAACAAATTCGAGTTACAGAGGCCTTTTTTACTTTCTCTAGGAAGAAAAAGGCCACAACTCTTTTCAATTTTTTTTCTTGAAATTCAGACAATCCCGGTCAAAAATAATGGCAGTAAACCCTTTTTTCATGTGTAGCAAGGGCAAGATAAGTACAAAGCCCCCTTTCCCCCAGTATCAATGTTCAAAAGTTGTGCTAACACGTTTCCAAACATTGATAATGGGGGAGAGGGGGTAGGAAAGGATATACTGCACTTTTTGTTGCTTACTGCCAATATATTTTGACCGGGATTGTCTCTGAAATTTTAGACTTAGAATTTTTTCGCCAATTTTTGCAGTAATTTTTTTTACTTAATTTTTAAATTAATTCTAAAGGTGGATACTATATAGCTATATGTTTTGAAGTATGTTCCAGCATTGAAGTATGTACCAGCATTGTTTCTTTTGTGCCATGCTAAAATTGGAAACAACAGAAATGCTAAAACAATAGATGACGAGGCAAATGGGGCAGTTTCCGATAATCGCGAGACATTATAATATTCCATGAAACGTTGTAGTTAGATGAATACGTTATTGTTACTAATTTTTGTGGGTATTAATTTTGACGCACTTGTGCCTAAAAAATTTATTTACGCGCAAAATTTAGTACAGAAGCAACGCGCAAAATGTTTTGGGTGAAAAGTACTACGCGCAAAAAAACATATATATGCCTTTTCAAGAAAGAAAGGGTACATGTATATTTCTTCAAAAATTCAGAAAACTAGTACCAATAAGGTAGTGCTTAGCTCTGTAAGGGAAGGTCAAACTGAAAAAAAGACCTTGTTTATGTTTGTTTTGCATGTAAGGTTGGCACTTGTGCAAAAGCACAAAGGTGCCAGAACAAAATATTAAGTTTTTAAAGATATTTAGCTGTAAATTCTATGCGTCACAATGCGTCACTAATGCGTCACTCGTTTTTTTGCATGTGTTTAACTGTTAAATGTATGCGTCACATGCGTCACAACATTTTTTTTAAAGATATATATACTATTCTTTTAAAAATTTGGATGTGACGCATGTGACGCATTAAATTCTTTCACAGCATAGTACTATATAGCTTGTGACGCATATGTGACGCACTTGTGACGCATGGAATATAAGAACTTTTAAATACGAACATAGTTTTTATATATATATTATACATTTTAGGCATCCATGCCTTGGATAACCGGGGTGCAAAAACAGTGCGGACAAGGTTCTAAGTCTTTCATCGATTCCTTTGGGATTTCTTCAATGAATTTGAATTCTCGCCCCCGTGAACTCATCATATCTGTTTCGCGTTGGTCTCTGGTTATATTTTCCAACATGTTGAATTGAACCTTTGCTTGTAGCCAAAATTGGCATGGAATTGTCCCTGCTTAATAACCATGTCAGTGGCAAACTGGTTTTTAGGCCTTGGCAGGTATTTTATACTTTATTTTATACGTTATTTTAGGCTAGGATGAGAGCTTATTTCTTGTGTTGAATATTATTTGATTTCACTTTCGTTTTCTTCGAATTTTGGCGCCTAATTTTGCTTATCATTTCACTGGATTCGTTACAGAATAGTAATCTCATAGAAACTAGGCTCAAGTCCATGTGTGTGTGTAACAAATTCGAGTTACAGAGGCCTTTTTTACTTTCTCTAGGAAGAAAAAGGCCACAACTCTTTTCAATTTTTTTTCTTGAAATTCAGACAATCCCGGTCAAAAATAATGGCAGTAAACCCTTTTTTCATGTGTAGCAAGGGCAAGATAAGTACAAAGCCCCCTTTCCCCCAGTATCAATGTTCAAAAGTTGTGCTAACACGTTTCCAAACATTGATAATGGGGGAGAGGGGGTAGGAAAGGATATACTGCACTTTTTGTTGCTTACTGCCAATATATTTTGACCGGGATTGTAGCTAGCTCGATAGCTAAGTAACTTTACGACGCGTTCCGCCCAAAAATAGAAGAATGTGTCGCTAGGATACCGATCTGGATATTAATGGGGAAAAAATCAGTAGCTGTGTCTCCAACTTACATGTTTGTAAATTGTTTATCAAGGTCGGAAAAAAAAAAAAAAATAATTTAAGTCAAACCAAATTGTTCATAAAAATAATTGGAACATTGTGTTAAAGGAGGAAAAAAACTGGTCAAAAATAAAGCCATCCTCTGACATACATTCTGATCTTTAAGAACGCCCTGCGTACGAGGTCGTCATTTTTTCGGTATGCTTCAAAATGTTTCAACCATTCTTACACAGTCATTGTAAGACTATATAAGAATGGTTGACTAATAAACCAGAGCCTGACTCTCCAATTGTTGCAACTATGCGACATATAAATATCAAGGATTTGCTTGTCAAGGCAAGGGTTATATAAGCTCCCGACCGTAGGATTTACTGGGTCTCATAGTAATCAAAAACCCACAATGACCGTAGGATTTACTGGGTCTCATAGTAATCAAAAACCCACAATGACCGTAGGATATACTGGGTCTCATAGTAATCAAAAACCCACAATGAATTAGCATAAGACTTAAAATAAACCCCAGAATTCTCAAGATTATTATCTTCGTTACCAATCGAATTAAAAATTGTGATGCAAAAAACTTACTATCATGTTGGTAAAAATAAACAATGACGTAACAATAATGGTAGAATATTGTAAAATCCAATCACCTACTGTTCGAAAATGAAGATTTTTTTGCTAGATCAAATAAGTTATTACGACACTGGGTTAGACAACAATACGAAAAAAACGGAAACAGCGATATTTCCATTTTTATACAAAAATGACATGAGAACGTAGCTTAACTAACCGCAATCACTGTGGATGTTTTACCGAAGTAACCTACTGCGATACCGGCTGTATCCTTATGAAATGAAATGTATCACAAACATTTACCACTACCACGTGGTACGGATCAAATAAAATGTTATGCATAATACATATTATACCTTGTATTATATAACAAGACTGTCAATACAACTTTTGTTATATCATCAATTTTTGTTATCCGCTCCTTATGTTTTCAGTCGTATTTTCGGTTTTAGAGTTGCTCCTTTGGCTATTTTAATTTCAGTTCGCCCGGCCCTTTCTTGCGCATTTGGTCCTGCACAGCCTCTACTCGCCGCGTAGTTCAACAATCCCATGTGCGTTTGCCAAATTTGCTGCTCCAGCAAACACAGCCAGCTTGGGCCGCAGGCACTGTTTTTTGATAAATCGTTTACTCCCGCACGGCTGCTCTGCAGCGGACCCGCGTTTCGAGAGTCCGTATACACGAAAGGAAGGGTGTTTGAGTATATTCACCATTTCCTTTTCCCCTTTATAGTGAAGCCTTTATCCTTGTGCACATTTTATCGACTGTTTGCGCTGTACATACACGCTAGCTCGGTCGTTAGCCTACTTTACTATTCATCCAGATTACCCCTAGGCGCGCGTGTTTCACGTCTCCAGCACGGCCCCACTGCCTTGTTTTATATTCGCTACTCACAAACTGTACATTACGTCACTTACCCGAGGCGCAGTGGTTCTCTCAACCAATTAAAATCTCACCATTACAGGTGCCTTTCACCTACCAATTATATTTACCCATTAAATCACGTGACTTAGTCTTCTTTAGCAACGAGAAAGCACATTTTTCCCTTTTCTTTTTCACCTCGCTAATCATCGTACGTGGTTTGTTTTCGATCACTCACCAAATCTGTTAAGCATGGCCAACAAACAAATCGAGAAAGAATTATATAGAGGTAACCCTTTTGTTATAAACAGACCCTTCATAATGACCGACCGCTTACGCCAGGTCGGGTTGTTTTGATTCTATCATGGATCAATTTCACTACCCGAGCAGAAAGCGGTATAAGAAACAAGGCCTGTGCGTCTGATTAAGCCCTTGTTTCTTAGGTCATCTCTTTACCCACACAACATCCTTTCTTTACATATGATACTTCGAATCCTTCACTGGAGAGTAGGGACACCCAATTAAAAAACATAGCGTACTTTCAAGTCATCCTAAAATTGTTGATTTTTTATTTTAAAAATTCACTTTACTTCATTTTTGCTTATAAAATTTCGAAAACTCATAAATAGTACAGCAACAACAGCTTCCTTCTCCATCTTAACTAAGGGCCATGCTTCAATAAAACAGCTAAAGATAAAGTTCTCGTTCCTTAACTTTATATCAGGAAAGCACAACAACATCAGCTTTCCGTTTACGCGAGAAAATAGTAGAGAACCTTTGAAACCGGTGAAATGAGCAGAAAAAATGACTCGAATCAAGTGTGATAAAAATGACTTGAACTTCGCCGCCGCGATGAAAGGGTTAACCAACATATTACACTACTCAGTACGTGTGATTTAAATAGTGACTTCAAACTTAGTATGAATGTTTTCAGACCCTTTTAATAAAATAAAGCCAAAACATTTTCCTGAGTTCCTAAATTTTGCCATTTTTGGAGACGCAGATAAACGGTTTTTGACAGCATATCAATTTTCACAAGGATACATGTGCAGAAACATTAAAAGCAATTCATATGATAAAAATAAGTCAGATAAAAAAAACATGTCCTTTATCCAATCCAGAGAAATTGGGAATGTACTTCTTAAGCACAGTGCCATTTATTCAATGTAAATTTTATGTCGTTTAAATACAAAGATGTGAGAAAAATTGCTTGTGTCCGACCTACATTTGCATCACGATTTCGTTAGTTTTTGAAAAAGATATTACACCTTTTTTCGCTGTATCGCTATAACTGGATTGCTTCACTGGATTTGTGACACAGCATATACCTGTACTAAGTTCCATACCCGGATGTGTGACACAGCAGCTACAACAACAATACAACAACAACACCCTATATTGCGAGAACTTTATATCTTCAAGATCTTGTTTGTTTTTTTATAAAGAAAAATCTGCAGAAATTTATTTATGAAAAATAGGTTCACTGCGACAACCTATTTGCCGAGCATACAAGAAAACATTCTACATTTGTCTTTAAATTATGACAAAATTATGTTCAAAAATTTAGTTGCTGTGAACAAGAGAAATGTTTACAATAATGACGTCACGTTATTAATGAAAGATGTATACCATGGACAACGTCGCGAAGCACTGGTTAATTTCGAAAAAATGTGGTTCTGCCTTATCATTTTCAGGTTTTTGCTGCTGATATCAGCCCTCGAGTGGCGTATATATAGGGGAAAATTGTCTTTAAATCATTGAAGCAAGAACTCTGGTAAAGGACTTAAAAGCCATTGTTAAATGTGCAGATATGTGGAAAACATAATTTGTCCCTCAATACAATATGATAATTGCTCGAAATTGCTATAACACACAAGTTGTTTTCCCATTTCCCAGCTTGCCGTCGTCACCATAGAAAAAATAACATAAAGGTAACAGTATTTTGTTGTTCAACAATTTCAACAAAAACAATTTCAGTCACCGAGGACTATTTAAATACTGCTTTCATCTTTGTGTGATTTTCCACAGTCTATAGAAATAAAACCCTGTTTTTCTCTATAGACTGTTGAACATCCAAACACAATAATCTCAGACAAAGGAAATCAAGTAGTAAAATCAATCGAGTTAAGGAGGTTTAAAGAGAGAAGGAGATACATCTCAATACTTTCTATTAAAACCATCCGTTGCCGACCTGCAGGTTGCTGCATAAATTTCATTTTTTAACCAAAATTTTTGAAATCTCGCGCGTATATTATAACCGTTGCTCATTGTTATATCTGCATAAATTATAAATTATTATTTAGCGGTAAAAACTCGTTTGTTTTGTAATTTGATCGTTTAAAATCAGTTTTTAAACATTTCTGATAGTATATGCAGAAACTAAAATCAATATGAGTGTTATTTTTGGGAAATTATGGTAAAATAAAGATAAAAAAACAAGTAGAAGTAGGGATGGGTACAAATCCTCGCTTCCGACCCCCTCTGCAGATACTCCTCAGCCACCTCTCCTAAAAAGGGAAAGTCCCTCAAAAAACCTGTGACGTAGAATACTTCAAATGAGTAAAAAACGCTGACCTGGTTCACTCATGCATGACATCATGCTCAACTTGAGTAGAAAGGGAAAGTCCCTACTCAAAAGTTCTGTCCACTTCAGAAAAACTCCGAAAGTCAAGAGGTCGAGAAAGTAAAGAGAGAATGACAAACACGGCAATCTATTTCGATGAGCAACGCGCTGAAAGGTTGAAGAGGATGATGAGGATTGATCATAGGTTCAGTTGGCTATATGAAGAGGAATTGTTTGACATGTACACCAATGACTACAAGAAGCTGGAGGGTTGCTCCTTCTACGGGAAGACGCTCGAAGATGTAGCCAAGCGCCGGAGGAAAGCGCAGAATGCTAGAATTGAGAACTAGCTGCTTCCGCTAACCTGCCATCTCGACAGAGTTATAGACTGGTGCTTTTCAGAGGACGAAAAAAAGGATCTTGAGCTATTGTGGAGCGAAGCGTTGGAACGCGGCGATCAGAGGTAAGTTACATGTGGATCTTATGTTTCTTGTGAAACATAAGATAAAGTGATGGAACAACGATGTGATGACTGTAAACGGGTACTCCCTACTCAAAAGTTATGCTGGTTGAGGGTTTGCGTATATAATAAATGAGTGTCTCAGAATTGTTCCCAGAGAAGAGATTCCCTATAGGCTCAATCATATTCCAGGTCATCTCAAAACTCAGGATATCTGTAGCAGGGCCGTCGAACGCATCCCCTATATGATCGAGTATGTCCCGGATCAGTTCAAGACTCAGGATATGTGCATCAGGGCTGTAGAGAGAGTATCCTGTAGGCTCAAAGATGTGCCAGATAAATTCAAAACTCAGGAGATGTGTAGCAGGGAAGTTGAAGACGATCCCTGGACACTCCAGTATGTTCTAGATCAGTTCAAAACTCAGGATATGTGTAGCAGGGCCGTCGAAAGCATGCCCTATAGGCTCAAGCATATCCCAGATCAGATCAAGACTCAGGATATGTGTAGCAGGGCCGTTGAAGAGGATCCCTGGACGCTTGAGTATGTCCCGGATAAGTTCAAGACTCAGGACATGTGTAGCAGGGCCGTTGAAGAGAAGCCCAGGCTGGTCAAGTATGTCCCGGATCAGTTCAAGACTCGGAATATGTGCATCAGGGCTGCTCTAAATGATCTCATTGCCTATCTCCCTTAGCCTGGCATCCGGACAGAGTTATATGCATTTCAGAGGACAAGAAGGAGGATCTTGAAAAGTTGTGGAGCGGAGCGATGGAACGCGGCGATCAAAGGTAAGTTACATGTGGATCTTATGTTTCTTGCAAAACATAAGATAAAGCGATGCAACAACAATGCGATGACAGTGTATGCGTACTTGACGAGTATGATAGATGCAAGTGTGGGCGGAGACTTGTGGTGGAAGGTATATGTCGCAACGCGGAACCTAAAATGTTGTGCTGGTACTGCTATCAGGAGTATATCACATATAATGGAGGCAGTTGCGTATGTTTATGATTTAGGTCTGTCCATGACCCAATGCTAGTTGGGAGTTGAAAATCATTAAATAAAGAGGATGTTGAAATTTGGAGACAAAACCGTCAAGTCAACATATGTTTCATCTACGATGGACGCTGGGTATGATTTCATTTTTTAGGCACGAGTGAAGCTGGAATCCATCCTTTCTTAACAGCCATTTCTCGACTTGCGCGTCCTGCTGCGAATTACCCCGTCATCTTCAAAATATCATTCACATCCATCTTCGCCGAGGGTCTTGTAATACCTAGAAATTTCTTCCCTACCAGGGCATATCCGAAGGTAAATCCTAAATCTACTAAGGTCTCGTACAGCATATCGATTATTTACTTCTCGTAAGGTGTGACGCTCGTCATTTATTATAGAGCTCAACGCATTTTGAATAGGTTTAAATCGTCAGGTTGCTTACACCGAGGAGCTGTTTTGGTCAGTCGCTCAGGAGCTAGGTTGCCTTCGTTACTCGTCGCTATTATTACCGTTTCTCCTTTTGATGCTCGCGTTTCTCGTGTGTACCAAACACCGACGCCTACTATCGCGAAAGCTGCCGCTACTGCTGTCGCTCCTAATATGGCGCTTGATGTGCTAGCCTCAGGTACTTGATCACTTTCGCTCTGGTTCTTGCACGCAAGTTCTCCTTGTTCTTACGATTCCATTCGACAAGTCTTTTCCCGGCAGCAACTCGACCTTCGTTTTTCTTCGTGATAACTGCTTGTCCTCGCTCATTTATTATTGCGTTGCTGCATATAATTTGTACGTTGCTCATCTTCCGAGTCTTTTTGCATCACATGCGTGTCCTTCCTCTTGGAGAGTGTGGTTGCCTGTATGAGCAGCCACCAACAGGGGCGCTAAAAATTTATCAAAGGCAGAGTAGACGAGGATTCCCAAATCAGCCATGCCATCCTTGATAATCGGGTCTTCCTCGATATCTCGCTTTAAAGCTTCAGCACTATCGAGCTGAACGATATTCCCTACGACCTTTGCGTACATAGTGATTGCATGCGAAGAGAGTGCCTTGGCAGTTTTTTCTCCCTTCTCATGAATCTCACGTTGAACATATTCCGCATATGCCTTTTCGAGCGCATCATCTGGCGCCTTCAGTACACTTTTTGGGTAAAAGATGCCCTTTACCTTTGCGTAGAACATCCTTCAAGATTTGACGTTTATCTACTTTGTGCATCTTATGCGTGTCCTCTTGCTGTAGAGCTTCTGTGGGCTTGCTAGCGTCATCGAATATTTGAGCAAGTTCACACATTCTGTTTATTATACGTCTGTATCTTAGAAAACAGAGTAAGATCATGAAGCTCTGCATAAGCAGCAAGGCGTAAGGTAGATCGAGTGCGCATGCTATAGCAATATCTAAACAAACTTCCATTTATTGTCCAGTGTGCTTGATCAAGCACACTAGACTGCTTCGCGCTTTGCCACACTCTACCGCTACTTAGAAAATCTATTGGTCCAAAGGCACCTTGTGCACACCATCCTCTAAGACGCGACATTTGTCGTAGAACGCTGAAAGGCCTAGCTTACTCTGTTCACAAGTTATCATCCCCTGATTGTGCACCCGAAGCCTCCTTTCAACGCGTTCATGTACCTAGACAAAGTCATGTCATTCTGCCTTTTCGACATCCCTTTACACGAGAACTTCGTGCCCTCTTTCCCTTCGACAAAGTAGCACTTGGCTGTCAGCGCAATCATCCTGGACCCTATAAATTCCGCTTTGAATAACCCTCCGGTTCGTGCCGAATACTCGTCCGTCACAAGCCAGTTTGTCACCTCTTTGTCGTACTCCTCGAGCAATTCAGGACGTACGACATCTCGCAACTCTTCCCCAGAGATTGCAAAATACACGCTATCTGTATCCATGTAGATATACTCTCGAGGATCTACATACTTGTCCAGGAAATTGTAGTAAAACTCCAGCATACGTAGCTTGGCTAGCTGGTACACTGCGATGCCACATTGGTAGGCTCTGTCAATGCTGCACTTGTGCTTACCTTCTCTGATCTCATAAGCATCGCCTATCGGCTCCAAGACTTCGAGATATGGCGATCTCATAGCTTGATCAACCTTCTTTTCGTCTCTCGTGAAAGTTGTATTTGCATTCCTGGCGACATCTTCGATCATCTTCCCGTAGAATGAGTTACCCTTCAGCTTGGATGTATCTCCAGTTATCCGCTTATGTGCATCAGCGTCTTTGCGAGCATCGGCAATCTCCTCGGGAAACCAAGGAAATGGCTTACCTCGTTTGTACTGGATGAATTGGTGGAAGGCTGTCACTTTCAACCCATGATCCAGGTACCACTTGAGTACCGGCGTATACAGCAGGATCTTTTCCGCCTTCATCAACCCAAGGAGCTTACGTGTTCCAGGAACACGTTTACGACCTGTCGATGTCAGGTACGCGTGCGTATGCTCCGGAATTGCTTCATCTGGCATCTCCTTTACCACAAACAGAGGCGACACCTCGGAGAATTTCTCATGCAGCTCCGCGGGTACTTCAATGTCAACCTGTGCATACCCAAACAAGGAGCCGGCTTGCACACCTCGTGTTAGTATCTCGAGGTTATAGGCCGATTTTGGTGTAGGCACCTTGATCAATTTTTCCTTACCGCAAGGGAAGTCGTATTTCAAGGTGCTCGGATACAACATGTTGGCATCGAGCCCCAAGACGGTCATGCACGTTTTGGCGTCCTTGTATACATGTGATCTGATGCCTGCCACACCCCGCTCGTGGTATCGACAGAACACGATCGCCGGACCTCCTACCATACACGTTTGTAACAGCTCGTAAGCCTCGTTCTTTGTACATTCCGTACAGGCTTTCTGCACCTCTTTACAATCCTTACAGGTCTTTCGGAAGCAGAAGTCTTTACATATGTGCTTACAAGATTCCCTTGGAGCGTATAGCTCTACCTTAGGGTTTAGTCTTAGAGCATGGTTCAAGACATAGCGCATCGATACACCAGGGATACTCACCGCATCCTTCAAGATGTCGATATCATCTCCATAATACTGCAGTCTTGTCTTATCAACTGCTTCGATGAAGGGCTCAACGTCTGCCATGTTGTACTCGCGCAACCAGTCCATCATAGTAACACAACCTCGCTTATAGAATTTACGCAGAAGGCTTCGTACTCTTCGGGTGATAGCGTATTTTTACCGCTTAGCCCGCTATAGAAGTCATCGTGAGGGACAGGCCCGACGTGATTCAACTTGTCGTAACTCATTAACCACTCGTACGGGAACACGAGCTTTTCGAGCTTACAATCCAGAGACTTGCACCATCTATCATAGCTCATACCAGAGGCGAGGAAATTCGTAATGTCTTGATCTTCTCGCCCTTCGTGTCGTCGTCTGGAACGCTACGCTCCTTGCCTGTTGCTGTGATTTGATCAACAAAGTATCGCTTGATCATGTTCAGATCATACTTCCCGCTGTTGAAGCCTATCACCGCTACCTGGTTCACCCATTCGTTCCACGCATCCTGGATCTTGACTGGGAGCATAGCGAAGTCAACAGGTCTCGGGTACATTCTCTCCACTTCTGCAACGATGAGAGCGTGTCTTTTTTCCAGGTCTTCCACAAAGCGTTTCACTAAAACTTTAGGATCTTCATGTTCTATGAACGTGGGGTTGCCATTCAGACTATCGTGAATAGCGACACTTACCGGTATATGCTCAGATATATGCATCAGATCTGTCGTTTGTCTCCTATTCATAGGCAGCAAAGGGCCTCAAAATCAAACATGATGTAGTGAGGATATGGCGTAAACTCCTTCTTGAAGAAGCGCTTAACTTTGGTTGGTTTCTCGCATTCCCACACTGTAACGAGGTCATATCCCAGTTCCCGTAGCATAACCTCCTTCTTCTTCGTTTGTTCGTAACGGTATGCGTTCGCTTGTGGCTGTCAGGGGCATCCTGCCATTTGCACCCCTGGTACTCGTAGATGGTCTTTGTGATAGGCTCATAGCCGTCTACTTTCCACTCCTTCCCTTTTCCATCACATATAACACGCTCTCCACCATGTCCGCAGAGTGCGTGGTGTATATGTCTTCCTGTTTCCATCGGCATGTGTTCTAACCATTGCGACGCAGCGTAGCTAAAGCCCTCACCGTAGAATACCTTCTCCGGCTTGCTCGGCATACGCTTCACTTTCTCACCTTTGCAGATGATCGTCGTCTTGACCCCTTGGCATTCGTTCTTCTTGTGCCGCGTTAGATTCCAGGCTTCCGTAAAGAACTGCCCACATACCTCACACTCCAGCGTCTTTGTCAACACTTTGATATCTTTGATGTAGAAGCAGTGACCTTCCAACATTCCAAGAGTGATGTCATCTAGCCCTTTCTTGTGCTGGTTCTGCCCATAGACGACTCGCCATGGTGCTTTCTCGTTGTTTTCCTTGGGCTCATACACTTTAATGTTGATCTTGAAGTGCTTTGCGATACCTTCCGTATCCACCAGCTTCGTAGGGCGCACGTGCTTACGCTTTAGCTTGGAGTCCTCGTAGAACTCTCGGGCTAAGGCAAGAGCTTCCTTTGAAAGGCGTTCTGTTCCACGTTCATGTTAGCCCTCTTTTCTACCGCTAAACACCTCCAGACACATAGATTGTCCGTTCTCTCTTCCTTACCATCCATAGCGTAGATACATCTCTTCTTCCGCAGCCAGTCTGGAAGAGGTCCGCATCCCAACAGAGGCTCCCTGGTGCTTATGATCTTGATCTGCACATGATCGTAGGCTCCTGGGGTCTCTATAGTTCTCACCGCAGGCAGGTAAGCCTTGCTCCAAAACTCAGCATCCTCCAGATCCAGACGCTTCATCTCGCATTCTTCTAGGTAAGCTTCGATGTCCGCGATGCTTGATAGCGACTTGGAGCCTTTGGTTTACCAGTAAGGAGATGAATCCCCTCTGCCTTTGTGGATGTTGCAGCTAAAGCTATAAACAACTCTCACTCTCATCTCGATGCTTGGCGTGATTTTATCCATGATAGCACGCACGAGGGGTTGGTTAAGATTCTTGTTGATTCTCCATGTTTTGACACGATTCCCATCCTCCAGCATCCGTATATCATTTTCATCGAATATGTGCTGAATGTCTTCGAGCCCTTCTGGATCCGTGGGTTGCTTCTTTTCTCGCGGGAACATGTGTTTTAGGTCTTCGATTCCCTGATATTCGTCTTTTATATCCTCCGTGTCGTAGTAGTCCTCTTGTGGTTCTTGCTCGACCTCATCGTGGAGCGTCGTCCCTCTCGAAAGTTGTTCCTTTGCCGTGTTGTAATAAAAAGTAACAGTATCTCGCACGTCCTTCAGTCGATCGGCAAGAATGTCGCGAGTGGTTGCTACTGGCGCTGATACAACATGGTACAGTTTGCTGATTGCGTTCTTGAACCAGCTCATGTCTCTTTATTATATACACATTTTGGACTTTCGGAGTTTGTCTGAAGTGGACAACTTTTGAGTAAGGACTTTCCCCTTTCTACTCAACTTGAGCATGATGTCATGCATGAGTGAACAAGGTCAGCGTTTTTTACTCATTTGAGGTATTCTACGTCACAGGTTTTTTGAGGGACTTTCCCTTTTTAGGAGAGGTGGCTGAGGAGTATCTGCGGAGGCGGTCGGAAGCGAGGATTTTGTCGTTAAAAAAAATGTGTATTGAACCCATCCCTACTTCTACTAAACAATCTAAGAAAATAAAAACGCAAGTTTCGTATTATTATAAGAGATACAACACAACTAGGGCATATATCATCCCCCTTCTTTTGGCAGTTTCTGTTTGGTGTCGTACCAAGAAACCGTTTCAGTTCAAACTCATAATCCTCATTAAAGTTTGTGGATTCGGTAATCGTTGTCGAATCGTTCTATGTGTTTCTACCGCTACTTGTGGCTCACGTTGATGTTTCCATTTTTGTGCACTGAAGGTCATTTCGTTATTGCCATCGCACTCGTCGTCAGGATGCAGTTCAACAAGTTGTCTGTGGAATTAATTTAAGTCATCCTTCTCTTCTAGTTGGATGGATGGTTGAGGCAATTTGAATTATCAGGTTGTCGGTTAAACACTGCTCCATCACCTTATCTCTCCACAAGTAGTGACGGCCCTTGGTCGTTTGACTGTATAACTTTAAAAGGTTCCGGTCTATAATTTGGGTCAAACTTGTTATTTTTCTTGTAATTTTGCATAAGGACAATATCTCCTTCTTTTATTTCCTCATGTTCCCGAAATTTACTATCGTTAATTTCCCTTTTACGCCGCTGTTTTAAATGCTTGTCTCGTTTCCTTGCTAGATCCATCTCTTCCTCTGAAGCCACCATTCTTAGGAATACAACTTCAAGGCTATCGCGAAACATCATTGCTTGGGGTGACACACCCGTTGCTGGGTGGGGTGTATCTCGATAATTCTGTAGAAGTTGTCATAATGCTTGTCCTTCCGATATTTTGTTGAGGTGTACAATTCTCATTGTTTTTCCCAAAGGCTTCATAAATGTCTCGGCATTATCTTCGTCGCCAAAGGTAAATGTTCATTAGTTTGTAGTAAAGCCCTGATATATTATAGTTCTAAAAAAGTATAAACACAATGTAAATATATGTATATACAACTCAACTTGGGTATATATCAAGGGCATCACCAGGGCGGCTAGTTCTCACTCCACTACAGCGGTGGAATCTCTGTAATGGTCAAGAACGACTATTTTGTGGTACTCCTTTCTTGAGCAACGCCTTCTCTTAAGAATAATTCGCTAATGTTTTTTATTTATTCCTTGTGACTTTTTGAAGCAACTCGACGTTATTAAAACAATCGTCGACAGGAACGAATCCTTTTGACGAGAGTTGAATGTGACGTTGGCATTAAACCTAGCTACCATCCAAGATCCTACCATAAATACACATCATCAGTGATTAAATGGTAAAAGGTCTTTAGTAACGGACTTTCGTTCTATCTCCTCCTGTTGACAGAGACAAACAACGATGAACAATCTGGGGATGAGGTTGTGGTGAATTAGAACGATAAGAGGATAATTTTGAAAGAAATAACTTTGTTTCCAGCACCAAAAAAAAAAAGAGTTCTACTATTAAAAGAAAACAAAGAATAATAACCTTATTATTACAAAGGAGGTTATAACCTCCCCAGAACTTTTTAGATTTTTCGACATGCAAAATCCGTCGTAAATTGCAAAACACGACGATTCCCAGGGACGAAGTTCCGATAATGGAACGATACATTTCTCCCTCAAATCGGATTTTTCCTCAATGTTGTTGTTTATTTATGTCGCGCACGTGGTGGGGCTTCGTTTTGCTGATTCTTTTTATTTTTTTAAACATCTTATTTGTACACAAGGAGTTAAATGCTCTAGATCTGCTTAGGCGTAGTTAAATGTGTTTCAGCTATGACTTTAGCATTTTTAAAGGTTTAGCTAGCTAGGTAGCTACTGAATTTCCAAAATTTTGGTAGGTGAAAAGTAGGATGGGGTAAAAAAACTACTATTGAAGTTCACACAAATTTTTTGGAAGCACAAAATTATAAAGGCACAGATTATTTTTTTGGTTCGTTGAATTGGTACACTTGGACTTGATGTAATGCGGCAAGTCTTTAAAAAGAGTATGTAACTCTATCCTATAAACTCCTGCCAGGAATCGAACCTGGATCTCTTTTAAACTATGGATTTTATGAATTACCAGTTATGATTTACATTATAGAGAAATAAAGAAATAACAACAGCATAATGATCTGCCTCAAACTGTTTGTATATTTAATTATATACCCTGTCAAAGGCTGTTTTCGATTGTTTAAAGCTCACAACCTCAGGTAAGGACATGAGTCAAACACACTACCGACTGAGCTGCGATTGCTTGCAACCTTTCTCCTCTGGCTCAGTTGTTCATGAATAAAATTATATTTGTTCTTCATATAAACAGATTTTAAGGAAATTTAAAAAACATCCATATGTAAGAATAAAAATTTCATCTGAAAAGCAATTAAAAGAAATTTTAGACCATTTTGTTAGAGGCGTTGCAACAGCCATTACAGAGTGCGGTCTCAGTAATGGCCGTTGATTTGATCACAGAGAGATTAGAAAAAGATTTAGCATGTTTTAGCTTGCTAACTTTTTTGCTTCTGGCACGTAAAGAATTATATGCTTAGTGAATTAGCTGAATTAGCAATTCTCTTCTTAAAGAGCAGAAAAAAGGTCAGAAAGTGTGAACTGAGTTTTTTTCAACTAGGGTCTCAAAAATAACACATTGTTTTTTTTATTTATAAATAAAAAAAACAATGTGTTAGTAACACTATATATAGTGTTACTCATCACCAAGTCTTGCTTTTTAGACAAGCCATATGCCTTCGAATTTATTGCATGGTATATACAATCGAAACTGGTAAAATAATTCTTTTTCCATTGTTGCGCTTTCAAAAAATATAAAAGTTAAGATGCTTATATTGTTATACATGAAGGCCACAATTTTATCGTGGTTTGTGCGTAATGTGGAATAAACAAGAAACACGATGTTAACAAACCTTATCACAGTACTGTACTTACTTACTTATGTATCAATTGAATCATACTAGTGACTATAGCCACAATAAAGAAAAGTTTTAACCATTATTTGACGTTCTTTACTTAAAGTTTGCATGTTATGGCCATCCACAATATATGTTTAGTTAGCGTAATTTCTAATTACAAAATTTTCAAAAAAAAATTGCCAAAAATTTTCAAAAAAATAAAAAAGTTGCAGTCATATTTTATTCTTCCTTTTAATGTAAGCCTGACAAAGTTTTAGCATCTGTATCAAGTATATTTTTGTCAATCATATTTATTGCCATGGTGTTTATTTGTTTTGCATTTGGAATATATAGCGGACAGAGTAGCAATCAGTATTGGCATCTTTGCACATTAAAGTGTGCTCTATAATGTGCGAAGTTGCCAATACACAATGCGAAAAGTGATGGATTCTGTTGGTTCTGTGTGGAAAGATGAAAAAGGCACAAGTTTTTAACATTTGTTTTGTTTATTGTTTTCACAAATTTGTCGACTCCCAACTCGAATTGTGCCTTTCAAAGTGACTTGGTCGTGTGACGCTAATCAATCATATTATTATAGCTAATTTTTTTGCACAAGCACAGAAACACCATCAAAATGTAAGCACTGTAGCACAAGAACACACAGGGGGGTATTTTAGTTTTAAGCCCTGTTTTTATCTTGGACTCTTAAACTGTTCAGCCTAGTGTTGTCTCATGATATTTAAACTATTTACCAGCTTATAGGACAAATAATTAAAGATTAAAAAAAAAATTCAAAGCAAAGATTTTGGAAATTTTAGGCAGCCTTTACATACATAAAGTATCCCTACTACGCATATGAAGCTGTATGCATGTGTACAAAGTTTTGTGCCAATGTGCCATGTATACACAACAAAATTTCATTATGGTTTAAAATCTTATATATTTTAGATAAATTTGCTCAGAAACATACTTCATATAAATGGCTTCATAGCAGCTGTTTTATTTCTTTAGCTAATGAGAATGTCAAAATTAGTTAAAAGAGAACATCTATTTGGCATTTCTCCTTGCTTGGCATCTATTAGTGCTGGTCGAAGAAAAATATACAAGATATGGTTAAACGAGAAGATTTCTGAGGAAGGATCGAAGAGGTTTGATTGTTTTTACAATATGTTAAAGGAATCCTAATACGTAAAATAATTTTTTATATATTATATATAATTATGAAAGCTTACATTTTTACCCATAATCAAAAATCACTTAACGGAAAATACTTTTGCAATTTTTTGATTTTTAGCCTAAATTTCAAACGTTCGGCACTGCCCTAATTGTGGAGAAGGCTTAATTGCCAAAGTTTATTTCCTCAAAATATATTTAAATCAGCTATTCGTAAAAGTTATTTCTTATGAATTTTTATTTATATATATCTTGGAATTTTTTTGCGAGATAAATTTTTGTTGTTGTTTCACTTATATATATATATCACTTTCATCCGTATTGTTTTTATGTATTAATTCATGTAATAATTTCTCTTCATTTTGCAGAAAACTTTTTACTTGTGAAAGTTTTTTCCGCAAATGTTTGTTCCTTTAAAGTAGATCATTAATAAACTTCCAAACTTTGCTAATGTAAAAATATTGACAGTAGTATAAAGTCAAAAAAGAAAATGATAATGTGTAACCAGATATTGAAAAAATAAATTTATGCTAACTAACTTATTATATCTATCATCAATAATAATCAGGTCGCATGAAAATCTCTGAAGCTAAGTAGAACGAAAAGAGTTTTTTAATATCCAAATCCTTTATAACATATAAAAGAACACTTTTCGTGTTACTCGAACAGTAAGAGTTGAGATTATAACTGGTATTACATTATGAATAATTTTAGGCCAGGCCACCAACAATCTGTTCTTTTCAAAGAAAATTCTACAAATTAAAAGAAAGGCTGCTGAACGAATAGTATCACCACCACATTTTCACTTCATTTTTAGAGCTGCACTTACTCAAATAATAGAAAAAGCTGAAAACATGGGAATCACTGTAAAGTATAAACCAAGAACAGTGTTGGATCGAATAAGCAGAAATAAAACACATCAGGTATATCTATATTTGCATTAAATTGGGTTGAAGTTTGTCATCAAATATACTGACTGTTTTTCTGCTTTCTTTGTACGTTTTAGTCTGTCTTGTTTCTTTAACAATATTTTGATATATATAATTAAAAATAAAACATTTTCTTGACTTTTAAAAATGCTGAAAGAAATTTTCTTCTCTTTCACATGGGTTAACAGCCAATCGCGTAATCTGTAATTTATTTTTACTTTTTTAAGGGATAATGTTTTTAATGTTTGTTTTTGCAAATTTGACCAAGTGAAGGGGGTGTTGGAAGAAGTGTTACTTGCAGGATAGGTTCTGCTTGGAAAAAGTTCAGAGAGTTACTTCCTTTGTTGACTAGCAGAGTCCTGTCAATTGAGGTAAAAGGTAGGTTGTATGAGGCCTGTGTAAGAAGTGTTATGTTGTACGGTAGTGAGACATGGGCAGTGAAGCAGGAAGATCTTGACCGTTTAGAAAGGAATGATATGAGAATGGTTAGGTGGATGTGTAACGCCAGTCTGAAAGACAGAAAGAGTTCAGATGAGCTAAGAAGCAGGCTAAGTCTCCGTAGAATTAAAGATGTTATCCAGATAAGAAGATTGAATTGGCTGGGGCACTTGGAAAGAATGGAGGAGGATAATTGGGTAAGAAAGTGTAGAGACTTGATAGTTCCTGGGGCAAAGCCCAGAGGCAGACCGAGAAAGACTTGGCAGGAGGTTATAAGGACAGACTTGATACAGAGGAAGTTGAGTCAGATTGGAAGAGGGTCATTAATATACCCCGTCAAACCCATGCTAGCATGGAAAACGGACGTTAAGCCGAGAATGATGATGATGATGATGAGAAATCCCCAGAAAATTTTAGAGTTTCAAATGTCAATGAAACAAATCGTACACAAAATTTAGCAAAAATTTTTATATATAAATAAACTGTAGCCATCAGTGATTTGCAAATATTATGACCTTTTGGAACCAATCCACCAACCTTTCCGAAAATTCTCTTAATTATTATAACAAATTAAAAGCCACGCAAGTGAAAAAGGAGGTGGAAAAATAAATCGACACCAAATTTATCTTCCAAATCCAAAAATAATCTATAAAGAAGGTATACCCTCCGATAATGATTTTTTTGATTTACTGCCTAAGAAACTGCAGATTTTTAGTTATATTAAAACTAACAAAGATTTTATTTTGTAGAATGTTGTCATGGAAACAGGAAGGTTAAACTTTAAGCCATTTAATAAAGATCAGTTGTTGTAAGTATAATACATGATTTATATATACGTCAAAAAATGTTAAAAAAGTAAGATGTGTGTAGATGACGATTATTAAACATTTTCACGCATACACACCTGAAAAATGTTCAATAATCGTCATCATCATCATTGGTTTATCTTTGGTTTTTAAACTAGCATGGAGTGTCAATGACCTTTTTTCAACAAAGTCTAGGCTGTGTTAGTTCTAAACTCAAATTTCTCTGCATTAAGTCTGTTCTAATTACACATGTCAAGTGTTTATTGGTCTACCTCTGGGCTTTGCACTGAGAACTATCAAGTCGCCACACTTTCGCCGTTCATTCTAAGTGCCCCAACCACCTCAATCTTCTGTAGTGTAAAACGTCTCTCATGCTTACGATTACCACCTCAATCTTCTGTAACATCTGTAAAACATCTCTCATGCTTACGATTACCACCTCAATCTCCTGTAACATCTGTAAAACATCTCTCATGCTTACGATTACCACCTCAATCTCCTGTAACATCTGTAAAACATCTCTCATGCTTACGATTACCACCTCAATCTCCTGTAACATCTGTAAAACATCTCTCATGCCTACGATTACCACCTCAATCTTCTGTAACATCTGTAAAACATCTCTCACGCTTACGATTACCACCTCAATCTTCTGTAACATCTGTAAAACATCTCTCATGCTTACGATTACCACCTCAATCTTCTGTAACATCTGTAAAACATCTCTCATGCTTACGATTACCACCTCAATCTTCTGTAACATCTGTAAAACATCTCTCATGCTTACGATTACCTATAACCTGCTTATTAGCTTATCCGAACCCTTTCTATTTCTCAGACCGCATATACCTAACTATTTTCGTAATAATGTTCAATAAAAAAAACTTACATTATTGGTATTAGCATAACTCGTAATAAAATCTGTTACTTTAATCGGAGAAACTTTTGCGAGTCCAAAAACTCAAATAAATAACCTATTGAGGATAGATTTTTTTTGTTTCCCCCCTTTCGTCATTAATACGCAACAACTTCTTTTTATGTGGAGTGTCCTGTATTGTTCATGATAAGGAATGTGCAAAAAAAAAAAAACGTTTCCAGAGACTGTTGTTATTTCATTCAGTCTATGTAAGTATTTCCATTAGCGGATAAACTTTCGCGAATCAGCGATTTATAAAGTTTTTACTAAATAAACTACCATGAATTGTGACTTCTGAGAGTTTGCAATACAAAGTTTCGCGATCAAAAATAGCGAAATGAAGGAAAGTTTCTCTCGCCATAATTCCTCTGATTAACGAGACCAACAAATCAGTGCGTTATATCTAGTTGTATATACGAATCTCCTGATACTAAATTTATTTTTTTCTCTTTCATTACTATTATATATTTGGTTTAGTGCAATGCTTTAGAAAGCAACTACTAGGGTTGTTGAGCGTGATTTGTATATGAAGGTGTTGACAGATAAAAATTTAAATCGGAGAACATGAATAAATAAAGATAAATATAATCTTCTAAATGTGAGCGAAATTGATCACTTTGAAAAGCAAAGGTTCTTGCTTGATTGCTAATTTTATCAAGGTGGTCAGACCTCCTAAAAGCTTCTCAAATTGCTTATATCGACATGCATTGTGTTAAATTAATTATTTTTACATTGTTACATTTAAAAAAAATCATTCAGTAATCATGTTTTTCTATTTTCTACCGTATTGTTTCGGACTTCTTTTTATTATTGTGTGATATAAATATTTCTTCACGACAGAGTGGATTAATATGTAGAACTAAATTGTACATAACTATTGAAAGATAGTTGAAATAAACCGACGTCTGCCATTTCAAAAAATTAAAGGCTTGATTAAGTTGAATTTCCACTTAACAGCAAAACGGAACGAAAGAAGAAAATACTTAAATTGACCATCTGCTAATTATTCTTTTGTTTTTATAAGTTTTCTCGTTCCTGTCCGCAAGAAAAGTTGAAATGATTTCAACTGTCAGTTTGGATAGGAACAGATCGGAACAAAAATGTGTATCAACCAATCAGATTGCAGAAATCACAATTGTGCGTTCCATTTTTTTCCATCGTTTAATGTGAATAATAGCTAAATGTTGCTGTGGATTATTGGCCTATTGAAAAGTCCTTGTGGATTTTTTCGCTGGGATTTTCAGTCAGCGTGTATCCACAGATGGAGGTTCATAAAACAAAGTATATAGTGATTTGTCAGTTTGCAGAAAAAAAATGGCTCTAAATGAAGAAATTTTATTTTTTCTCGTAATAGAATTTGGTTTTTTTGAAAGAAAGCCTTGAAAATTGGCCTTTTACCTTGAAAATACGAGTGGCTACCCTGGTATTCCATGTTCATGCTTGTTGAATATCAGATTTATTAAGTCTTGGTAAAACAGTATTCATCTTAGTATTGCATTTACCTCTGGTTGAAAAATTTGATATTCAAAGAATAGACATACAACATCTGATTAATATACTACTGGATAGATTTTAAGTCAAAGTATTCAGTGATGTGACAACTACGGTTATTTAGGGACGGTTTAACGGGTTTAAATTTTACAAGTTGATATGTTGTCTAATACTTTCGTCTACATAGGTGCTGTAATTTTTATTATTTTCTTTATTAGGGCATCGTCTAGATTGGATAAAAAAGACTTTTTATTTGCATTAGATCAAATTCATGTATGGTAAAACGTTTCAATTTTTATCCTATAATGTATCAACACAGATTTGAACGCATTTAACGAGCCATCACCACTTTTTACATTTCCAAAATTAAAAACAAGAAAGCGTCGAATCTTAAAACTATCTATAAAACTTACCCAACACACTAGTAACTTAAGACATTTTCACGCCGACGTTTAAGGTACGGTAAGCCGAAAAAGTTGGCTTGTGAAGATACAACTTTTAGACATTATAAAGTAGTCCGTTTTTTGAGTATGTCAAACTAGAATCCCTCACAAAAACAAAAACGAACAGACATTTTGTAGACACGAGTGTATTAGTCGAAACTAATTATAAGCTTAACTTTCTGAATAACTTTCCGCATATTTATAACATAAACAGTATTCTTTGAAACTTTGAACTTTGTCTAGATCGCTGGAATATTTTGAAAACTACCTTTTTTCATTAAATAGCATTGCAAAGGCCATATATTTGCGTTTTTCGATTAACGTACAATAAAATAAATGCCATCTTTACGTTCTTATTTAGAAAGCTTTGTTTAAACTGTTTCGTCCGGCGCCAACAGGCCGCCATTTTGTATATTTGTGCCTTGATTTTCTGCCTCTTCGTAGTCACATCTGCTTTAATTAAAATGCTACCTTACATTTTATTTTCAATATCATGCGTTTGGCCAACCGTCACGAGTAAGAAATGGTGAGCAAAGAAATTTTTCTGCGTAAACCACTCATACTTTTCTTCGCAGTATAACTGAAAAAATTATGTCCGATCGTTATTCATTTAAGCATGTAGATAAATATTTTTCTTTCTTCTAAACTGACTGTTTATTGGTTAAATCTTAAATTCTTACCCACTCCACCAATATTTTCATGGACTATCAAAAGTCATTTTTTCTGAATCATTACTTTTCTATTTGTAGGATCCGATGAACTTCGGTGCGATAATACGTTCAGCGTATTATTTTGGAGTCGATAAGATCATCGTCAGTAACAGAAATTCGTTAGTATTTACTTCTCCCTAAATAATTACGTATGTTTGAGAGGTAGCTAAAATTAGTGAGCAAGCTATGTGTTTAGTAAAAGAGATGTTACTTAAAATTTATTCCACAGAAAAGATAATTGTATACATTTCATGAAATCTAATTAAAATAGCATTTTACCTGTTTTTGCCTAATTCAAGGCTTTTTAAGGCACCAAAGTAACAAAAAAATTATTATTTGAAATCATATATTGAATTTATTGGTTGTTAGAAAAATGTTGAGAGTTTGATTTCAAACAAAAAATATGAGGTATTGAAATGGCTAAAACGGAAATATCAAAGTTTTAGTGTAAAAAAAGGGCGTAAGAGGGCTTGTCTAAAAAGTAAAACAACACCTACGGGCGTGAAGGAGAGGCGAAGGACGCATGCTCCATGAAGTATTTTGATATATAAATATAAAAGTTAACAATTTCAGTACATCATATAATTCATGCATCAAATTGTTAAAAAACAATAGAACAGTGTCTTTCAAAAAGGGTGTGGCGCACCATCGCGAAGTATTGGGATTATGTTATTTCATATTTCTGATCCAAAATTGATAAAAAAAACTCAGCTACTAAGAGTTTCAGCATCATTCCATATATGGTTGTGAGTTTATTAACAAAAGTATGCCGGGTAGGGCTTTTTTACTATTTTGCGAAATTTAATGCCCGCTAAATATTTTTTGGAACTTAATTTGCGAAAATAATTTCCTGCGAAATTTTTTTGATAGACACAATTCGCGAAAATTTATTTCTGCTAATACTAAAAATATTAAACATACTGAAAAATTTCTTAGGGATGTATGTTTTAAAAACCAGCAACCTCAAAAATGTATTTCGCAAATTAGGAAATCGCGAAATTAATTGCCGCGAAAATTGATTTCCTCAAAGTGTATTATTCTGCGTTTTTCATTCTCGTCCTCACCATCGTCAGTCTGTCATCCTTATAGCAAATTTTGACAGTGTTGTAAACTGTTTTCTGGTAATACGTCAACCGAATACTGTTTATCTTGACTGCAGACCTCTCTGTGTTCTAGTTGTGGCTTGACACCTACTGTCAGTAAAGCTAGTGCTGGTGCTATGGAATGGGCTCAAGTGTATGCTGTCGATTCTATGGAGAAGTTTCTTAAGGTAATAGTCTTTAAACATGTAATCACAATGGTGTGAGTCTCCTTTTATACAATTGTATTTTGAATAATATTGTCCTATGTAGCGTAAACTTGATAACGGATACAGTGAAATGTTGAACAATGTTGCCGCATGTTGCTATTTCCACTTTCAGCAGTCAGTCAAACTTAACTGGGATGTAATAGGAACATCGAAACCAAGTGGAAACCACTGCGACGTGGTTCATACATGCGATAGTTTGAAAATTAATAAACCCTGCATATTGGTATTAGGTACGTCCTTTATGTGTCTACAAACCATAGTCACAAGAACCAGAGAGGCGCGAATTCCAAAAAAATGAACTTTGTAATTTAGGGGCAACAAAAGTAGGCGAGAATAGTTGACAACGGAGAATAATTTTTCTTTTAGCCAAACATTTAGATGCTATTTTCACAGTCTATGATTTAATTTTATACACGGAATTTCAAAGGACGTTTGGAGGAAAAGCAAATAAAGAAAGAAAAATCGATAATATTTAACTATCGGTATTCATTTATGACTGAGATTAGCTACCTAGCTCGCTTTTTGTCGTGCACTGTAGCTTTTTAGTTATGTGGTCAATGATGATGGAATTTTTTTTCCAAATTTTTTTTTCAAAAAATACTGTAAATGTATGCATTTTACCGTTGGGCCTCTCATTTGTTTGCACTTAAAACTGGGTTCCAAAAAGCGCTGGAACGTCACATCGATGCGCTTGTCTCTGGTTCGAACGTCACATCGATGCTCTTGTCTATGGTTCGAACGTCACATCGATGCTCTTGTCTATGGTTCGAACGTCACATCGATGCGCTTGTCTCTGGTTCTCGTGGCTATGTACAAACGTACAACAACATTGTTCAAAAATGCAATAAGTTTTTATGATTTTTTAATTGATTTTTAATTGATTTTTATTTTTAATCAACCTTTATTAACAGTACATAAATCTCGCGCTACATAAAAACATAAATCTCCCGCGATTATATTAGTTCAGGACGTGCGCGAAAATCGGCGAAACACGAGATTTTATGGAATTTAAGTATAGTAGTCGTATGTCCACGCAGTGTTGTTTTGGATGATGACTTTTAGGTAATGAAGGATTTGGATTAAGTTTAAGCATAGCTGATATATGTACCAAAATGGTTACCATACTTCCTGGTAATGACACGTTACCTCATGACGTGGATTCATTAAATGTATCTGTGGCAGCAGGTAGGATGCGTCTTGTATATATCTGATCAGTTTGTGATAATTATTTTTTATTATTCAGGAGTTTTTTGGTTGTTTTAAATACTCTATCTACTATCTTTTATTTTAACGCCGCATATTACCGCCCTTTTAGCGCCACTCCTACAACCTTAATTTAAGCAACTCCGTTGAACGACGGTTATTACACATCAGTAGCTTGCAACAACCTTGCGTACACGAAAAAAATATTTAAATATGGAAACTAACTGCACAACAATTGTTTACAAATTCTCATGCAAACATGTGATCGTCTTGCTGAGACACAAAACCAACTTAACCTCATTAACTTTATTTGCTCGACATGATAATATAAACATAACAGCTTCAAGAACTGAAACGTCATGTGAAAGGGATTTTCTTAGAAAGAAAAGTTCAAGTTGGCTTGCGAAACGTTTTATGTGATTTTTTTATTCATCTGTTGTTAAGAACTATGTACAGCAGGGTTGGAAGTACTTATCTACATTAGTCTACCCTAGAACCTGATTTCTGTAAAAACTGCGCATAATGAAGTTGAAATAGCAGACAATTCTCTGCTTTATTAAATTTAATCTGAAATTGTTGATTGATGCAACAGATTTTTTTAAATTTGGACTTGAAATGTACTTTCCTTTCTTGATTGTATCGTGTTGAATACAAGGAGGAAGTTTTCAGAGCATGTAGTAGACTAATTTATTCAAATTCCCTCAATAGTCATCTCCACTCCTTAAGCCTTCTTTCTAAGTTTTACGATACACCTGAACCACATACCCCAGATATTTATAATAGGAATCTTACGTATTGCGAAAGTCACGATAAAGACCACTGACACGATGTGTCCCACCAATTTGCTGCAACTGCGCATGCGTATCGCGGTGATTCCCCTTATTTCCAATGCTGTTCCAAACTACGTGAAAGTAAAAAATAAGATTTTTGTGTACGCAATTTTACAATTTATATCTCTTTTAACTATAATTTGTTTTCGTTGTAGGGATTTTGTTACATTCGTTATTGAAGTGTTTGCGATAGTGATGGGCGAAGTTTCATAAAACGTAGCAACAATACGACGACGTGTCAGGAAAAAGCGTGTTACTGTATTGTTCAAGTGGATTAACATCCAACATTGGAAACGTGATGACTGAAGAAAGGATACACGTAAAATCATAAACAACGAAGTATTGAGAAAATTTATTTGTTAATAACAGCCTTATGGAATTTTATATTTATACAGAAAGAGATGCAGAAGAAAACAAAATTGACTTTTTATTGAATCATGCCGCATGTGTTTGACTCTGATGTTAGAGTTGGTTTACTTAGTCAACAAAATTGGTTAAGCGAGTAAACTTAACTTAGTCAATTTGAACTGAAACGAGAGCGTAGGGAATTTTCTGATAAACCTTTTTCCATTTGTAGTAAAACAGAGAGAAGTACGGTAATATTATTCTAACGAACTGTCTGGACAAAAATCACCACCATGATGTATCCCACCAATTGGTTGCAACTGCGCATGCTTATCGTGGTGATTCCCTTGATTCTCCGCGCTGTTCCAAACTATGCGGAAGTTAAAACAAATATCATTTTAATGACCTGTACATAACAAATATCATTCTAATGACCTGTACATAACATAGAATTTTGATAACCGTTCAAAATTTAACTTAGTTTTGACATGGAATAAGAGGTTAAGCGTTGTCAAAGAAACTGCCATTTAACAACTTCAGGATATTTCTATCAGCGTCCAGAGGGAAAAACCTGACATTCAGAATTTACCTTCAGGGTAAAGAGAATTGAGAAATAACCAAATCATTAAATAAACAGAAACGTATTGTCAACATGAGACTAATGCTGACACGTTAGATGAAAACAAAATATTGTTTTAAAAACCAATTTCAAGTTTGATTTTTGTTAAGACATGTGTTATGTTTTTTACATTGACAGAGTTCGAGGATTTTCAAAGAAGTGTGTAACCAAACAGAAACAAAAAAAAGTTATAATATTTAAACATTAAACGTTTTAGTGTCCATACGCAGCCAAAAAGATTTGACCACAACGACGCATCATTAAGATCATGTTTTTTCTTCGACAAAAAGATCCAATTTTTGCTGAAAATGAATATAGCATCAGACTCGGCACGTTACTTAACCATGGAGGAACAAAAATTTTGCGAAGTATATTTCATAACAAAACGATTTATAACGGAAAATCTGAAGATCCAGATGTACTTTTTCAAGAAATGAAGAAACATAAAAATAGTTTAAAGAAAGAATTACGAATTGATCAAATAGAATTAGTCTTCCCGAAATCGAAAAAGACAATATCTGCGAAGTTTGATATTTCGATTTTAGTGAAATTGATAGCAATATGTGTCGTTGTTCCACCACCTAGCAGCACTGGCAACTGGAAAGATAAGCCTAACAACAACGATACAAGCATCGGAGCTTACGTTATCAGACTTCGATTTCTTCGGAATGAAGTTATACACTCAACGACAATTAATATTAATCAAATATTTCCGGAGAAATGGAAAGAAATTATTGATGTGCTAAAAAACCTAGGGTTTGATGTCAAAACAGTGACCAATTTAAAATCCTCAAAGTTTTGTCATCTTGAGTTATATAAGCTATCCATGCTTCACGCAAATGCGGACCTTCTGGAAGGCAAAGTCAATCAGTGGATAAAACAAGTGGATGAGACTTTTCGCAACATCGAGAATCTTGACCAATCTCAAGATCGTTTAGAAGGTGACATCCAGTTTGTTATAAGTTGCATCAGTAACTTATCAAGTCAAATCATAGATATGGAAAATAGTCAAACGTCCCAAGATCAAAACTTGGAGTGTGTTCGAAACACGCTTGAGAATGTTCTATCGCAAACACAACGCCATGACGAGCTGTTTGAACAAGCAAACCATGTGATCGGAATACTTTCTAGAAATATACATACATATATTGATGATGAGATAAAGGCTACTTTTGATCGTACCACGATTCAAGCTTTTGATCGTACCACGATTCAATATAAACGTAAGTTGTTTATATGTTTGTTTGTTTTTGTTTTTTGATCGCTTTTTGTTGTTTTTTTAGTATATTTATTCACTGCTTGCTACGAAGTGAGACAGCCTAAAGGACTTTTTTAGTTTTTATCTTTTGAATGTATTATGAAGGCATAGTAGTTTCAAAGTATTAGTAAACAAGTTTATCAATGACAGCATGTGCCAAATATGTGCAGCTTGACAAACTACGAATTAACTAATTGAATTGTTGTCTGTCATATATATATTATTAACCACTTGACCAATATTTTACAAAACATATTTTGTATTGCGTTTATCCTGTAGGGCGTGCGACGCCGGGTACCAGCTTTATATGCTTTGATTATAATAAACGCATTTTATAACCTGAAAAATTTGACCCTACGCATACTTTAAGGGGAAAAATTTCTTGAGATTTTTTAAACTTGGAAAAAGGAGGAAAAAATTGGTCATTTTGAAATGACCCAACCTGAGAGGTTATTAAATCAAGATTTGAAAATGGCAAATATTTTTGCCGTTCTAAATTTAGATCAGACGAAATTTTGGCCGACAAAGGTAGGTCTGGGGCTGAAGTTGTTTCTGACTTAGTTATTTTATTGTTATGAATATGTTTTTCTTTACAGCCTTGGATGAAAGGTTAGAGCAAGCATCGCTCTGTTTGAAACAAAAAGCTAGATCAAAACATGAACGGCAATGTTTGAGAAATCCATTTGGACCAACGAGCGTAAAGAAACCTTTTTTTGTTGATCTGGTAACTGTTAAGGACGATGGCCTGAATTTGTTTTGTAATGGTCAACAACATCATATGGATGTCCACACTGCACGAACAGAATCGGTTGGTATTGAACAGATTTTTTGCAATGATCAAAAGTACGCCATCTTACGTGGAGCGGCTGGTGTTGGGAAAAGTTACTTTATCCAAAATGCTGTCTATCTATGGTCAAAAGGTGAACTTTGGAATCCATTTAAATTTGTGTTGCATTTTCAATGCAGAGAAATGAACTGTTATAACAATGTTGCTAGTTTTGAAACTCTTCTACAAAAATCTTACCCGGAATTATTAAACATAATCACATTTGCGGAGTTCTTAAAAGTATCTGACACTGTCCTGATATGTATTGATGGTATGGACGAATTTATCGGTATCTCAGACTTCTCTCAACTCGCTGCAGGAAGGAGCTGCCACACCTTCCCGATAACACAATGCATATATAGCATCCTTTCCTTTATGGACAATACTTTGTCCCAGTCTCATATTTTGCTATCTGGTCGACCTAATGTTTGTATCGCTCTCCGGCGTTTATTTGAGAAGTTTGGTATAAATACAATAGATATTTTAGGATTCAGTGATGCCAACGTTTGTAGATATGTAAATAGCTACTTTGCAAGTAGTAAAGCACATGCGGAGGAGTTGAAACGTGTTCTTGTGGAGAACACAAACATAAATTTAATGACTCGAATTCCTGTTTACTTGTGGGTGATTTGTTCATTGTATGATCAAGTGAATACCATCATTCAAACGCCAGAAACAATAACAGAACTGTATATCTTAGAGTTGCTGCTTTTCATGAAAAAGCACTATCATGGAGAGAGTAATATGACGGAGATAAAATGGGCACAAATTATTGAGAATGATGAAATTGTTCAAGCAGTTTTGGAGCTGGCAAAAATATCATATCAAATGATGTCGAAAAATATTAAGTTCTTTGAGGAAGAAGAAATTTCCACACTGGTTAAGGCTTCTGGTTAGTTTCTTTGTTCGTTCGTTCGTTTTTCATTTATAGTTCGTGTGTAGTTCGTTAATAGTTCGTGTTAGTTCGTTTATAGCTCGTGTGTAGTTTGTTTGTTTTAAATTCTTTGTTTTGTTAATATTTCAGGCATGGTCACAGAGATTGATACTACCCTTGGAAAGAAGTATCAGTTTTTTCACACAAGTATGCAAGAGTTTCTAGCTGCCATTTACGCTTTATGCCGCAATTTTAAATTAGAAGATCTTTATTACATACAGAAAGAAAAAGCGTTATGGCCGGTGTCTGATAAGATCTTTCGTGGAGTTCTTCCCATTGCTTTCGGTCTGACAGATGCGGAAAGTAAGGCTAACGATAGCGAATCTATAGCTGGTATTTTTATGAAGAACTTGAGGAAAAAACTACCTGGCCAGAGCGGGTTGGATATCAATAAATTTCTGCGAAGGGTTCTAAAGAGGGCTGGCAGTGAATGTTGGGCAAGTGATGGTGATGAATTTGAGTTATTTCTAAACTGTTATTTCGAGTATCAACAAAGGCTACGTGATGACGACTGGTGTAAAAATATCTTAAGACAAGGAGGATTTGAGTTAAAATTGAAAATAAAATTACCTCGTCAGTTAAAACAGGCTTTGTACTTTTTACAAAATGACCGAAAGTATGTAAGCAACATAAAACTAACTTTGTTTTCGACAAATCATACTTTCTGCGATGAAATGAAAAACAAGTTAGCAGCGTACTTGCTTGACGTGAAACGATTTGAAACTGATGACGTAACACTGGCAAATTTCGCGCCGCCTGAAGTTAAAATGGCGCAAACAAATCGTAAATATAAGTTACAACTTATTGATTTGTTTTTAACGAGAAAACCTTCTTTATTCAATTCAAGATGGCTGAGTGTTCCAGCTAAATTAATCATTCGAAGCGGAGTTGCAGTCGAGCTTCTTTTAGAAACCATCACAGAATGGAACATGGAAGGAGCGCAAGTTAATTCCGTTGAAATTTATTTGTTAGTAGCACATTACGACACTATTGGTCATATTTTAGCGCTACTGGAAATGTTTCACTATGTGCCTAACATTGGGATAACTATGTCCCAGCTATCTGAAGCAAGTCTATTACAAGGTTTTTACAATTGTGACAACTTTGTTCGTAGGCTCGACGTGTGCTTCAAAGCACCGTCGAAGTTAACAAATCTGAGGCTGAATTTTAAATCGGAGCAACATAAATATAGTTTATGGAATGGAAGAGTGTGGTGTAACGAGGTAAATAAAGATTGTGTTTTGTTTGTTTTTCATGTTTGTTTGCTCGCTTTATCCAGTTCTTTAAAGTTTCACATGCAAACTTCAGTTAAATTCAAGCAGGAAGGAAAGCGCAATCCAAAGCATAAACAATCTATCTACAATAGATTGTTTATGCTTTAACAAGGTGAGGCGAACTGCGCTGCGACAGCTGAATAAAATTTATGATGACACGTTGATTTTAAAGACTTACTATTATTCAAGTTTAGATGGAACAGCTATCGTGACAAGAAACAAGTCCTGAACAATGACTGAGAATGTTTTGATATTAAAAATATAAGAGTAACATATAAGAGTAACAAAAATCTAATGTTTTTCAAATAAATAACGACGAATTTTAACCTAAAAACTTACTGTACAAAAAAATTAAACAAAAACAGGTTCTGTACCGTAAAGAAAAGTTTTTATTTACCCTGTTAAAAATTCATAACGGGCCATTCGTAAAGCACGTCTGCACAATTTTGCTGATTTTTTAGCCATCCCCCTCCTTGCCCATACCTGCCCGCTTTTTTTCTTATCACCCCCCCTCCCCATGTCCGTGCGGGCACAAATTGTAATACTTCTTCAATTTCTGAATCTTAGTATATCTTCTCAGTAAAAGCAGAAAAATTCTCTAGACACAAACAACTACTAAGAATTCTCTATTCAAATTGCTTTTTATGTAAATGGAAGACGACTTTTAAATTCTCTCTTCTATAAAACTAAATCAACAAGTAATACAAAAAACGTTCTCTGTGAAGGATTTCGGATTTCGGCTAAGTAAGCGCGTATCTTTATAATACTCAATTAGGCACTCCTTTCCGTCCTTGTGAAAACGGGCGCCTAATAGAATATCGGCGTTTGTTACAATATGGGCGCCTAAGTTTTAAAATACGCTAATATGAGAACAGGGAGCAAAAATAGAGTTTTTGGAATTAAAGTATAAAACCGATGTGTTTTATAGGTTATTGTTACTTTTCTTTATTTTGTTAGAGACGTTCAGGACGTTATACGCAAATAATGGTATGTCATTAAATTATCTTGTTAACTTTATTTTCACGAGAAAGATAATAATTACTGAGAGAGAATCTTTACTAAATTTTCAAAGTTCGTATTTAAAATTGTTCACGCGTCCCCTATTAGTTTTTTTATCCTCCCAATAGAGGGTTTTCTCATTAAGAGATGTTTTATGTTTCGTTGGCCTTTCAGACGACTGCTTCTAGCATTATGTTCGTACGAATAATTTCATTTTACGTTTAAATTTAACATTTATATTTGCTTTTTAAGTAAAGCAACATTTGCTTTACACAAAGCCGTTATTTATTTTCTAGCTCGATATTCCTCCTCAAGGAGATAGCATCAACTCTAGTATGAATGATGTTATTATAAGTGACGATGACATGCACCCGCTGACCCATAATCCGCAAAAACTTATATCAGCTCGATGTTGTGTTGTGTTTTGTTTAATTGGTCTTTTGTTAGCTGTGATTGGTTTAGTGGTCTGGCTATATGCATTGGATGGTAAGTGTGATTTTAATACTGTGATTCACCAGGTTGACTAAAATACTAAATTTGTAATTTTTACATTAGGTCGATCTAAGTTTTAATACTACTTTGGCAAGACTCAATAAAGCGAAGGGTTGTAAACGTCGGAGTAATCGATTACCAAGGAAAACGCCGCGCCAAATCAGGGTTCTGGGTTTGTGAAACAAGAGGTATATATAAGTCATAGTAGAAGTTATCTCTGACAGTAAAATGGTGTTGTGTGACCATGCGCAGAAATTAACACACAAAATTTAATACAAATAAGGTAGAACCATTAGATAGTCTCATCCAAATTTGTTTCCAGTCTTTTGGATTAGGGCTGGTTGCTATCCCTAGTCTATATTGAATTTAAAAGTCTATTTGCGTTTATCTTTAAATATTTTTAATCCTGTTTACAAGGACAAGAACTTTTTTGTCGTAAATTTTAAATTTTGCAAGTGTATGTAAATGATCGAATAAGCGTCCTGGGCACTTATTTAAATTTTTTGTTTTTTCAAGGGACGGTTATTTGAGTACGGGCGCCATGAAGAATATGTAACTAAATATGATGGAGGTTCCTGTACTGTTAGACTTTTTGTGCCAGACATGTAACATAAACAAAGACTTATAAATACTTGTTGTTTTCTATTTTATAAACTAATAAAAGTTTGAAATGAGCGCCCTCTTTTGTTCAATTTCATACTCAAAGGGGCTTTTTTTTTATTTCCGTTCTCTGGGGAGCGCTTATTCGATTATTTACGGTATATGCACTTATATATATAATAATTTCCAACTTTTCTATTGTAAATTGTAAATTTAGTAAGCATATGTAAATATACGACTACGTTAATGTCAGAAATTTTCGTGAATCAATTCGCGAATTTATTGATATGTGATATAACATGAGGTAATACACGTTAAATGAAGGCTTCTTTTTTACAATAATAGAAAAGTGTTTTATATGAGTAACGGGAAATTGTAACATCCTTGGGGATTCCATCGTAACGGTTGGCTATTTTTCCCCTTCGACGGTAACAGTGTTACATTACCCGGTAGTAAAAAAAGTATGTTGTATAAAAAGTGTTCAGTGTTGTATAAAAAGTGTTCAATGTTGTATAAAAAGTGTTCAGTGTGGTATAAAAAGTGTTCAGTGTTGTATAAAAAAAAAGTGTTCAGTGTTGTATAAAAAGTGTTCATTGTTGTATAAAAAGTGTTCAGTGTTGTATAAAAAGTGTTCAGTGTTGTATAAAAAGTGTTCAGTGTTGTATAAAAAGTGTTCAGTGTTGTATAAAAAGTGTTCAGTGTGGTATAAAAAGTGTTCAGTGTTGTATAAAAAAAAGTGTTCAGTGTTGTATAAAAAGTGTTCATTGTTGTATAAAAAGTGTTCAGTGTTGTATCAAAAGTGTTCAGTGTTGTATAAAAAGTGTTCAGTGTTGTATAAAAAGTGTTCAGTGTTGTATAAAAAGTGTTCATTGTTGTATAAAGAGTGTTCAGTGTTGTATAAAAAGTGTTCAGTGTTGTATAAAAAGTGTTCAATGTTGTATAAAAAGTGTTCAGTGTTGTATAAAAAGTGTTCAGTGTTGTATAAAAAGTGTTCAATGTTGTATAAAAAGTGTTCAGTGTTGTATAAAAAGTGTTCAGTGTTGTATAAAAAGTGTTCAGTGTTGTATAAAAAGTGTTCATTGTTGTATAAAAAGTGTTCAGTGTTGTATAAAAAGTGTTCAGTGTTGTATAAAAAGTGTTCATTGTTGTATAAAGAGTGTTCAGTATAAAAAGTGTTCAGTGTTGTATAAGAAGCGAGTAGTAGTGCCATCTTTGCCATTGACACCATTGACCATTCTGGGCCATTGTGAATCCAAATATACTAGGGTGTAGCTACAGCAACCTCACCTTCAGGGTTTCTAATTTTTTGACGATAAAAATAACTAACCGTTCTGATGTCAAAATCTTCCAAACTCTTTATAATTCTGATTTGTAAAACTTTTAATTATGCTAAAACATATACATGCATACTAAACTACAGGTTTTTAACAGGCCGAGCTAAATCAAGGCTGAACTTGATTTACCTGATGCATAAAAAGATGTATTTGAAGATTTCGGCGTATATCATATTTACAGTCAAGTGAGCGACAAAACACAAAATATTGTTACGTAACAAGTTTGTCATCACAAACACACCCTTTTGCATAATCAGTTTGGTACATTCGATACATAATCCCAATGTTTGTACTAATCATAACTGTGAAACATATTGTGCCTAAAACCGCGGGAAACCCGTTATTATATCGTCTCCATAGAAACCATAACAAAGCACAAAAGAAAATATTCCGCGAAACAGAATTGTGGTGAAGGCATTGCAGTGAATATTCAATCTTATTATTGTTGGATACTGTACGGTAATCATTCGAAGTAGGCGCCTCAAATGAAGATTGACTGTGTTGATTTCGAGCGCAAGCGCACACAATAAGTAACCATAGTAACCATAAAAATGAGCAAGTAACAATGCAGCTGAAGTCTAGAGCAACATAAAGCAAATAGGGTATTACGGTGGTCTACAAATTTATATATGTTCTTTACATTGTTGCTTACCATAATGTTCAACCTGTATTCCAGGGCTCTTTGTTTCCTTTTTTATACCGGACAGCGAGACAAAAGTTCTCGCCGTCCCAGTAACCAAATGAGAAAAAAGCACTTTTCTCTTCTTCCACGTTAAGGGAAGAAAATTTCGCGGAATTAATTTTCGTGAATTTGGCTCTATTTCGCGAAATTAAATACCGCAAAATTCAACTAGAGCTGGCAATTTGCGAAAATATTTTTAATAAGTATTAAGATAAATATATTCTTTCGCAAATCAAAAGTTCTTATTAACGATAAGAAGTAAAATTTTATAAAAATATAATATAGGATTTGATTAATTTCACGGGTGGATAATTTATTGACGGATTAATAATCATGGGACAGCATTTCAAAGTCTCAATTAACCAAAATTAATATTTGCCTTAAATCGCGAAAATATCTTTCGTGAAATTTGCTTTCCATTCGAGAATCCGAAAATATCTTTCGCGAAAAATAATATTTTCGGGAACACCATCCGCGAAAAGATATTCCGCAAAGATTTCTGGTCGTGAATATTTCTTATCTAAGGTATTTCTTAAGTGCTTGCCTCTTTATTTAAGAAGAGACTGCTGAAAAAGAAAGAGAACATTTTTTTCGGCGAAAATATCATCTTTAAAGGTATTATAATTTTAATGTCTACCCTAAAAGCATTTTAATTACGGAGTTTCATACCGCGCAGGTCTGGGCAGTAGCAAAGCGCTTTGTAGAGACAAATTTTTGGCTTGTTTTCTTTTGTCTTGATAGCCAAAATAAATTTCATGGTCAGTTTTTCATAGCTATTCTGGTTAGTGATGCGAAAAGAGTCAGAAATACACAATCCTGCCTGATGTTTCTTCAAATAAATTTCTGCTTTTAACTGACGTTTTACCTTTTAATAACACGTTTAAATGGTGCTGCCAGCACTCTTTGTGATGGATAAAATGTTAGAAGCGAAGAAAACCTAAAATTATTGACTTTTACGAAGAGGCGAGAGAGGTCATTGTTGATGTATGATACGTTGTGTTTTAAGGAATAAAGTACTGGTTGAAAAAAAAAACACTATCCTATCATTATCACTGCACTATAGCAAGAAGAAATAAAAAAATTATAGCTGACTTGAAAGGCAAGTTTTTCTAAGTTAAGCTATATACCAGCAAGTTTGACATGAATTAACGTGGTAGAGCATTTAGTAAAGAATTTATTTGCAAAATATAGCTAGCTATATAAAACAAGAGCACAGATGAAATCGATCAAAAATAAAATACAAACTTAAACAATATATAATTACTGGCTTTTTAACAAAACATTCATCAACTGCTTAACTTCACTTTACTTCTAAAGTTGACTTTTTGTTAGAAATTAATAATGGAAAAGAGAAACGTCACTTGAATTTCGATAAAGTATCACAAATGTAAAAAAAAAACTTTAAACGCTGATCAAGAAAATGTATAGCATCGTGTACTTTTGACGAACCGTTAATGACATATTTGGAGTTTAGAGGTTTTTTGATGACGTCATTATTATAGGCTTTGCTAGTGCCGAGACCGGCACTCCGTAAGGGCCCAAACCATAAACAATATTTTCAAAAAGATAACATTTAAAAAGTAAAAAAATAAAATTAATAATGACATACAGTTACGTGATGACTCAACACTTCCCACTGTCGAAATTGATCGTGCCTAACAATATCAACAAAATCGTACATGAAATATCCTAATTTGGAAGAATTATAAATGTTAACCACTGCTATTCTCAACGCTAGCCAACCATCAACGCTAGACAGCTATCAACGCTCGCCAGCCATCAATGGTAGCCAGTCATCAACGGTAGCAAGTCATCGACGGTAGCAAGTCATCAACGGTAGCAAGTCATCAACGGTAGCCAGTCATCAATGGTAGCCAGCCATCAACGCTAGCCAGCCATCAACGCTAGCCAGCCATCAACGGTAACAAGTCAGCAACGGTAGCCAGTCATCAATGGTAGCCAGTCATCAACGATAGCCAGTCATCAATGGTAGCCAGCCATCAATGGTAGCAAGTCATCAATGGTAGCCAGCCATCAATGGTAGTCAGCCATCAACGCTAGCCAGCTATCAACGCTAGCCAGCCATCAATGGTAGCCAGACATCAATGGTAGCCATTCATCAACGCTAGCTATTCATCAGTGGTAGCCATTCATCAACGCTAGCTATTCATCAATGGTAGCCAGCCATCAACGCTAGCCAGCTATCAACGCTAGCCAGTCATCAATACTAGCCAGTCATCAACGCTAGCCAGTCATCAATGGTAGCCAGTCATCGACGTTAGCCACTCATAAATGGTAGCCAGTAATCGAAGCTAGCCAGTCATCAACGCTAGCCAGTCATCAATGGTAGCCATTCATCAATGGTAGCCATTCATCAGCGCTAACTATTCATCAACGCTAGCCAGTCATCAACGCTAGGCAGTCATCAATGGTAGCCATTCATCATTGGTAGCCATTCATCATTGGTAGTCAGTCATCAATGGTAGCCAGTCATCAATGGTAGCCGGTCATCAACGCTGGCCAGCCATCAACGCTAGCCAATCATTAATGGTAGCCAGCCATCAACATTAGCCAGCTATCAATGGTAGCCAGTCATCAATGGTAGTCAGTCATCAATGCTAGCCAGCCATCAATGGTAACCAGGGATTAACGTTAGCCAGCCATCAATGGTAGCCAGTCATCAATGGTAGCCATTCATCAACACTAGCCATTCATCAACGCTAGCCATTCATGCATGCTAGCCATTCATCAATGGTAGCCATTCATCAATTAGAACCAGTCATCGACGCTAGCCAGTCATCAATGGTGGCCAGTCATGAACGCTAGCGAGTCATCAATGATAGCCAGTTATCGACGTTAGCCAGCCATTAACGCTAGCCAGCTATCAACGCGCGCCAGCTATCAATGGTAGGCAGTCAACAATGGTAGGCAGTCATCAACGCAAGCAAGCCATCAACGCTAACCAGCCATCAACGCTAGCCAGCCATCAACGTTAGTCAGCCATAAACGCTAGCCAGTCATCAACGCTCGCCAGCCATCAATGGTAGCCTGTTATCAACAATAGCCAGCCATCAACGCTAGCCAGCCAATCACGCTCATCAATGGTAGCCAGTCATCAACGCTAGCCAGCTATCAATGGTAGCCCGTCATCGACGCTAGCCATTCATCAATGGTAGCCAGCCATCAGCGCTAGCCAGCCATTAACGCCGGCCATTCATCAATGGTAGCCAGCCATAAATGGTAGCCAGCCATCAACGCTCGCCAGCCATCAACGCTAGCCAGTCATCAACGCTCTCCAGCCATCAATGGTAGCCATTCATCAATAGTACCCAGTCACCGACGCTAGCCAGTCATGAATGATGGCCAGTCATCGACGCTAGCCACTCATCAATTCTAGCCGGTCATCGACGCTAGCCAGTCATAAACGTTAGCCAGCTATCAATGCTAGTCAGCCAGCAATAGTAGCCAGTCATCAACGTTAGCCAGCCATCAACGTTAGCCAGTCATCAATGCTAGCCTGTCATCAATGGTAGCCACTCATCGACGCTAGCCAGTCATCAATGCTACCAGTTATCATCGCGCGCCAGCTATCAACGCTAGCCAGCCAGCAATGGTAGCCAACCATCAACGCTAGCGAGTCATCAATGATAGCCAGTTATCGACGTTAGCCAGCCATCAACGCGCGCCAGCTATCAATGGTAGGCAGTCAACAATGGTAGCCAGTCATCAACGCAAGCAAGCCATCAACGCTAACAAGCCATCAACGCTAGCCAGCCATCAACGCTAGCCAGCCATTAATAGTAGCCAGTCATCAACGCTAGCCAACCACCAACGTTAGCCAGTCATCAATGCTCGCCACTCATCGCCGCTAGCCAGTCATCAATGGTAGCCAGTCATCAATTGTAGCCAGTCATCAACCTAGCCAGTCACCAATGGTAGCCAGTCATCAACGCTAGCCAGCCATCAATGCTAGCCAGTGAGCAACGCTCGCCAGCCATCAATGGTAGCCTGTCATCAACACTAGCCAGCCATCAACGCTAGCCAGCCAATCACGCTCATCAATGGTAGCCAGTCATCAACGCTAGCCAGTCATCAATGGTAGCCAGTCATCAATTATAGCCAGTCATCAACGCTAGCCAGCCAGCAATGGTAGCCAACCATCAACGCTAGCCGGCCAGCAATGGTGGCCAGTCATCAATAGTAGGCAGTCATCAACGTTAGCCAGCTATCAATGGTAGCCCGTCATCGATGGTAGCCAGTCATCAACGCTAGCCAGCCAATCACGCTCATCAATGGTAGCCAGTCATCAACGCTAGCCAGCTATCAATGGTAGCCCGTCATCGACGCTAGCCATTCATCAATGGTAGCCAGCCATCAGCGCTAGCCAGCCATTAACGCCGGCCATTCATCAATGGTAGCCAGCCATAAATGGTAGCCAGCCATCAACGCTCGCCAGCCATCAACGCTAGCCAGTCATCAACGCTCTCCAGCCATCAATGGTAGCCATTCATCAATAGTACCCAGTCACCGACGCTAGCCAGTCATGAATGATGGCCAGTCATCGACGCTAGCCACTCATCAATTCTAGCCGGTCATCGACGCTAGCCAGTCATAAACGTTAGCCAGCTATCAATGCTAGTCAGCCAGCAATAGTAGCCAGTCATCAACGTTAGCCAGCCATCAACGTTAGCCAGTCATCAATGCTAGCCTGTCATCAATGGTAGCCACTCATCGACGCTAGCCAGTCATCAATGCTACCAGTTATCATCGCGCGCCAGCTATCAACGCGCGCCAGCCATCAATGTTAGACAGTCAACAATGGTAACCAGCCATCAACGGTATCCAGCTATCAACGGTAGCCAGCTATCAACGCTTGTAAGCTATCAACGCTCGCCAGTCATCAACGTTAGCCAGCCATCAACGCTAGCCAGCCATCAACGCTATCCAGCCATCAACGGTAGCAAGTCATCAACGGTAGCGTGTCACCAACGCTAGCCAGCCATCAACGCTAGCCATTCATCAATGCTACCCAGCCATCAACGCTAGCCATTCATCGATGGCAGCCAGTCATCAACGCAAAGCAGCCATCAACGCTAGCCAGCCAACAACGCTTATCAATGGTAGCCAGTCATCAATGGTAGCCAGTCATCAACGCTAGCCACCCAGCAATGGTAGCCAACCATCAACGCTAGCCAGCCAGCAATGGTGGCCAGTCATCAATGGTAGGCAGTCATCAACGTTAGCCAGCTATCAATGGTAGCCCGTCATCGATGGTAGCCAGTCATCAACGCAAGACAGCCATCAACGCTAGCCAGCTAACAACGCTTATCAATGGTAGGCAGTCATCAATGGTAGCCAGTCATCAGTGGTAGCCAGACATAAATGGTAGCCAGTCATCAATGGAAGCCAGTCATCAATGGTAGCCAGTCATCAACGCTAGCCAGCCAGCAATGGTAGCCAACCATCAACGCTAGCGAGTCATCAATGATAGCCAGTTATCGACGTTAGCCAGCCATCAACGCGCGCCAGCTATCAATGGTAGGCAGTCAACAATGGTAGCCAGTCATCAACGCAAGCAAGCCATCAACGCTAACAAGCCATCAACGCTAGCCAGCCATCAACGCTAGCCAGCCATTAATAGTAGCCAGTCATCAACGCTAGCCAACCACCAACGTTAGCCAGTCATCAATGCTCGCCACTCATCGCCGCTAGCCAGTCATCAATGGTAGCCAGTCATCAATTGTAGCCAGTCATCAACCTAGCCAGTCACCAATGGTAGCCAGTCATCAACGCTAGCCAGCCATCAATGCTAGCCAGTGAGCAACGCTCGCCAGCCATCAATGGTAGCCTGTCATCAACACTAGCCAGCCATCAACGCTAGCCAGCCAATCACGCTCATCAATGGTAGCCAGTCATCAACGCTAGCCAGTCATCAATGGTAGCCAGTCATCAATTATAGCCAGTCATCAACGCTAGCCAGCCAGCAATGGTAGCCAACCATCAACGCTAGCCGGCCAGCAATGGTGGCCAGTCATCAATAGTAGGCAGTCATCAAAGTTAGCCAGCTATCAATGGTAGCCCGTCATCGATGGTAGCCAGTCATCAACGCAAGACAGCCATCAACGCTAGCCAGCTAACAACGCTTATCAATGGTAGCCAGTCATCAATGGTAGCCAGTCATCAGTGGTAGCCAGACATCAATGGTAGCCAGTCATCAATGGTAGCCAGTCATCAATGGTAGCCAGTCATCAACGCTAGCCAACCAGCAATGGTAGCCAGTCATCAATGCTAGCCTGTCATCAATGGTAGCCAGTCATCAACGCTAGCCAGCCAGCAATGGTAGCCAACCATCAACGCTAGCCAGCCAGCAATGGTGGCCAGTCATCAATGGTAGGCAGTCATCAACGTTAGCCAGCTATCAATGGTAGCCCGTCATCGATGGTAGCCAGTCATCAACGCAAGACAGCCATCAACGCTAGCCAGCTAACAACGCTTATCAATGGTAGGCAGTCATCAATGGTAGCGAGTCATCAGTGGTAGCCAGACATCAATGGTAGCCAGTCATCAATGGTAGCCAGTCATCAATGGTAGCCAGTCATCAACGCTAGCCAGCCAGCAATGGTAGCCAGCCAGCAATGGTAGCCAACCATCAACGCTAGCGAGTCATCAATGATAGCCAGTTATCGACGTTAGCCAGCCATCAACGCGCGCCAGCTATCAATGGTAGGCAGTCAACAATGGTAGCCAGTCATCAACGCAAGCAAGCCATCAACGCTAACAAGCCATCAACGCTAGCCAGCCATCAACGCTAGCCAGCCATTAATAGTAGCCAGTCATCAACGCTAGCCAACCACCAACGTTAGCCAGTCATCAATGCTCGCCAGTCATCGCCGCTAGCCAGTCATCAATGGTAGCCAGGCATCAATTGTAGCCAGTCATCGACGCTAGCCAGTCACCAATGGTTCTCAGTCATCAACGCTAGCCAGCCATCAACGCTAGCCAGTGAGCAACGCTCGCCAGCCATCAATGGTAGCCTGTCATCAACACTAGCCAGCCATCAACGCTAGCCAGCCAATCACGCTCATCAATGGTAGCCAGTCATCAACGCTAGCCAGTCATCAATGGTAGCCAGTCATCAATTATAGCCAGTCATCAACGCTAGCCAGCCAGCAATGGTAGCCAACCATCAACGCTAGCCAGCCAGCAATGGTGGCCAGTCATCAATAGTAGGCAGTCATCAACGTTAGCCAGCTATCAATGGTAGCCCGTCATCGATGGTAGCCAGTCATCAACGCAAGACAGCCATCAACGCTAGCCAGCTAACAACGCTTATCAATGGTAGCCAGTCATCAATGGTAGCCAGTCATCAGTGGTAGCCAGACATCAATGGTAGCCAGTCATCAATGGTAGCCAGTCATCAATGGTAGCCAGTCATCAACGCTAGCCAACAAGCAATGGTAGCCAGTCATCAATGCTAGCCTGTCATCAATGGTAGCCAGTCATCAACGCTAGCCAGCCAGCAATGGTAGCCAACCATCAACGCTAGCCAGCCAGCAATGGTGGCCAGTCATCAATGGTAGGCAGTCATCAACGTTAGCCAGCTATCAATGGTAGCCCGTCATCGATGGTAGCCAGTCATCAACGCAAGACAGCCATCAACGCTAGCCAGCTAACAACGCTTATCAATGGTAGGCAGTCATCAATGGTAGCGAGTCATCAGTGGTAGCCAGACATCAATGGTAGCCAGTCATCAATGGTAGCCAGTCATCAATGGTAGCCAGTCATCAACCCTAGCCAGCCAGCAATGGTAGCCAGCCAGCAATGGTAGCCAACCATCAACGCTAGCGAGTCATCAATGATAGCCAGTTATCGACGTTAGCCAGCCATCAACGCGCGCCAGCTATCAATGGTAGGCAGTCAACAATGGAAGCCAGTCATCAACGCAAGCAAGCCATCAACGCTAACAAGCCATCAACGCTAGCCAGCCATCAACGCTAGCCAGCCATTAATAGTAGCCAGTCATCAACGCTAGCCAACCACCAACGTTAGCCAGTCATCAATGCTCGCCAGTCATCGCCGCTAGCCAGTCATCAATGGTAGCCAGGAATCAATTGTAGCCAGTCATCGACGCTAGCCAGTCACCAATGGTTCTCAGTCATCAACGCTAGCCAGCCATCAACGCTAGCCAGTGAGCAACGCTCGCCAGCCATCAATGGTAGCCTGTCATCAACACTAGCCAGCCATCAACGCTAGCCAGCCAATCACGCTGATCAATGGTAGCCAGTCATCAACGCTAGCCAGTCATCAATGGTAGCCAGTCATCAATTATAGCCAGTTATCGACGCTAGCCAGCTATCAACGCTAGCCAGTCAGCAACGCTCGCCAGCCATCAATGGTAGCCTGTCATCAACACTAGCCAGCCATTAACGCTAGCCAGCCAATCACGCTCATCAATGGTAGCCAGCTATCAGTGGTAGGCCGTCATAGACGCTAGCCATTCATCAATGGTAGCCAGCCATCAGCGCTAGCCAGCCATCAACGCCGGCGAATCAGCAATGGTAGCCAGCCGTCAATGGTAGCCATTCATCAATAGTACCCAGTCACCGACGCTAGCCAGTCATCAATGGTGGCCAGTCATTGACGCTAGCCACTCATCAATGCTAGCCGGTCATCGACGCTAGCCAGTCATCATTGGTAGCCATCCATAAACGCTAGCCATTCATCAACGCTAGCCATACATGAATGATAACCATTCATGAAAGCTAGCCATTCATCAATGGTAACCATTCATCAATTGTACCCAGTCATCGACGCTAGCCAGCCATAAACGCTAGCCAGCTATCAATGCTAGTCAGCCAGCAATAGTAGCCAGCCATCAACGTTAGCCAGTCATCAACGCTAGCCAGCCAGCAATGGTAGCCAACCATCAACGCTGGCCAGTCATCAATGGTAGGCAGTCATCAACCTTAGCCAGCTATCAATGGTAGCCCGTCATCGATGGTAGCCAGTCATCAACGCAAGACAGCCATCAACGCTAGCCAGCTAACAACGCTTATCAATGGTAGGCAGTCATCAATGGTAGCGAGTCATCAGTGGTAGCCAGACATCAATGGTAGCCAGTCATCAATGGTAGCCAGTCATCAATGGTAGCCAGTCATCAACGCTAGCCAGCCAGCAATGGTAGCCAGCCAGCAATGGTAGCCAACCATCAACGCTAGCGAGTCATCAATGATAGCCAGTTATCGACGTTAGCCAGCCATCAACGCGCGCCAGCTATCAATGGTAGGCAGTCAACAATGGAAGCCAGTCATCAACGCAAGCAAGCCATCAACGCTAACAAGCCATCAACGCTAGCCAGCCATCAACGCTAGCCAGCCATTAATAGTAGCCAGTCATCAACGCTAGCCAACCACCAACGTTAGCCAGTCATCAATGCTCGCCAGTCATCGCCGCTAGCCAGTCATCAATGGTAGCCAGGAATCAATTGTAGCCAGTCATCGACGCTAGCCAGTCACCAATGGTTCTCAGTCATCAACGCTAGCCAGCCATCAACGCTAGCCAGTGAGCAACGCTCGCCAGCCATCAATGGTAGCCTGTCATCAACACTAGCCAGCCATCAACGCTAGCCAGCCAATCACGCTCATCAATGGTAGCCAGTCATCAACGCTAGCCAGTTCATCAATGGTAGCCAGTCATCAATTTATAGCCAGTTATCGACGCTAGCCAGCTATCAACGCTAGCCAGTCAGCAACGCTCGCCAGCCATCAATGGTAGCCTGTCATCAACACTAGCCAGCCATTAACGCTAGCCAGCCAATCACGCTCATCAATGGTAGCCAGCTATCAGTGGTAGCCCGTCATCGACGCTAGCCATTCATCAATGGTAGCCAGCCATCAGCGCTAGCCAGCCATCAACGCCGGCGAATCAGCAATGGTAGCCAGCCGTCAATGGTAGCCATTCATCAATAGTACCCAGTCACCGACGCTAGCCAGTCATCAATGGTGGCCAGTCATTGACGCTAGCCACTCATCAATGCTAGCCGGTCATCGACGCTAGCCAGTCATCATTGGTAGCCATCCATAAACGCTAGCCATTCATCAACGCTAGCCATACATGAATGATAACCATTCATGAAAGCTAGCCATTCATCAATGGTAACCATTCATCAATTGTACCCAGTCATCGACGCTAGCCAGCCATAAACGCTAGCCAGCTATCAATGCTAGTCAGCCAGCAATAGTAGCCAGCCATCAACGTTAGCCAGTCATCAACGCTAGCCAGCCAGCAATGGTAGCCAACCATCAACGCTAGCGAGTCATCAATGATAGCCAGTCATCAATGCTAGCCATATATCAACGCGCGCCAGCTATCAACGCGCGCCAGCCATCAATGGTAGACAGTCAACAATGGTAACCAGCCATCAACGGTATCCAGCTATCAACGGTGGCCAGCCATCAACGCTTGTCAGCTATCAACGCTCGCCAGTCATCAAACGCTAGCCAGTCCATCAACGCTATCCAGCCATCAACGGTAGCAAGTCATCAACGGTAGCGAGTCATCAACGCTAGCCAACCATCAACGCTAGCCATTCATCAATGCTACCCAGCCATCAACGCTAGCCATTCATCGATGGTAACCAGTCATCAACGCAAGCCAGCCATCAACGCTAGCCAGCCAACAACGCTATCAATTGGTAGCCAGTCATCAATGGTAGACAGTCATCAACGCTAGCCAGCCAGCAATGGTAGCCAACCATCAACGCTAGCCAGCCAGCAATGGTGGCCAGTCATCAATGGTAGGCAGTCATCAACCTTAGCCAGCTGTCAATGGTAGGCCGTCATCGATGGTAGCCAGTCATCAACGCAAGACAGCCATCAACGCTAGCCAGCTAACAACGCTTATCAATGGTAGCCAGTCATCAATGGTAGCCAATTATCAACGGTAGCCAGACATCAATGGTAGCCAGTCATCAATTGGTAGCCAGTCATCAATGGTAGCCAGTCATCAACGCTAGCCAGCCAGCAATGGTAGCCAACCATCAACGCTAGCGAGTCATCAATGATAACCAGTTATCGACGTTAGCCAGCCATCAACGCTAGCCAGCTATCAACGCGCGCCAGCTATCAATGGTAGGCAGTCAACAATGGTAGCCAGTCATCAACGCAAGAAAGCTATCAACGCTAGCCAGCCAATCACGCTCATCAATGGTAGCCAGTCATCAACTCTAGCCAGTCATCAATGGTAGCCAGTCATCAATTGTAGCCAGTCATCGACGGTAGCCAGCCATCAACGCTAGCCAGTCAGCAACGCTCGCCAGCCATCAATGGTAGCCTGTCATCAACACTAGCCAGCCATCAACGCTAGCCAGCCAATCACGCTCATCAATGGTAGCCAGTCATCAATGGTAGCCAGTCATCAATGGTAGCCAGTCATCGACGCTAGCCATTCATCAATGGTAGCCAGCCATCAACGCTAGCCAGCCAACAACGCTGGCCAGCCATCAACGCTAGCCAGCCATCAACGCTAGCCAGTCATCAACGCTAGCCAGCTATCAATGGTAGCCCGTCATCGACGCTAGCCATTCATCAATGGTAGCCGGCCATCAGCGCTAACCAGCCATCAACGCCACACACTCATCAATGGTAGCCAGCCATAAATGGTAGCCAGTAATTAATGCTAGCCTGTCATTAATGGTAGCCACTCATCGACGCTAGCCAGTCATCAATGGTAGCCATTCATCAATGGTAGCCCTTCCCCGACGCTAACCAGTCATCAATGGTAGCCAGTCATCGACGCTAGCGACTCACCAATGCTAGCCAGTCATCAACGCTAGCCAGTCATCAATGGTAGACATTCATCAACGGTAACCATTCATCAACGGTAGCCATTCATCAACGCTAGCCATTCATGAATGCTAGCCATTCATTAATGGTAACCATTCATCAATTGTAGCCAGTCATCGACGCTAGCCAGCCATAACGGCTAGCCAGCTATCAATGCTAGCCAGCCATCAATAGTAGCCAGTCATCAACGCTAGCCAGCCATCAACGTTAGCGAGTCATCAATGCTAGCCAGTCATCGACGCGTGCCAGTCATCAATGGTAGCCAGTCATCGACGCTAGCCAGTCATCAATGCTAGCCAGTTATCGACGCTAACGAGCTATCAACGCGCGTCAGCTATCATTGGTAGGCAGTCAACAATGGTAGCCAGCAATCAAGGGTAGCCAGCTTTCAACACTAGCCAGCCACCAACGGTAGCAAGTCATCAACGGCAGCCAGTCATCGATAGTAGCCAGTCATCAATGGTAGCAAGTCAACAATGGTAGCTAGCTATCAACGCTAGCCAGTCATCAATACTATCCAGTCATCGACGCTATCCAGTCATCAATACTAGCCAGTCATCGCCGCTAGCCAGTCATCAATGATAGTCATTCATCAACGCTAGCCAATCATCAACGCTAGCCAGTCATCAATGGTAGCCATTTATCAATGGTAGACATTCATCAGCGCTAACTATTCATCAACGCTAGCCAGTCATCAACGCTAGTCAGTCATCAATGGTGGCCATTCATCATTGGTAGCCATTCATCATTGGTAGTCAGTCATCAATGGTAGCCAGTCATCAATGGTAGTCAGTCATCAATGCTGGCCAGTCATCGACACTAAGCAATCATCAATGATAGTCATTCATCAACAGTAGCCATTCATCAACGCTAGCCATTCATCAACGTTAGCCATTCATACATGCTAGCCATTAATTAATGGTAACCATTTATCAATTGTAGCCAGTTGTCGCAGCAAGCCAGCCATAAACGCTAGCCAGCTATCAATGCTAGCCAGCCATTAATAGTAGCCAGTCATCAACGCTAGCCAACCATCAACGTTAGCCAGTCATCAATGCTCGCCAGTCATCGCCGCTAGCCAGTCATCAATGGTAGCCAGTCATCAATTGTAGCCAGTCATCGACGCTAGCCAGTCACCTATGGTAGCCAGTCATCAACGCTAGCCAGCCATCAACGCTAGCCAGTCAGCAAGGCTCGTCAGCCATCAATGGTAGCCTGTCATCAACACTAGCCAGCCATCAACGCTAGCCAGCCAATCACGCTCATCAATGGTAGCCAGTCATCAACGCTAGCCAGCTATCAGTGGTAGGCCGTCATCGACACTAGCCATTCATCAATGGCAGCCAGCCATCAGCGCTAGCCAGCCATCAACGCCGGCCATTCAGCAATGGTAGCCAGCCATAAATGTTAGCCAGTCATCAACGTTCGCCAGCCATCAACGTTAGCCAGTCATCAACGCTCTCCAGTCATCAATGGTAGCCATTCATCAATGGTACCCAGTCACGACGCTAGCCAGTCAATCAATGGTGGCCAGTCATCGACGCTAGCCACTCATCAATGCTAGCCGGTCATTGACGATAACCAGTCATCAATGGTAGCCATCCACAAACGCTAGCCATTCATCAACGGTAGCCACTCATCAAAGCTAGCCATTCATGAATGCTAGCCATTCATCAATGGTAACCATTCATCAATTGTAGCCAGTCATCGACGCTAGCCAGCCATAAAGGCTAGCCAGCCATCAATGGTAGCCAGCCAGAAATAGTAGCCAGTCATCGACGCTAGCCTGTCATCAATGGTAGCCACTCATCGACGCTAGCCAGTCATCAATGCTAGCCAGTTATCGACGCTAGCCAGCTATCAACGCGCGCCAGCCATTCAATGGTAGGCAGTCAACAATGGTAGCCAGCCATCAACGGTATCCAGCTATCAACGGTAGCCAGCTATCAACGCTTGTCAACTATCAACGCTCGCCAGTCATCAACGCTAGCCAGCCATCAACGCTAGCCAGTCATTAATGCTACCCAGCTATCAACGCTAGCCATTCATCGATGTAGCCAGTCATCAACGCAAGCCAGCCATCAACGCTAGCCAGCCAACAACGCTTATCAACGGTAGCCAGTCATTAACGCTAGCCAGCCAGCAATGGTAGCCAACCATCAACGCTAGCCAGCCAGCAATGTGGCCAGTCATCAATGGTAGGCAGTCATCAACATTAGTCAGCTATCAATGGTAGCCCGTCATCGATTGGTAGCCAGTCATCAATGGTAGCCAGACATCAATGATAGCCAGACATCAATGGTAGCCAGTCATCAATGGTAGCCAGTTCATCAATGGTAGCCAGTCATCAACGCTAGCCAGCCAGCAATGGTAGCCAACCATCAACGCTAGCCAGCCAGCAATGGTAGGCAGTCATCAATGGTAGCCAGTCATCGACGCTAGCCATTCATCAATGGTATCCAGCCATCAACGCTAGCCAGCCATCAACGCTGGCCAGCCATCAACACTAGCCAGTCATCAACGCTAGCCAGCTAACAATGGTAGCCCGTCATCGACGTTAGTCATTCATCAATGGTAGCCGGCCATCAGCTCTAACCAGCCATCAACGCCAGCCCTTCATCAATGGTAGCCAGTCATCAATTGTAGCCATTCATCAATGGAAGACCTTCACCGACGCTAGCCAGTCATCAATGGTAGCCAGTTATCGACGCTAGCGACTCACCAATGCTAGCCAGTCTTCAACGCTAGCCAGTCATCAATGGTAGCCATTCATCAACGGTAACAAGTCATCAACGGTAGCCATTCATCAACGCCAGCCATTCATGAATGCTAGCCATTCATTAATGGTAACCATTCATAAATTGTAGCCGGTCATCGACGCTAGCCAGCCATAAACGCTAGTTAGCTATCAATGCTAGCCAGCCATCAATAGTAGCCAGTCATCAACGGTAGCCAGCCATCAACGTTAGCAAGTCATCAATGCTAGCCAGTCATCGACGCGAGTCAGTCATCTATGGTAGCCAGTCATCGGACGCTAGCCAGTCATCGACGCTAGCCAGCTATCAACGCGCGTCAGCTACCATTGGTAGGCAGTCAACAATGGTAGCCAGCAATCAAGGGTTGCCAGCTTTCAACACTAGCCAGCCACCAACGATAGCAAGTCATCAACGGTAACCAGTCATCAATAGTAGCCAGTCATCAATGGAAGCCAGCCATTATGGTAGCAAGTCAACAATGGTAGCTAGCTATCAACGCTAGCCAGTCCTCAATACTAGCCAGTCATCGACCGCTATCCCAGTCATCAATACTAGCCAGTCATCGCCGCTAGCCAGTCATCAATGATAGTCATTCATCAACGCTAGCCAATCATCAACGCTAGCTAGTCATCAATGGTAGCCATTTATCAATGGTAGCCATTTCATCAACGGTAGCCATTCATCAACGCCAGCCATTCATGAATGCTAGCCATTCATTAATGGTAACCATTCATAAATTGTAGCCGGTCATCGACGCTAGCCAGCCATAAACGGTAGCCAGCTATCAATGCTAGCCAGACATCAATAGTAGCCAGTCATCAACGGTAGCCAGCCATCAACGTTAGCGAGTCATCAACGGTAGCCATTCAATCAACGCTAGCCATTCATCAACACTGGCCGGCCAACAACGCTCGCCAGTCATCAATGTAGTCAGTCATGAACGCTAGCCAGCTATCAATGGTAGCCCGTCATCGAAACTAGCCATTCATCAATGGTAGCCAGCCATCAGCGCTAGCCAGCCATCAACGCCAGCCATTCATCAAAGTTAGCCAGCCATAAATGGTAGTCAGTCATCAACACTCGCCGGCAATCAACGCTAGCCAGTCATCAACGCTCGCCAGCCGTCAACGGTATCATCTAACAACGCTAGCCAGTCATCAAGGTAGCCAGTCATCAACGCTCGCCAGCCATCAATGGTAGCCAGTCATCAACGCTAGCCAGCCATCAACGGTAGTCATCCATCAACGCTAGCCAGTCATCAAGGGTAGCCAGTCATCAACGCTCGCAAGTCATCAAAGGTAGCCATTTCATCAATGGTAGCCAGTCAACGACGTTAACCAGTCATCAATTGTAGCCACTCATCGACGCTAGCCACTCATCAATGCTGGCCAGTCATCAATGTTAGCCATTCATCAACGGTAGCCATTCATCAACGCTAGCCATTCATCAACGCTAGCCATTCATGAATGATAGCCATTCATGAATGGCTAGCCATTCATCAATGGTAACCATTCATCAATTGTAGCCAGTCATCGGTGCTATCCAGCCATAAACGCTAGCCAGCTATCAATGCTAGTCAGCCAGCAATGGTAGCCAGTCATCAATGGTAGCCAGACATCAATGGTAGCCAGTCATCAATGGTAGCCAGTCATCAATGGTAGCCAGTCATCAACGCTAGCCAGCCAGCAATGGTAGCCATCCACAAACGCTAGCAATTCATCAACGCTAGCCTATTCATTCAACGCTAGCCATTCATGAATGCTAGCCATTCATTAATGGTAACCATTCATCAATTGTAAGCCAGTCATCGACGCTAGCCAGCCATCAACGTTAGCGAGTCATCAATGCTAGCCAGTCATCGACGCGTGCCAGTCATCAATGGTAGCCAGTCATCGACGCTAGCCAGTCATCAATGCTAGCCAATTATCGACGCTAGCCAGCTATCAACGCGCGTCAGCTATCATTGGTTGGCAGTCAACAATGGTAGCCAGCAATCAAGGGTAGCCAGCTTTCAACACTAGCCAGCCACCAACGGTAGCAAGTCATCAACGGTAGCCAGTCATCAATAGTAGCCAGTCATCAATGAAGCCAGCCATCAATGGTAGCAATCAACAATGGTAGCTAGCTATCAACGCTAGCCAGTCATCAATACTATCCAGTCATCGACGCTATCCAGTCATCAATACTAGCCAGTCATCGCCGCTAGCCAGTCATCAATGGTAGTGATTCATCAACGCTAGCCAATCATCAACGCTAGCTAGTCATCAATGGTAGCCATTTATCAATGGTAGCCATTCATAAGCGCTAACTATTCATCAACGCTAGCCAGTCATCAACGCTAGTCAGTCATCAATAGTGGCCATTCATCATTGTAGCCATTCATCATTGGTAGTCAGTCATCAATGGTAGCCAGTCATCAATGGTAGTCAGTCATCAATGCTGGCCAGTCATCGACACTAAGCAATCATCAATGATAGTCATTCATCAACAGTAGCCATTCATCAACGCTAGCCATTCATCAACGTTAGCCATTCATACATGCTAGCCATTAATTAATGGTAACATTTATCAATTGTAGCCAGTTGTCGCAGCAAGCCAGCCATAAACGCTAGCCAGCTATCAATGCTAGCCAGCCATTAATAGTAGCCAGTCATCAACGCTAGCCAACCATCAACGTTAGCCAGTCATCAATGCTCGCCAGTCATCGCCGCTAGCCAGTCATCAATGGTAGCCAGTCATCAATTGTAGCCAGTCATCGACGCTAGCCAGTCACCTATGGTAGCCAGTCATCAACGCTAGCCAGCCATCAACGCTAGCCAGTCAGCAAGGCTCGCCAGCCATCAATGGTAGCCTGTCATCAACACTAGCCAGCCATCAACGCTAGCCAGCCAATCACGCTCATCAATGGTAGCCAGTAATCAACGCTAGCCAGCTATCAGTGGTAGGCCGTCATCGACGCTAGCCATTCATCAATGGTAGCCAGCCATCAGCGCTAGCCAGCCATCAACGCCGGCCATTCAGCAATGGTAGCCAGCCATAAATGTTAGCCAGTCATCAACGTTCGCCAGCCATCAACGTTAGCCAGTCATCAACGCTCTCCAGTCATCAATGGTAGCCATTCATCAATGGTACCCAGTCACCGACGCTAGCCAGTCATCAATGGTGGCCAGTCATCGACGCTAGCCACTCATCAATGCTAGCCGGTCATTGACGATAGCCAGTCATCAATGGTAGCCATCCACAAACGCTAGCCATTCATCAACGGTAGCCATTCATCAAAGCTAGCCATTCATGAATGCTAGCCATTCATCAATGGTAACCATTCATCAATTGTAGCCAGTCATCGACGCTAGCCAGCCATAAAGGCTAGCCAGCCATCAATGGTAGCCAGCCAGAAATAGTAGCCAGTCATCGACGCTAGCCTGTCATCAATGGTAGCCACTCATCGACGCTAGCCAGTCATCAATGCTAGCCAGTTATCGACGCTAGCCAGCTATCAACGCGCGCCAGCCATCAATGGTAGGCAGTCAACAATGGTAGCCAGCCATCAACGGGTATCCAGCTATCAACGGTAGCCAGCTATCAACGCTTGTCAACTATCAACGCTCGCCAGTCATCAACGCTAGCCAGCCATCAACGCTAGCCAGTCATTAATGCTACCAGCCATCAACGCTAGCCATTCATCGATGGTAGCCCAGTCATCAACGCAAGCCAGCCATCAACGCTAGCCAGCCAACAACGCTTATCAACGGTAGCCAGTCATTAACGCTAGCCAGCCAGCAATGGTAGCCAACCATCAACGCTAGCCAGCCAGCAATGGTGGCCAGTCATCAATGGTAGGCAGTCATCAACATTAGTCAGCTATCAATGGTAGCCCGTCATCGATGGTAGCCAGTCATCAATGGTAGCCAGACATCAATGATAGCCAGACATCAATGGTAGCCAGTCATCAATGGTAGCCAGTCATCAATGGTAGCCAGTCATCAACGCTAGCCAGCCAGCAATGGTAGCCAACCATCAACGTAGCCAGCCAGCAATGGTAGGCAGTCATCAATGGTAGCCAGTCATCGACGCTAGCCATTCATCAATGGTATCCAGCCATCACGCTAGCCAGCCATCAACGCTGGCCAGCATCAACACTAGCCAGTCATCAACGCTAGCCAGCTAACAATGGTAGCCGTCATCGACGTTAGTCATTCATCAATGGTAGCCGGCCATCAGCTCTAACCAGCCATCAACGCCAGCCCTTCATCAATGGTAGCCAGTCATCAATTGTAGCCATTCATCAATGGAAGACCTTCACCGACGCTAGCCAGTCATCAATGGTAGCCAGTTATCGACGCTAGCGACTCACCAATGCTAGCCAGTCTTCAACGCTAGCCAGTCATCAATGGTAGCCATTCATCAACGGTAACAAGTCATCAACGGTAGCCATTCATCAACGCCAGCCATTCATGAATGCTAGCCATTCATTAATGGTAACCATTCATAAATTGTAGCCGGTCATCGACGCTAGCCAGCCATAAACGCTAGTTAGCTATCAATGCTAGCCAGCCATCAATAGTAGCCAGTCATCAACGGTAGCCAGCCATCAACGTTAGCAAGTCATCAATGCTAGCCAGTCATCGACGCGAGTCAGTCATCTATGGTAGCCAGTCATCGACGCTAGCCAGTCATCGACGCTAGCCAGCTATCAACGCGCGTCAGCTACCATTGGTAGGCAGTCAACAATGGTAGCCAGCAATCAAGGGTTGCCAGCTTTCAACACTAGCCAGCCACCAACGGTAGCAAGTCATCAACGGTAACCTCTCATCAATAGTAGCCAGTCATCAATGGAAGCCAGCCATTATTGGTAGCAAGTCAACAATGGTAGCTAGCTATCAACGCTAGCCAGTCCTCAATACTAGCCAGTCATCGACGCTATCCAGTCATCAATACTAGCCAGTCATCGCCGCTAGCCAGTCATCAATGATAGTCATTCATCAACGCTAGCCAATCATCAACGCTAGCTAGTCATCAATGGTAGCCATTTATCAATGGTAGCCATTCATCAACGGTAGCCATTCATCAACGCCAGCCATTCATGAATGCTAGCCATTCAATAATGGTAACCATTCATAAATTGTAGCCGGTCATCGACGCTAGCCAGCCATAAACGGTAGCCAGCTATCAATGCTAGCCAGACATCAATAGTAGCCAGTCATCAACGGTAGCCAGCCATCAACGTTAGCGAGTCATCAACGGTAGCCATTCATCAACGCTAGCCATTCATCAACACTGGCCGGCCAACAACGCTCGCCAGTCATCAATGGTAGTCAGTCATGAACGCTAGCCAGCTATCAATGGTAGCCCGTCATCGAAACTAGCCATTCATCAATGGTAGCCAGCCATCAGCGCTAGCCAGCCATCAACGCCAGCCATTCATCAAAGTTAGCCAGCCATAAATGGTAGTCAGTCATCAACACTCGCCGGCAATCAACGCTAGCCAGTCATCAACGCTCGCCAGCCGTCAACGGTAGTCATCTATCAACGCTAGCCAGTCATCAAGGGTAGCCAGTCATCAACGCTCGCCAGCCATCAATGGTAGCCAGTCATCAACGCTAGCCAGCCATCAACGGTAGTCATCCATCAACGCTAGCCAGTCATCAAGGGTAGCCAGTCATCAACGCTCGCAAGTCATCAAAGGTAGCCATTCATCAATGGTAGCCAGTCACCGACGTTAACCAGTCATCAATGGTAGCCACTCATCGACGCTAGCCACTCATCAATGCTGGCCAGTCATCAATGTTAGCCATTCATCAACGGTAGCTATTCATCAACGCTAGCCATTCATCAACGCTAGCCATTCATGAATGATAGCCATTCATGAATGCTAGCCATTCATCAATGGTAACCATTCATCAATTGTAGCCAGTCATCGGTGCTAGCCAGCCATAAACGCTAGCCAGCTATCAATGCTAGTCAGCCAGCAATGGTAGCCAGTCATCAATGGTAGCCAGACATCAATGGTAGCCAGTCATCAATGGTAGCCAGTCATCAATGGTAGCCAGTCATCAACGCTAGCCAGCCAGCAATGGTAGCCAACCATCAACGCTAGCGAGTCATCAATGATAGCCAGTTATCGACGTTAGCCAGCCATCAACGCTAGCCAGCTATCAACGCGCGCCAGCTATCAATGGTAGGCAGTCAACAATGGTAGCCAGTCATCAACGCAAGAAAGCTATCAACGCTAGCCAGCCAATCACGCTCATCAATGGTAGCCAGTCATCAACGCTAGCCAGTCATCAATGGTAGCCAGTCATCAATTGTAGCCAGTCATCGACGGTAGCCAGCCATCAACGCTAGCCAGTCAGCAACGCTCGCCAGCCATCAATGGTAGCCTGTCATCAACACTAGCCAGCCATCAACGCTAGCCAGCCAATCACGCTCATCAATGGTAGCCAGTCATCAATGGTAGCCAGTCATCAATGGTAGCCAGTCATCAATGGTAGCCAGTCTTCGACGCTAGCCAGCTATCAATGGTAGCCCGTCATCGACGCTAGCCATTCATCAATGGTAGCCGGCCGTCAGCGCTAACCAGCCATCAACGCCACACACTCATCAATGGTAGCCAGCCATAAATGGTAGCCAGTCATCAACGCTCGCCAGACATCAACGCTCGGCAGTCATCAATGGTAGCCATTCATCAATGGTAGCCCTTCCCCGACGCTAACCAGTCATCAATAGTAGCCAGTCATCGACGCTAGCGACTCACCAATGCTAGCCAGTCATCAACGCTAGCCAGTCATCAATGGTAGACATTCATCAACGGTAACCATTCATCAACGGTAGCCATTCATCAACGCTAGCCATTCATGTATGCTAGCCATTCATTACTGGTAACCATTCATCAATTGTAGCCAGTCATCGACGCTAGCAAGGT